>JASPKZ010000425.1:997500-1343060 GCA_030220185.1 Diploptera punctata | reverse complement strand
GTTAGAGACAACGTAGCCCGGAAAGTGATTCAGACATCGTGTACAGGTACGTAGATATTAAAAATTGTAAAATCACTTACTAATCTTTTTAGAATGGTAAAATAGTAGGAGAAATACATTAATCTTATTAAAAAAGTAATAAAAATTCTACAATTATACAAAACGTGATGGGGTATGGTTCGACATTTAAAAGTCCAGTGGCCACATGTTGGGAAACAGCCAATACGGAATTAAAAATGTTTAATAAATATACAAAATATTTAAACATAAAATAATTGGCTGTGCTTTCCTGTAGGCCGAAAATGTTCAATTTTATATCTATTCCACTGATGCACTAAACACTCTTAAAACACTTTCACAACATTTTGAACATTTTAACAACCATTTTAACATCTTCCAATGTTGAAACGAGTTTTTTTTTCATAGTTATATATTTGCGTAAAACACGGTCGTGCTACATGCTTACTTCCTACTCTTTGTTATTTTCCCTCCACTTCCTATGTTGTCCAGCGTTGCCACCATCAAAACAACCCGAACTTGCTTTTTAAATGTGATTCACGTTCCCGGAGTTGCACCTACGTTAGAGTTAATTGATTTAGGTTTGGTTGCTTTTCTTTAGGTTTCCTTGCGTTTTAAAGTGAATTGATACGTAAAATAAATATAAATTTTTAGACAAGTTTGGGATTATTGTGTCCAAATGTGGGTCATGACTGACGTCTCATACAGATCCGCCAACGTGGAGGTTGCATTTATTCTACCTGGGATTTATTGGGCACTAGCGATGCGCACTGCGATTCATAGAACTTTAGAGAAATTTTTTACCGACCTAAAGGAAAGCATATACAAATAATTTAAAAATGAAACCAATAAATCTACAAAATTAACAAAAACTGGTTGTAGTATTTTGTTGACATTTTTCAACTTATGGTCACATGTTGGGAAAAGGAGCCAAAGATTGAACCTCTGCCCTCATGTTTTAAAATAGGATCGCAGATTTTAAAATACCAGATATCTTATTTTACTTCACGCAGTTCCATTATTTATAACATTTTCTACAACTAAAAATTATTACATGAGCATGTGGCTCCACTTTATAAGTGTGACGTCTGTGATTTCCATACAACATATTACCATATGGTTGCTTATTGTACGGTACCTTTCTCAACTGAAGTTTCCATTACGCGCAGTGAGAAATTTTTCAGTCCCAGGCAGACCACCAGTGCACGTGCCAAACGTGTTTTTTATTTCAAATTATTCCCCACCATTTACAATACTTTACATTTTTCTAACGCTTATTTCAATATAATTTTGTATGATTTACCCTATTACAATTGAGGCTGTTGTACACTTCTGTCGCAAAATTTCAATTTCAATTGTTATTCACTGATGCCTAAACACTTTTAACACTTAAACATTTTGCAACGCTTTTAAACAATTTAAACATCTTCAATTTGCAACGATTTTTTTTCATTTTATATATTTGCTAAAACACGTAGTGCTACTTGTTACTTCCTCTCTTGTTATTTCCCTCCACTTCCTATGTTGTTCCAACGTTGCACCACCAACACACAAAATACTCAGATGTTTCCAACCATTCCACATTCCGGGATTTCACCTACGTTCAGTATTGATTTGTGTTCAGAATTGATTAGGTTGGTTACCTTTAGGTTCCTTCCTTTTTAAATGTGATTCCACGTTCCTTGGATTTCACCTACGTTAAGTAATGGATTGTGTTACCTTAATTGATTTCGGTTTGGTTAGCTTTAGGTTCCTTGCTTTTTAAATGTTCTACGTTCCCTTATTCACTTACGTTAGGTAATTGATTTGTTTACAGTAATTGATTTGGTTTGGTTGCTTTTAGGTTCCTTGCTTTTTTAAATGGATTTGATACTTAAAATAATTATACATTTTTAGACAGTTCTGGGAATTTTGTGTCAATGTTTGTCATACTAACTTCTCATACAGACACCGCCATGCTGGAGCTGCATTTATCTACCTGGATAATTGGACACTAGGCATGCGCACTTCGATTCTATGAACTTAGAAAAATTTTCGTCCTACCCGAAGGATAGCATTCCGAATTTTTTTTACATAACATGAGACATGGCAGCCTATTGATTAAATTTTATCGAACAAGTGCAGCCAAACATGAGTATAACTACTCATGGGCACTATCAAACCCGTAGGATCGTGGCCCGAGCGGACATGACTCTCTACATCCTATCCTAAGCAATGGGCGTTGTACACTTCAGGTCGAAAAATTTTTTCAATTATATCTTATTTTTTTTCCCCTGATGCACTAAACCTTTTTTAACGCGTTTTAAAACATTTACAACACTTTTAAACACATTTAAACATCTTCCAATGTGCAACGACTTTTTTTTTTTTTATTGTTATTTTTGTAAAACATGTCGTGCTACATTGTTACTGCTATTTTCCCTCCTTTCTATGTTTTTTCACCATTGCCACCATCACAACCCAACCTACTCCATATGTGCCAAATTTCCCTTTCTGGATTCACCTACTAGAGTACTTGATTGTGTTACAGTAATTTGATTTAGTTTGGTTAGCTTTTAGTTCTTTGCTTTTTAAATGTGATTCCACGTTCCCTGATTTCACTACGTTAGAGGTAGTTGATTGTGTTCCGTATTGATTTAGTTTGGTTAGCTTTTAGGTTTCTTTTCTTGTTACATGTGATGGATAAGCATACTAACGTCGCACATAAACTAAGTTCTATAGAATCCCCAGTGCGCATGCGTATTCTTCATTAATCCCAGCAAGATTTGCACCTCCAGCATTGGTTTCTGTATATGAACTCAGTATGACCAACATAGCAACAAATTCCCGAACTTGTCTAAAACTGTATAATTAACGAAAGAATCAGTGGAATATGTTTTCCATGGTACGCTCCGAGATTTTTGAATTTTTATAGATAACGGTATGAAGAGGTAATTATTATACGTCCAAATCACATTAAAAAAGCAGGAACCTAAAGCTACCCACCTAAATCATTACTGTACACAATCAATTAATCTCACGAAGGCGAAACCTAGGGAACGTGGAAGTGATTTTGGCACACTGGGGTTTTTTGGTTGTTGATGGGGGCAACTTTGGTACAACTAGAAGAGGAGGGAAAATAGCAAAGAGCAAGTAAGCATGTAGCACGACCATGTTTTCTAAATATATAAATATTTAAAAAAAGATCTTGCAACATTGGAAATATGTTAAAAACTGTTGATAATGGTTAAACGTGTTAAAAGGTTTAGTGATCATGGCATAAGAAATCAGATTGCAAATTTGTGCGACGGTGTATAGCACCCCCCGGGCTCATTATTCTGGCTTCCTATCAGACATCAATTCATGTTAGGTAAGTCTTCCCCTTCACTGTCTGTTTCATCTCTCTTTGGCCAAAAATTTTGCGTAAGGAACTTTATTCTGAACTGCTCGAATCTCCCTTTTCTTCCCTTAAGAAAGAGTCCTTGTTTCGCATCCATATATATAAGTGGCAAAAAATTTTTTTATATTTTTTAGTTTCCTTTTTTGAAAGGGTTGGGAGTCAAAAGTCTGTGTAATGCATAATAGACGCATTTCCAGAATTGAGCTATGTTATTTCTGTGGATCTCATTCCTCTTTGTGATTTTGTTGTCTAGCTATTGATTCAGCCACTTCCTCCAATTTCCCTTATTTCTGTGAGCTGTATATTCCATTAATTTGTCTTTCTATGTGTGACCATATATTTAGTTTTATGAATTTATTCCAGTTCCAATTCTAGTGTTACTCAGTAGTGCGGCGTGTTGGCTTTTATTATCTCCTCTCTATCGCCCAATAGTATACATCATCCTAACTAACAGCTTCTTAATACCATCGATTGTAGGCTTTTCTCTCTTAAGATTTGAAGCATCTCTAGTAAAAATTACCTTTGTATGCCTGCCCGGCAAGTCCGTTCAGATCTTATTATTTTAATACTTTTTCCCGAAGTTTTCATTCAATTTATTAAATTATTTCGTTCTGTGTTTGTACCACCTTTCTTAGCAGACTTAACACATCCCTTGCGGAAGAACTGTACAGGCTGGGGTAAAAACTTTTCTAGGGGTGTGTATTCATGTTCAAGTCTTTTTTTTTTTTTTTTTTTGGCTATGAATGTTGCAATTTCAGATTTTAGTTGAAAAGATACCTGCCAAGTGTTGGGTCCGTGGGGTGAACACGGTGATCTTTGTCTCAGACGAGGAAATACAAACCGAGTTTATGTTCCGTTTTATCAGAAGTTTAAAGTAACGGTAAGTTCCTCAATAATTATTCTTTTGGCATTGTGTAGTGTCTGTTTCTAAAGAATGTTTTACATCTAGCCTGTAAATTTAAAGCAGTAATGTAGCCTAATGAGAACAGGTGTGATGACGTGTGGGCGTGTCGCGCCTAGACAAAACACTGGCGTAGAACAGCTGTTGATGGAATTATTCGACCCAGGACCCTAAAAAATGTTCAAAATTTTAATCTGTGTTAGTGATAAGCCATCAAAATTTTCACTAGGATAAATGTTTTAGTGATATTGATAACAATTTTCATGAAGACACGTGCTGATATTAACCTGGGATTTTACAGCGAACAACACGCTACTTTCAAAAATATACTACTGAGTTCAATTCAATTAGCATGGCATGTAGACAGTAACTTATACTTACAGGGTTTCTATTATATAGTATGGCGTATACTTACATTTAAAAAACTTGGCACCCACAGCCAGTGGCAAAAGGGAAACTCGGCGTCAAAAGGTAAATAGTAGAGCAGTTAGTACATCTCCTTGCTTCACCCATTGGATTCAAAATTATCCGAAACTGTTTGTCTACACGCACCCTTTCTTTTGTGCCATTTAGACACTTCGTGTACGTCTAACTTTTTACGAATTCGAACTCTAGCAAATATTTTTCCGGTGAAAGCTCGTCACTCTTTCGACCAATTTACTTTCTTCGTCTGCCTTATCACCTTCGACAGTCCGGCATGGTCCCCGCGCAATACTTTCGTTTCTATGAATGCTACCGCGATAATCCATATAGTTAAACCGCCTGCATTTGTTCGCATGCGTGTGGTGTCTCCCGGGACTAGAAATTTTTCACGCGTTTATGGAAACTTTATCCCTTTTCATATATTTTCTAAACGATGCGCTGGGTATAGTTCTATGCGGTCCAACTCATTTTGTATCCTACAAAAGTTGTCGCTAGATTGCAGCATGTGCGTTATGACCAACCTCGATACCTTCACAAACGATATAGAAATGGATGTAACATTAACTTCTCCCTTCCTAACTACCAAAATAGATTGCATGCATGTTATTACTTAAGTGTCCACTAATCTGCAACAAAGGCGCATACCGCCTGAACAGAAGAAACCTAGAAAAACGAGATTGATAGGAACACCAGAAGAACCAAATACAGAAAATCCGTGGGTTAGAGTTGGAAGGGCCACCACGCATGAGAAAGGAGACACGACCGAAACGTCATGGATAGGGTCCAGACAAGAAGAGAGACGGACCTCAAGCTGCGGTTAAAATGGCATGGCTCTATGTGGGCAATCTAAAAGCTTGGACAGGGCAGAGAACCGTGCTGAGTTTTATAGAAATAATGGTGGTAGAAGGGGACACAGAATGCGAGTGCCTGACTCAAGGGGAAGCAAAAAGGTATTCAAAGTAGGAATCCCTTTGAATGTCTAGAAAAGGCAGGAAGAGCCAATTATTCTGGGCCGAGAGGAGTACGAGTCAGAAGATGCACGTTCTTTCGGAGATACCATCAAACAGAAGGAATATCGCTTGAACAAAGCGACTAAACTGAATACTACAAGTCACAGTGAAACCAAAGGATCCACCTAACCACATGAGGGTCCTAAACTGGAACGTGGAAGGACCTGAAATCAACAGTGAATGACATACGGGAGGACATACTTGGAGGATTTCGATATATGTATACTCACGGAAACTTCTAAGGATGATGAAACACAACATCAACATACAAGGATTTTACAATGTACACGGCCACTGCCGAAACAAGGAGAGAAAGAGGGGAGGCCGATGGAGGGGTAACCTGCCTAATAAAAACCAAAGCTGTCCCCGTTTCATGTAATATAAAAAAAGAGAAAAACAGAATTATAATACGGACAGAAGCATGCTACATAATAGCAGCCTACTATCGACCACAGTGCACAGAAGTGGACATCATAGACAGCCTGTCCGAGGCACTCAATAGAATACCAGCCACAGGGGAAATATTACTAGGCGGAGACTTCAACTGCCCTGTAGACAAGCCAAACAAAAGAAAACAAGAAGGAAGTGCTTCAATGTCTAGCAGGAGAGGGGGACTCCATCTAATAAATGACAAAACACCAACATATATATGTCCAACGGAACGAGCGCCCATAGATCTATTATTCACAAGAGGATTAACAGCAATGCATCAAAATCAACTATGGAAAACTGATGGAGCCATAATAAAAAAAGCATATACCTATGGACGCACTAATGAAAGTGGAAAGAAATTAAACAAGCAGAAGAACGAACGCAGATAAGCAGGAGCTGGACATAAGCAAGATTGAAACCGCGGGAGGCAAAAAAAGGAGAAAATAATAACAGAATAATCCAAGAAGGAAAAATAGAAGAGGCAACCAGGGAAAATAACGGCAATTGATGAAAAACGCAATCATAACCAATACAACCCAGGAAAGCAAGAAAGCTTGGTTCGATAAAGAATGCTATGAGCAGCGGAAAATAACGCTACTGCACTAGGGAAAGTAAAAATATTCAAACTACAAGAAGGCTTGGAGGGAATACCAAAACGGATAGAAAAAAATACAAAACACTCCTGAAAATTAAAAAACGGAGCACATGGAAAGAGAAGCAATAAAAAATGGCAGAAGAGGCAGAGGCAAACCCATATAGAGCCATTAAGACAAGGAGGCCAAGATTCCCAGCGGACCATCCCGATGGAAGTATGGGAAGACCACGTAGGAAAAAGTAGTGGCACAAAAAGAAACAAGAAGCCTCAATGGGCAACAGGAAAAAGAGGGAAAAGAATGTCCCACTTCACGAAGGCGAAATAGAAAGGACAGTAAAGTCTCTCAAAACAAAAAAACCGCCAGGACCTGATGGCATATGCAACGAACATATAAAAGAATCGTTCATGATGCTGGCAGATATATGGTCACTACTCCTAAATAAATGTTTGGAAACAGGACAGATCCCAAATGACTGGCGGACAGGTCCGTAATAAAAATGATGTATAAAGGAAAGGAGACCCGAGTAGTAGCACAGAGGCATATAGAGGAATAGCTCTCGAACATACAGTGTTTAAAGATATTCACACGTTTAATAACAATGAGAAAAAACACAAAAATAGAAACGTGTTACCAGATGAGCAATTCGGATTTCGACGAGGGAGATCGACACTATCAGCTGCAAGATGCCTACTGTCAACTATTGAGGATGAGCTAAAAAAGGAAAGGGGAAAAACTGCACGTCGTGTTCGTCGATTACTCCAAAGCCTTGACATGGTGAACAGGACAAAGCTAATAAGTAAACTGGAAAGGATCATAGGAGACCCCTGGGTGACTACAATCATAAACAATATACTGGCAGAAAACCAAGTACAAATACAAGATGGGATAACCAGATCAAATTGGATAACACAAACAAACGGGGTATTACAGGGCGATCCCCTCAGCCCGATACTCTTTAATGTACTCACACGTGATGTCATAGAGGCAGTAAACAAAGAAACACAGCAGGTAACAGTATACATGTATGCAGATGATATGGCGATCTCCTCAAGCAATAGGATAGAGCTACAGAAAGCGATGGATTCACTCCAAGTGTGGGCGGAAGAAAACGAACTCATTATAAATGAAGATAAGACAGAATACGTCGTATTCCGGAAAGGAGGTAGACTAGAGGCAAACGCGGAAATCTACTACAAAGGAAAACCACTGAGGAAAGTCAACACATAAATATCTAGGGATCACGATCCAAACAAATGGGAAATAATCCACAATACACATAAAAAGGAGACTGATAGAAGCAGTGAGGGCCATAAACGATATAAAGAACATACAAGCCCTTTCAGTCGAAACAGCAATGAGACTATTCGAGGCCAAGATACTACCGGCGGCAACGTACGGACTGGAAATAATATGGGAACGGCTAACGGAGAGACAGCTGGAGAGCCTGGAAAATCTGAAAGCCAGATACCTAAAGAGAGTGATGGGGTTATCAAAATATACCCCATCCAGGCTGACATATGTGATGGCTCGAGAAACATTCCTGCTTCAAGACCTGATGCTGAAATTCTTGTTACCCACAACAGAGGCAGCAGCAAAGGTACTACACAACAGAAGGAGAAAACAAGACGAGATCTGGGACGAATTCTACTCCACAGAGGCGATGGCAAACAACAATTGGATGTCGGCCAACTACGAGCTGCGACACCTGGTGATCAGGATGGCGGTACACGGTTTCCACCACAAAATATGCACCAAGAAGACATATCACGTGCCAGAAGACACATGTGTATGCGAGATGTGCAAGGAAAGATGTGACCGATACCACATCACAGTGTGTAAAAACAGAAAGAAATCCATAAGTGAATATGCACGGGACAAATAAAACAAAACAATACACAACGTGTGAACATTCTCATTATTATTATTAATCTGTTGTACACTAACACTAATCTAACATGAATAGTGTAACAGAATTGTTGATGGTGACGAAAAGGAGAGAAAATAGCTAGCAAGTATCACAACATAGTCTAAAAATGTTGTAGTGTTACCGTGTTTCTCGTAAATAAATATCAATCATGTTTCTGAAGAAATCAATGATGACACTTTTTCTAAACAGATTATAATAAATGTCGGGAAAACAATCATAAAATGCAACAATATAAATTTGTATAAAACGTGCAGATTATTTTTGGGCCGCGGTGGACTAGTAGTTATGCTCCTTGCCTCTGGTCCCAAGGATCGCGGGTTCAAACCCGGCCGGGGTCGATGGATTTTGTAGGACGGAAAAATCCAAGGAGCAAGTCCTCCGGGAGGGACTTTAAGCCGTGGGTCCCGAGTCTGAAGATTTTCAGGCTGGTAAAAATCCGTAAGTCTGAATGAAAAGGCCTCTAAGCAAAATTTAGCGAATTTTCCGGTCCTAGTACTACCTTGGTTTCCTAGATGTCAGTATGAGGCAGAACGCTGACCATGGACCACTCAAAATGACATGTATACGAAAAGCAAGTGTAACTAAATTAATATGGTTCAAATTCTTCCCTGTAGGGGGCCTAAATCTCTATAAAGGGAAAACATGGGCTTACAATACAATAAACAAAATTAAGATTTAATTTTAGGAAGTTATATTTTGAGGTTATTTTAATTATATTATTTTTGGTCTGGACATCTTACCTCAATATTAATGTTGATTTGTTCTTGAACATGTTTCAAAACAACTCTGTTTTATCTTCAGCTTTCCCAGACTTGGGATGATGCCATGGCATTCTTATACTTCCCAGTCTGGGAAAGCTGAAGATAAAACAGAGTTGTTTTGAAACATGTTCAAGAACAAATCAACATTAATATTGAGGTAAGATGTCCAGACCAAAAATAATATAATTAAACAAAATTAAGTCCCAGGCTGACACCACGCACATGCACCAACAAACGCGAAGTGGTTTACCCTATGGAATATCGCGATGCAGCCATCATTATATGTGCTATTTAACAAACCTGACCGCTGACCTAACGCAATTAAAGTACTCTAACCTGTGAAAGACCAACCTAAAAACTAACCTAATACAATTTAAGCACTCTAACCTGTGAAAGAATGCAACGCTCAAAAATAAATAATTAGTTTTGAAATTTTAAAGTACATACCCTGTATTGGCTGCACTGATTATTATCCATCATCTATAATAATAGTAATAATAATGGGATGTATCAATTGATGTGAAGAATGTAAAATACCTGGGGATCAAAATTAACTCAAAATGTATACAAGAAAATGATATAAAACGTAGAATTCAAAAGGACAGATCGGTAATAACAATGTTAAACGGAGATTTGTGGGATAAGAACATAAGAATAGATACCAAATTAGAAATTTATAAATTCGAAGCACACTAACATGGCGCAGAAACTTGGCAGTTAAATAAAAATTTGAGTTCAAAGTTTATCTCTACTGAAATGGATTATTTCAGACGCTCAACTAGATATTCTAAATTGAAAAAAAATATTAGAAATACAATCATCACACAACAAATTAAAGTCCAGAACTCAAATTAGATTTTGTGAGATACCCAGACAAGCTTTGGAATGGATTCCACCTGGAAAAAGGAAAGAGAGGTCGACCTAGATTTGAATGGATGGATGATGTAAGAAGAGATATGAGGGACTAGCTCTGGAAGAATTGGAATGAGAAGATAGGGAAGAATGGAGAAACAAGATAAAAATTTAAAAAGCTTTGGGCATAGGAAGATGTTATATTACACTATAAACCTGTTTATAAATAAATAATAATATGAATAACAAAGATAGCAATATGTTAAAATAGTAAAATAGAGATTCTCTTTCCTGTTTTAGACAACCGTTTTGCATTTTTTAAATTTATTTTGTTGAAATATGCTTATGTAAATTAGTTTTGGTTAACATTGCTAATTTCTCTTTTGATTTTTAGGGTATCGAAGAGTTAAAAAAACTGACATTACTACAGAATTAGGAGATAAAATGCCAGAATTACCTATTATTCGAAGGCTAAATGTTGGTTATTCGCCAGATGATATAAAGAAGTTACTTCACTGTGTAATGATGGTAAGCATTGTATGATAAACATTCTCATCTTACATGCAAGTATAAGAATGCCATGGCATCATCCCAAGTCTTTATTTTCATCCATTTCTTCTTTGGGTGGCCCAGTGATCTCTTTCTATATGGGTGATAATGAAGAATGGCTTTTGGGATTCTGTTCTTGAAAATGTGTAATATGTTAGTTTGCCAATTGTATTGGTACTTGTTTATCAACGGATTCTAACTGAAGTTCTTGCAGGACTTCTTTTCATTTCTCTTCTTAACCCATCAGGAATAATCTGCTTTTGATCTTATGAACTTCTTCTCACTCCTAGTGATTCAATGGATGACCTTATTCATTGTCCATGCCTCACTTCCATAACATAGTACAGTAAAACTTGCTCAAAGCAGAATTGTATGGGACCAATTTTTTTTTTCTCCACATTAGACAAAATTCTGCATTATAAAAAACTATAACTTGACCTTAAATGTCTTTTTACGTACCTTGGATTAATTGTAGTTCTGCTGCCTTTGAAAAGTGAGGTATAGTGTATATGAGCGACTTTGATGTTATGACATGAAGAAATAGTCCCGTTTCATCAGAGTTAAAAATCTCTCTTAAGCATGTATCCTGACATTATAGTATGCAGTTTCGGTTTCGGACCACTAACTACACTTTCATCCACATGCTTTGATTGCCTGCAAATTTCATTCCACACTACATTATGTCGTCTTTTAAAACTGTCCAGCCAACCTGAAGATGCCTTGAAATTGTTATTCCCTAGGGATTTACCAACAGCTGGAGTTTGACTTTGGAGCATCGGCCTGGAAAATTTGCAGGTTTATCTTCAATCACTTTCACTTTTTCGTTTAATGACAATGATACATACTTTTAGCCATCTTTATACCATAAATTCAGAATGCTACCTGTGAAAAATCATTCTCAAATCTTTAAGATTATACAGTGCAATGGTTATTTGTAAGACAGGTGTCTGTATTTTGCATAATGGGCATGCAGTGAGGCCGAAATAAAATTTCAGGTACTTCACCTGGCAGCAGGAATCATTCCTTTTTTTTTTTTAATGGGAATTCAGTGAAGTGGAAATTAATTTATTTCTATGTCTTCCCGTTTATTAGAAACTTTTCATGGATTGTGTAGAAATATCCTTCCGTTTCCACGTTGGACAGATTCTGTTTTATGCAAAATAAATACACTTAAAATTACTATTATTTCACCAGGACCAATAAAATTGTTCACATTGGATAGATTTCCACATTATTCATGTTCCGGATTAAACAAGTTTTACCATCTGACATGCAACTTTATGAGGTGAGATGTTAAAGCATTTTCTCCAACTCATTCATTGAAGTTTTACTGTACACAACATATTTTTAAACAGATTTTACTTAAGGTAGAGTGTTTTGTATAAAGGACAATCACTTTTATTAATTTCTAATTGATTCCCATATCATTTTTTGCCTACAATGTTAAAATGATGTACTAAATATTCAAGATTATCTTCAGTAATTGCTACAAAGCTAAGTCATCTGCGAAAAATAGTGTGTAAATTTGTAAATTTTGAGTGGGATAGATCCTTGACCTAACTGTCTCCTAGATAATTCTGTTCATGAATAAAATAAACAGCAATAGTAAAAGGGTATGACTATAGAAGATTATTGTAAATTTCTGAATAATCTGGAAATTAAAGAAGGATATAGTACACAAATTAATGCAATTATACATTTAAAATCAAGTTAATAAGTATTTTTTATTTTTACAAACAATACAGTACCAACATTTAAACAGTGTTAATTGAATGTGTTGTTTACACCTCACCTCATATTTTTCTGTCTCTTCTGCTACATATTTCGAAGACATTTCCATATGTTAAAAAATGTTTATTGCTTAGTCTGGTAAATCCTTGTACCACATTATCTTAAACTTCAATAGTGATTAAATTAATATTAAGAAGCTAAAGCTGTTACTATGATTCTAATAAGCATATTAAAGTACATAACTAAATTATTGTAATCAATTGGTAAAGAAAAAAATGTATCCCTGAACTGGGAATCAAACCACTAACTGTCAGCTTTCCATGCTGATGCTCTTAACCATTGAGCTTATTCAGGCTTCGTTCCCATCCAAGCATAAATCCTTCCATTACCTTACTCTCTTTACCATTTGATTATAATAATTCAATAGTGATGTAAATTTTTTTTTCATATGGTTGATATGGAAGCCCAAGATGTAAATTTTTTTTTCATATGGTTGATATGGAAGCCCAGAAACCACCAAACCAGCAACAAATAGTGAAATTACGTCAACATATAAAGGACAGTGTGGACAAGAAGGATTCATTATTAGCCGTCTTTGTGGATTTTGAAAGAGTTTATGACTTTACCAAGATTGAAACAACTTGGGAAGATGTTGGAAATCAGTATTGAGGGAAAAATACTAAAATGATTCTATTTTTTTAATACAAAAATTTTGCGTAACTAAATATAAAGAATATTTGAAGACACAAAATATATGCAGAGACTGGGGTTAAAACCTGTTCAGAATTCAAATAGATACATATAGTATTACCTCAAAGAGTGGTTTCAAGAACAGCTCTTTTTACTATTATGATAAATGATCTCCGATCTAAATTACTAGGGAACAAAATGCCAATAGCACATTATTTGCAGATGAGCTTGTGATATGGACATCAAGACTACACAAAAAAAAAATTAAACAACCATTTGTATGCAGCACTTCAAAAATTAGCTTCATGGTGCCTAAACAATAAAATTACAGTAATTAAAGATAAACCCACCTTTTAAAATCGTTACCATTAGAGCCCGGATTTGTATGCAAAATAAAGTACTAAATATGCATGAAAAATGTAGAAAATATGCAACCTAAATATGCAAAAAGAGATTGTAACAAAATCAAATAAATTATTTGCTTTGTGGGTAATCATACATTATTCCTGGCTGTTACAGTAGATAAGGAATATTTTTATGAGGTTTTCTTGGGCAAAGCTGCTTTGTCTGTCAGCGAAAAAGAATTTATACAATGAAAATGTCCTTTCTACATCACATGATGTCAAAAGTGCATGCGAAAAAACACCACAGTTCTTCAGTGAATTCCCCTTCAGTTACAGTTTTTTCACTATCACCAGAGAGTATTTTGCTAATTTGACAAATTCTATTGTAGCCAGGATTTTTATTTAATACCTAACTAATCTTTTCAAATGTGATTTTAGCAATGCCATAATATTATTCCTCAAGGCCCACGGGTGTTCCCCTCTTACACAGATATAAATATACACATTATGCTTATATCCAATGGATTGCAGAGACTTTATTAATTTAAAAAATATTAATTACTAGTAATTAGCTGAAGGGATATTATAATTTAATACCACATTTAGGAGTAAAATATGCATTTTCCTCCAGAATATGCATTTCTATGCATTATCAAATACCGCTCAAATTGTCTGTGAAGGGACCAATTAACATGTAAATAGTTTCCGCATTCAAATCCAGGCTCTTAGTTATCATTCACCATATGATCTATTACACTGGGCAACAATGATTTAATTACGTTTATAGTGTGAAACTTACCCACAGAATCCAGATTTGAATTCAGAAAAATCCTATCACATCATATTTCCTCAGAAATTATGGTTTACGAATTTAAATTATGTGTAATTTTCTCAAAAAACTTATTTCACAATACCTGTAAATTTATGTTTATATTTGAGTCTAATTTTGTTCCTGGGGATGGACGTTAACTACAGAATCCAGATTAGAACTCAGAAAAATTCCATCACATCACATTTCCTCAGAAATTATAGTTTACGAATTATCATTATGTGTAATTTTCTGAAAAATCTTGTTTCACAATACCTGCAAATTTATGTTTATATTTAAGTCTAAAAAGGCACAAAAGGATAAAGAATGGCAATGGAATGTTAGTTCAATAAAATTAAAAAGATGAGTGTTATTGAGGCATGTGATGTTCTCTTACCTCCTCTCCATATTAAGTTAGGGCTCATGAAAACTATTTGTCAAGGCCTTGGACAAGGAAGGACATTGCTATTTAATTTTAGGAAGTTATATTTTGAGGTTATTTTAATTATATTATTTTTGGTCTGGACATCTTACCTCAATATTCATGTTGATTTGTTCTTGGACATGTTTCAAAACAATTCTCTGTTTTATCTTCAGCTTTCCCAGACTCTGGGAAAGTTGAAGATAAAACAGAGAATTGTTTTGAAACATGTCCAAGAACAAATCAACATGAATATTGAGGTAAGATGTCCAGACCAAAAATAATATAAGGACATTGCTTCTTGTCCATTAATGAAAAGTTTCCAGGTTTAAGCAATGCTAAAGTGAAAGAAGGTATATTTACAGGAAGCTGCTTTGTGATAGTACTATTGAAAGTAAAATGAATTCGAAAGAATTGTTAGCATGGCAATCATTCAGAGATGTTACAAAATTACAAAGGACCCAGATTACAAAAACTTGGTAAACAAAGTGTTGAATGTATTCAAGGAACTTTGATGTAACATGAGCCTAAAGGTCCACATGCTACATTCTCACTTGGACTACTTTGCCGAGAATCTTGGGGACTGCAGTGAAGATCGTGGGGACAGATTCCACTAAGATCTGAAGTAATTAGAAACAAGGTACCATGGCAGGTGTAGCACCACAATGCTCGCTGACTACTGTTGGATGATGAAGAGGAAAACTCCTAGAAGTGTTCATAAAAGCCAATAATAAAACGCTTCACATGCAAAAAAAAAAAAGACATTGAATACCAAGGATTAACTGTATTCTTTCACTATATATTAAGTTGACAATATTGCAAAATTTGCAGTGACTGCATTATTGTTTTACATAAAACATCATAAAAATAAGTTTGTCTTAAAACGACTGCATTTGTGCATTGAGCGTTACACTAATCTCTGTTTTACAAAACATCTCACTTGATATAAGGAAACCGTTTGCAGATTCGGTTTCAGCACACTTGAAATATATTACGGCACATCTCAAAGTTTATGCAATGTTCTGAAAGTGAAAATTTGTTGTCCAGCGATTAATTATTCTTAATATTTTTGTTTCTGTTTCAAATTCCAGAAGATGTTGGAAAATCCTGCATTGTTTTCTAAAGGTCTTTGTTCTTGTTCAACTGCTCTGTTGTTTGGCCCACCAGGATGTGGAAAAGCACATCTTGCAAAATCTGTGGCACATGAAGCAGGAATGAATTTCATATCAGTGAAGGGACCTGCGATAATAAATATGGTAAGGAATTAAAATGTTGCTAATGACTGCTTGACTTAATTTGATCTACTTTATTGACATAATTTTTATAATATGCGTTATTAAAAATGTTATCATCCTAAGTGTAATTAATTAAAGCATGGAAATGAATTGTTCTGTCTGTAAGTTTCCTCTGTTCTTATTAATATTGTCTTTTTTTTTATTTTGATTTAGAAATTGAGCTTTGATTTTATATACAAGTTTGACAAAAAAGCATGATTGAACCAATTTACAAAAAGGTAAACAGAATGTTATGTACAAATTATAGAGATAAAACTCTGCTTTAAAATTTATGATAGAATTTTGGCCAGAAGATTAAATAAAGTAATAGAAAATAAAACTTAAGAGAAGAACAACATTCCTTCAGAAGCCGAAAAAAACGGTGGATTTAATCTTCTGTGTAAGACAGCTTATTGAGGAGAAATGGGAATATGGAGCAGAACTATACACTGCCTTCATTCATTTTGAAAAGGCATACAGTAGTGTTGTACATACTGATACAGTCATTAAGTTCTGAGACTTTACGCCTGGAGGGTAGGCACCCATAAGAATCTGGATGTCTCACAAGATGCCGATAACTAGGCATACACTTAAACAGAACCACATCCTCCCTCAAAATAGTCACCATTGGATGATATCCACGTTTGCCAACGTTGATATAGCTGCTGGAAGCACCACTGAAAGAAGTTGGCAGGAATGTCCCGTTTGGCTTCTCTTGTAGCAGTCATGATGTCTTCGGAAGAATGAAATCTACGCCCATATAGGATTGCTCTCATGCAAGGAAAGAGAAAACATCGCATCATGTGAGATCAGGTGCGTACGGAGGGTCTGGCAAAACTGTCACCTGTTGTCTTGCCAGTTCCTCTTGGACAAGGACAGAACAATGTGTGGGGGCGTTGTTGTGTAGGAACAGCCAATTATTTATATATATATATATATAAACAAAAAGAAACCTAATACTTAGAACCAAAGAACACATAAGAAATATTAAAAATGGGGACATAGAAAAATCTGCAGTTGCTGCTCATGTTTGGTCTGAAAAACATAATATAAATTGAGACACTAAATTATTAAAACAGTTAGAAAATACAAAAGAGCTGACTATTTGGGAAAAAATTTTGAAATACCGACGGAGCATGACCTTGTTTGGAGGTTCTTTGGCCAACCACAGGATGGAGCTGACATCGACATCAAGGGTATGCAACATAAGTCAAACCAGTCTGGACAAGCAGACCATAAAACAGAATTGTTTTTAAACATGTTCAAGAACAAATCAACATTAATATTGAGGTAAGATGATCAAACTAATAATAATATAATTAAAATAACCTCAAAATATCACTTACTAAAATTAAATATCAAATGTTTCATATCTATCTTCTAGGTAGATCATATTTTTGGGTTCATAGTAAACCCTTCTTCAGTACCATTTTGCCTACTGATGTTATGTCGATCGGCAGAACGACTTCTTCCCTTTGTTGGTGGACCGATGAACCTCTGGATCAGGTCATGATTCATGGGAATTTCAAAGTTCATAAGTTTTTCTTTGTTTTTCTGAATGGATTTTTCCCAAACCGTGAGTTCCTTTTGTTTATCGATTTGTTTAATTAGATTATCCTCTGATTTAATTAGATGTTTTTCGAACCAAGCATGAGCAGCAACTGCTGACATTTCCACATCACCATATTTTTGACATTTCTAACATGTTATTTCACCCTTGCTTTCAAATTTCTTTTTTGTTTTACCTATATAAATTTTATCACTATCCTTGCAATTGACCTGATAAATTCCTGATTTGTTTTCATCTTCAATTGTTTTCATTTTAATTGGTTATTAAGACTATATTGTCCGCTGATTTGTCACGCAGCAGGCCCGGGTTCAATCCCCGGTCAGTGCAGTTTTTCTGGGTGAAGGTTTTTATCGGGGTTCTTTCTCACTGTACAACAAATGTCAGGAAAACTTTAAGGCCCAAATGGCCCCCAAAATCATATAGTCATCATTATAATTCTTCACTGGTGTGGACAGCAACGGGAAGCTACCACCCCTACAATACCCTAGTAAAGCTAGCAGGCATAGCATGCAAATGCTATGATTGCAGTGAAGGACCTGCCTTCGGGCAGAATTACTATGGATGGAAGACTATATTCATTCTTCGGTACCAATCTTATATTAAACTCTTTGAATTTTTTTTTTGAAACTTGTGTTTCAATAGATGGTAATGGATTTCCTGAATTTTATTTTTTCCTCTATTTATTTTGTAGTGTGCTTGTCTTAATAGGGTAATTAAAACCAACAAAAATATAAAAAAATTGAAGAAGAAAACAAATCAGGATTTTTTTTTATCAAATGCAGGGATTGTGACAAAATTTACATTAGAAAAACAAAAAGAAATTTGAAAATAAGGGTGAAAAAACATCTTAGAAAAGTCAGCTGTAGCTGCTCATGCTTGGTCCAAAAAAGCATCTAATTGAATCAAAGCTAGTCTAATTAAACAAATAGATAAACATAAGAAAAACACGGTCTGGGGGAAAATCCACATTCAGAAAAATCAAAGAAAAACTTATGACTTCGAATTTCCCGCGAATTCTGACCTGATCCAGAGGTTTATCGGTCCACCAACACAGGGAAGAAGAAGTGGTTCTTCCCATTGACATAACATCGGTCAGCAAAATGGTACTGAGGATGGGTCCGCCATGAACCTGAAATCGCGATCTACCTAGAAGATTAATATGACGAGAGGTATGAGACATTTGATTTTATCCTAAATTAAACCTCATACACAGTTGATAGACCAAGAATGAGGTGGGAGAATTACATTAACTATGATTTGAGGAAGTAGATTATACAGGGAATGATTGGAAACATTATCTCAGGATAGTGATGTATGGAGAGTTATGTCTGCGCAGCCATGATAGTGCCAGTGAGTTAGTGATTTATTCCTATAAAAGTTCAATTTAGAATGGAGACTGAAATTGAAAGACAAATCCCATTTTAGATCTATATAAATGGAGAAAACAGGATAGATTTTGGAATATACAGAAATAATACACATATAGACAACTACGTTAAAGCTTTGGGATTTAACTATTTTGCTCACAAAGAGGCAGTGTTCAATAGTTTGACACATAGATTAGTAAATATACTTATGAGCAAAGAGAATTATGAAAAAGAATACATATTTAATGTTGCAACAGAAAATGGCTTTAAAGAAAATGAATAAATTTAAAAGACAAAAATTAATTAATGAAAGCACACTTATAAAACAAACAGAAGAAAAAAATATAATTCAAGAAATTCACTTACCATTCAATGAAACACAAGTTTCAAAGAAATATCAAAAAGTTTAATGTAAGATTAGCACCGAAGAACGAATGCAGCCTAAATAGGATAATTAAAACCAATAAAAATGAAAAAATTGAAGAAGAAATCAAATCAGGAATTTATCATATCAAATGCAGGGATTGTCTCTGGGCCATCGTATGAAATGCTGCAAGGAAAAGTTTATATAGGATAGTAACAGGCCTTGGCCGAATACTTGTACGGAAGAAGAAGGAGTGCAGGGATTGTGACAAAATTTACATAGGAAAAACAAAAAGAAATTTGAAATCAAGGGTGAGAAAACATCTTAGAAATGTCAAAAATGAAGTGGAAAAGTTGGTCTGAAAAACATCTCATTGAATCAAAGCCAGTCTAATTAAACAAATAGAAAAACTAAAAGAACTTATGAACTTTGAATTCCCACGGATTATGAGTGGATCCGTAGGTTTATCGGTCCACCAACAGAGGAAAAAGAAGTCGTTCTTCTGATCGACATAACATCAGTGAATGAGAAAGTACTGAAGATGAAGCTGCCAAGGCTTTGAAACTGCAGTCTATTTAGAAGACTGGATATGAGGAGTGGTATGAATCATTTTAATTTAACCCTAAATTAAACCTCATAGTGATTTTTTCCTATAAAAGTTCAATGCTCCATATATTTCTTAAATTTCCAAAATTTAAGAATAAACTTTTTTTTTTAGGACTTTTGTGAATGTTTACTAGCTGTGGAAGAAGTTTTTGAGAAAGCTAAAAGTTCTGCACCTTGTCTCATATTCTTCGATGAGATTGATGCTTTAATTCCAAACGATGAGGTAAGATATTTAGTTTAAAATTTTCATATATGAGTAAAGAAAGAAAGAAAGAGCAGTATTGATTATAACATATGTACTTTTATACACTGTGCAAAAGTTATTTCAGAAATTCAACATTATAATATTAAACATGACTGAAGAGGGGCAAGATGTCTGAAACTGTCGGTATCAAAGAAATTTGAAATGTATGAGGTCAGTCGTTAAAAATATGTTCTCCACTCACTATTCATTTATTTTGATAATCATATTTTCCAAGAATATCATTATTAATCTTCCATCCATCCAAATTCTGCCTGAGGGCAGGTCTTTCATGTTATGCTTTGTAGCTTTACTAGGGAATTGTAGGTGTGGTAGCTTCCCGTTCCTTTCCACACTGGTGAAGGATGATGATGATGATGATGAATATATGATTTCGAGGACCGTTTGGGCCTGACATTTGTCTTACATGTGAGGAAAAACCCTAATAAAAACCTCACCCAGTAAAACTGTTCCGACTGGGGATCGAACCCAGGCCTGCTGCGTGACAAGGCAGCATGCTACTTCAAGACACATCGATGGATTATTATTAATCTTATGTTTGTTAAATAGTTTAAACAGTCTTTGTTTGAATGTTTTTTTTTGTTACAAATGACATTATAGCTGTGTTAAAGTAATTTAAGTTTTAATATTTCATCCCATTTGCCTTCTTTATATAATTTTACCAGACATATTTTATTCAAATTACTATAATTTTTACCAGTGTATCCAAATTATTATATTTTATAAAATATTATTTTATGTATAATTTTTCCCCAGTTTAATATATCTAGTTTTACTCCAATTTATTACATTTTTAAGAGTTCACACTATGAGATTTTTTCAATGTAGACATTAAGAATCAGAAAATTAACACCTCATCTCGAAATTCTAGTTCCTTGTTTCAGAAGGCAATTTTCCAATTTTTAATGATTACAAGAAAAAGTTATTTCATGGCAAAAAATCAGGAATATACCAGACAAAAAGTGTTGATTATGATAAGCTATACATAGGAAAAACAAAGAGAAATTTGAACCTCAGAACAAAGGAACACCTCAAAAATATAAAAAGTGCAGAGGTAGATAAAGCTACAGTAGCTGCTCATGTTTGGTTGGAAAAAAAAAAAAGAACTGACCGTTTGGGAGATCTATGTCCAAAAGCAGAGATAGGATTGACTTTTAAAATTTCCGAGAAAAGGACTTGATTTGCAAGTTCTTCAGTCCCTGTACCTTCATTTAAAACCAGTATGTACACTATCATAAATTTATAGAATAATATTGTTAAGGCTTCTACAAAATCAGATATCTACTACAAAATATGTAGACATCTGATTCTGAAAAAAAAAACATCTTAGAGAATTCCTTGAAACTAGTTCTCAAAAAAAAATCAAATATGAGGTAAGGTTAAACTACGTTTGAAGAGAAAAATGCTCAGACTGGGATTTGAACCCAGGGTCTTTCCTTTCCTATGCAAATGCTCTGCTACTATGCATTTGTATATTTTTTTTCTCTTCAAATATAATTTATCCCTCATTGAGATGTATTAAATGAATAATAAAATCCTCGGATGAAGAAAGCTGTTAAATTTGATTCATTTACAGGTAAACGTGCTAAGTTACATTGACTATTTCACATCTATACAGATGGATCTCTCTTAGACGATAGTGGAGCAGGGGCAGGTGGAACATGCCAATTCTTCTCCGTTTATAAACACGCTGGAAGAAATATGACTAATTTTGATGGTGAAATTGAAACTATTAATCTCTTGCTTAATAATATTTTCGATTGGCTACAACATTGCAAAAATATTGTCATTCTATCAGCTTCCAAAGCCACGATTCAGGCCATAGAATTAACCATGTGTCCAAAAATGGGAAAAATTAGAAATAGTCTTACAATGGATTCCAGTCCATTGTGGAACACAAGGGAATGAAAGAGCTGATACACTTGCAGAAAAAAAAAAGGACGTAAAATTAATCAGAAAGTAACAAATGCATTTTCTTATGAATCAATTAAAACAATTATAAAGAAAAAATGAATAATTACAATCCCAATTTAATTGAAAATGTAGGAAAGAGAAATATAAAAATACTGTTAGAAAATCCATTCATAATTCCGGAACTACTACGAAAATCTGCAGTTGCTATACTGAGGCTTACTACAGGACATGACTGCTTAGGAAAACATCTTCATGGAATTGGTGTATTAATGTCTCCTGAATGTATATTGTCTTCTCAAGGTGTGGAAATGGACAGAGAACATTTAACAAATTGTATAGCTCTTCAAAATTATCAAGATGTGACATCCAACTATTGGGAAGCAAGAAATATAATAGCTTTGTTGTTAACTCCAGAGCATTAGCTACATGCATACATAGTCTATTTAACTCATGCCCCAAATGGGAGTCAATGACAAATCATGTTTCAATTAATTTTGTTTTACAACCAATGGCAGTCGTATTGCACCTTGCTCTTTATCAAATTCTCTTTACCAGTCTTGCTTTTGTGATAAAAGAAAACTCCTCCTTTTTAATATTCTGAACAGGTCAGAGTACTATTTAGCAGTGACTACTCTCCAATTAATACATAGAATATAGCAAATAATGAACATTATTTTAATTTCTAATTTAGTATCACCCTATTATGCTACCAAAAAGCCTATGATGGAATAAACCCATTTATAACAAAAATATTAATTTTAACTTTTTCTTATTAGAGTAGATTTAGAAGAATTATAGCGTCTGCGATGATGTCCGAGATGAAGAATATTAAAAGAAAGACTGTGTTCTTAATAGGAGCATCCAATTGTCCAGAGATTATACTTCCAAGAGCTCAATTTATTTTTAAATTCTATATTGGAATACCAACTCCAGCTGAAAGAACTGATATTTTAAACAAAATTACATAGGTAAATGTTACGTTTTGTTGCATCAGGTACACTTTTTTAACTCTTATGTTTTCTGCACGTCTGGCAAAAGGAGAACACCAGTGAGCATGAAATATGTTATTAATTTTAATTCTTCACATAGTCAGTATTTATTAAGAAAGTAAAAATTTAGGACTCTGTAAATCAACTGATTTCTTGATTAAAGTTTAAAATTGAAAGCACCAGTTCACAAATTTTACACTACAATCCTTGGACACAAAAATATGTTGATACCTGTGCCTCCTTTATTATCCCTCTTTTAGAAGTAATCACAATTACAGTGGGAAGTAACACTGAGGTAATTTTCAATTTATAATCAAGTTGGACAAAATGTTTTTACATCTCACCTCATTGGGGAAAAGTATACATTCCAAAGAACAAATATAGATCCATGAATAAATATGAAAATCAAATAAAACTAAGTTTTATTTTTATTTATTTAATAAATAAGGATTTTTATCAAGTAAACACCAACTCAATTGATTATTATTATTATTATATTAGTTATTCGAGGTGGTTAACTCTTTTAGACGAATATAAAGGATATATTAGGTAAAACTAAAGACAGTGATAATTTTAAGATTGTTATAAACATCAAGAATTTACTATTACAACCTCTTTTATTTCTGTAGATCATTGTGTTATTGACAAGTCAATGTTTTTATTATGAAAATTATATCCCCGGATGATTCATTCGCTAATACCCGGTGCTAATTTAATTATAGTTTTTATTTTTAATTTCAAGATATATATAAAATAAATTAGAATCTTATGATTGTGTTCTGGAAGTGCTACAGTGGTTGTCAAACCAATTTTTTCTACAGATAAAACGAACATTTGTATTCTTCTTTAAATGTGTAACACAAAAAGAAAATTGAGGTATGGACAAAGAGATGAACTGTGTATCTTATGCTTGTAATCTTTTCTGAATAAAGAGCTTTGTGAAGTATCAGCCATAACTTGAATTGAAATATTACAATATTCTATACTTCTTATCAAAATTTGACCAGTGAAGATACAGATACTCTAGTGTGATGTGCATTAATAAAATTAAAAATTACAGCTAGAGTTGGTTAATGTATTAACAGAAAAATTTGCACTCAGTATAGGATTTTAATCACAGCTGATCCATTATCTACATCAGTTAGGAAAAACCAGGTAAGTCTTCAAAGTAATTTTTTACAGGAGAGCAAAAACTAGTTCAATGACTTACATTAAGTTAGTGCATAAATCGAAAATTCAATGCTTAATAACACCGTCACTTTTCGCTTGACGACTTACCCGTTTTTACCGAACGTGCATCGGACCAAAAGCTATCGGGAGATGTTAATAACTCATTTTCGACCAAAAGTTGACTTACCCAGTTTTTCCTAACTGATGTAGATTTAATCTCCAACTTTATATACTATGTCCTATCATTGAGATATTGAGAGCTATTACTTGAACCACGTATAAATAATTTTCACTTTAATTCCCAATTTGTCATAAAGTGAAATGTGATTTTATATCTTTTAATTCAAATTGAGGCAGGGGTAATTCCTAGAATTAAAATTTATTTGGGACCACACAATAAGCTGTTGTTATACAGTGGTTCACGGTAACTCAAGGGTTGGCAGGTACATGTACCTAGCGAAGCGAATTTAATGCTTATAAAATGTGTATTCATTTAGAAAAGGTTTTAAGCCTGACTGACGGGTTGAATAAGGTCAGATTTGCAAAACAATACATTTTGTTAAAAGGGAATACTTGAGCCAATTTTAAAACTTCCTTGGGGAATAATTATAAAAGGCCAAGACATTTTATTGTTAACACTGTGTGGCCAGTAGATCCCATACGAATACAGTTGCTTTCATAAGATCACAGAGTGGAGCCAGTAACTCCCTTACGAAAACAGAGTGGGCTAGTTTATCATTTTACGAGTATTCAGAGGAGCCAGTTGCTCCCTTATTATTACCTAAAAGTGTGAATCAATCTATCTTAAGTAAATATACTATGGAAGTCTAGATTTGCTCAAGTAGTCTGCAAGATATTATTAATTAGTTGTGAATATTGTGTTGTTCATAAGAGGTTAACATAATAAACCCTTTTTTAATTAATTACACAACTTATTGTTACTGATCATCAAATTCCTTGTCCTTCACACCGGTAGAACCCAGAAATAAGCTTAATCTAAAACACACCCTGAAGAGACACTTGTGCCTACTTAAAGCCAGCTGCAAATTGCATTTAGTCTCTCTTATGGGATATTGATATTCACTGTATACTACCATTAATCTTGGTGGTAAATGTTTTTCATATATTATAAATGATTCAGTGATTTACTGTTTAGTGTAACACTTAACTTTACTACGTAAGTGGCTTTGCTAATGTTAGAAATTATATTAAATAATGTCTTTAAGTATGGCGAGTGAGAGGTTATCTATAATTAACTGCTGTTATGACAGAATTTCAAATATATGGTTGGAAATTACATATTTTTTTGGTTTTACTTTAGTCATAAAGATGATGGTAGTTACTCTTATAAGTAATTATTATTTTCAGATCATGCAAAAAATTAATCAATTATAATAAAACTATTTTAATTATTATAAACTGATATTCTTCTTTGTTTTCATTCCTATTCCTTAATGAATTTAAAATAAAGATGAAGTATGTTTCAGGTTGAAAAAAAACAATGACTAACTGTATACAATTGTTTGGTTGCCGTACTTAGGCCATGTCTTGTTGCACTACTTACATTAATTTTGCACATATGCCTATATTACCTGTGTTTTCTAATGTAACCCCTAATCCTCATAGATGTAAATATGGACCTAAAAGTATCAAATGTGTGTAAGTAATGACATGAATAAAATGGCCGAACAATTGAATAAAATTTGCTCTACAGCCCACCTGGCAATACTTTTAGTGTGGTTTTTAGATATATATGTTATGTGATGATGAAGGAGCAAGATATGTATCACATAGGGAATTCGCAGGAGTGATATTTTAATATAATAAAATAATATCAAGTTGTGTCCAACTCAGGGTCAGATCGAGAGATTAGATTAAGCCCCTATATTTATAGAGGACTGTAATTAATGAGGATTGCAGGCTGACTACATCTGATGAACGAAATGGATGAGATAAAGATGGAATGAAATTGTGGTAGGGGAAAATGGAAGAAACCCCGAAAGAATCTGCTGTAGCTCCATTTCCTCCACTACAAAATGCATGTATAGTGACCGACACTCTAATAAGTTAAAGAAGCTACTCTTACTTCTTCTTCGGCTTTCCCCCACTTATAGGTTTTCCGCCTTTAGTTTCCATTTACCTCTTATCATTCCAATCTCCCTCTTCCAAATTCCTATCATCCATTATGGTTCTGACGTAGTTTTTCCATTTTCATCTTGGTCTGCCACGTTTATTTCTTCCAGGGTGTGACCATGGGTATATATATTTTTGGCCATGTTTCATTTTCCATTCTTTGTACATGGCATACCATTTAAGTGGTTGATTTTCAATTCTCTTAACAACAGATTTGGTGACATTAATTTCTGTCCAAAGGAATTCATTTCTTATTTTATCCTGTCTTGTTTTTTGGAGGCTTCTTCTAAAATAATCAAATTCAACTGTTCTAATTTTATTCATTTGTAATTTCATCAAAGACCAGGTTTCACTTCCACATGACAAAATATTCTGTATTATGCTCTTATAAATTTTAATTTTAGTTTCCTTTGTATTCTTACTAAAACACAAATTAATAAGATTGATAATAAATATGTCCACCGTTGTGATCTCGAGGTAGCGTGCTGCCTTGTCACACAGCGAGCCTGGGTTCGATCCCCGGTCAGGCAGTTTTTCTGGGTGAGGTTTTTATCGGGGATTTTCCTCACCTGTAAGACAAATGTCAGGAAAACTTCAAGGCCCAAACGGTCCCCAAAATCATATTGTCATCATCATCATTCTTCACTGGTGTAGAAAGCAACGGGAAGCTACCACACCTACAATTCCCTAGTAAAGCTGCAAGCATAGCATGAAAATGCTATGATTGCAGTGAAGGACCTGCCTTTGGGCAGAATTACTATGGATGGAATAATAAATATTATAAATAAGGTTCTCGAGAAACCAGCGGTGAGGGGCGAGCGCATAATCGCTTGAGTCACAGAGCCGCCTGATATATTAATAATTTTTAAAAAATGCTAATTTTCTCATTATAATCTATTTTAAATGATCTGTTCGTCAATTTCATAAATTGCATACATTAAAATAAATCATAAATGTTGTATATCCCTATTACTATTATGATTAATTT
Organism: Diploptera punctata; assembly: GCA_030220185.1. NCBI lineage: Eukaryota > Metazoa > Arthropoda > Insecta > Blattodea > Blaberidae > Diploptera > Diploptera punctata. The sequence goes on along the minus strand of JASPKZ010000425.1, from coordinate 1,315,581 downwards.
TAATAGTATCGCATAGTAATATGAGTAATGAGCCAATGAACAAATTGAAATTGGCTGTTTCGCTGCATGCAGTGGTTCATTCAACAAACTCCATAAATTTCCGCTGCAAATGGCAGCCATTTTTGCTAGAGTGCTTTGTTGCCCGCTGAATGCACTCATTATATATCATGTGTAGAGGGATGCTGTAGAAAATATCGATTTTCATGGAGTTCACTTGTATTTGTAAAGTTATTTTGGAAATTAACAGGATGAAAATCCTACACATTATGTTTAAGAAGAAGATCGCAAAGAGTTCTTGACAGATATTGATTGCATATCAAGTGCATGCGCACTGCGATTCTGTAGAACTTAACTATATTTGCATAATTACATAAATATTTAAAATTAATAAGAAATGTTTAAAGAATCGTTTTAAAATAGTACGAAACGTTCTTACAAATGGTAAAAGTTTGTGGTGAAACAGTGACATAAGAACGTTGTATGAAAATTGAGAGCGGCAAATACTAGCCTTGAGACCATTTACTCTTTATATTTAGTTAGCATTTAAAAAATAGGCTATGTCTAGTATTTGTCGGTCACAATTTTCCATTCAACATTCTTATGCTACTGTTGCACTACATGTTTCCTACTATTTTAATTTTTTTGGAACCATTTCATAAACATTTCTTACGGTTTTTAAATATTTATTTAATTATGGGAATGTTGTGAATCGAGTTCTACAGACCCGCAAATGCCTAATGTAACATCCGGTAGATGTTACCAACATTTGCAATTAATTCCTAATCATATGTCAAGAAATTAACTTAATTTTGTTAGGCTCCGGTGGGACAAGTTAGTGTACATAAAATTATTTTATAGTTTATTAGCTAAAACCCGGCGTACGCTGCTACACCTAAATAAATGAAAATTAATGTGCTCTTATGATTAGTTGAATAAGTAAAAGGAAAAATAATTATAAATTTATATTTTTAGATACCCCGTGCTGCTTACCCGGCATTGCATCTACTCATCCTGATCTTCTTGGCATAAATGAGCTGAAAGACAAAAATTAATGTAGCCTACTCCTTACGATTAGTTGAATAAGTAAAAAAATATATATATATATGTACATCGTAATTATTTTAAGATTCCCGTGCTGATTACCCGGGAATCTACTTATCTCGATCTTCTTGGCATAAATGAACTAAAAGACAAAATTTGTTATTCTGAGTTATCCGTAAAAGAATACCCGACATGTGCAGCTATGCTTGCACAGGAATCTACGTACTTGTCTCGATCATCTTGGCATCAATAAAAGACAATAAATAATAGTTATAAAAATTAAAACAACACGCTTTATTAGAAAACCGAACTAAAAAATGAAAAATAATTTTAATTTCCAACGCGCTTGGGATGAAATTAGTGGTCAACAAAAAAAAATCATCTCCAACACATCTAGAATAAAACTAGAGTTATCTACAAAAAAATAAGTTTACCATCAAAAGCGTGGGGTGCTCTATATCAATTAATATATTTGATAATAAACAGATGTTGGTAAAAGTAAAGTCTCTAAGAAGAAAACGTAAAAACCATACAAAGCACCCCACGCTTTTGATGGCAATTATTTTTTTTTTGTACATAACTCTAGTTTTATTCTAGATATGTTGGAGATTATTTTTTGTTGACCACTTTAATTTTATCCCGTGTGTTGAAATTGAAATTATTTTTAATTTTTTAGTTTGGTTTTCCAATAAAGCACGTTGTTTTAGTTTTTTAAACTATTATTTATTTTTTAAAACTATTATTTATTTTTTTAGTTTAATTGATTGTCATAAACTGGAATCCCATGAAAAATGTATTGCTTACGATATTTTTAGTGTTAAGCAAGAATATAATTATATGTTCTTTTAAATTATTATTATCTAAAATTATTATATTTTTGAATATTTTAATATAGAAAAATATTTACAGTTAATCGTATCGTTCTCATATTTTTTGGATAAATTACAATGTGGTAAGTTTACAAAATTATCATTAATATTTTACAGAATAAGATAAAAATGTAAATATATTTTAAATTTGATACTATTGTAGTATGAGCTAAAAGTAATACTCTTCTAAAAAAAAGAATCCTCCAGGCCGAATTTGAACCAGCGACCTATGGATTACTGAAACTATATACCACTACAGTCCACCGCTGTACCAATTGGGCTCTTACAACGATGGACTAAAAAGTCGATAAGTCCACAACCTATTATACCGGTTTTTATTTTTTGATGTCCTGATGACCTTGGCCAGGTGTGCTTAGAAACAATTTATGAAATTATTGTATTGTCATTGGTCCTTTACAAGTATAAAAAGTTTCAAGTCGATCCAATGTTTTTAAGTGGGTGAAAATCGTGTTGAAAGATTCCGTTACAGGTACAGGTCAAGCTAATATAAAAGCGTGTAGAAATGATTATTGTGAGTTATCCGTAAGAGATAAACACATGCTGTCGTAGACTTTTTTGAAGGGCTTTTTGAAATATTCAATTCTGTGTACATTAATGTTGTGTATTTGTTATGGCTTAGGCAGCGTAAGTAATTTAATCGTCCAAAGAACTACTTTTTCACGTTTTCCACTACAACTGGTGATTTTTAAGGGTGTAGGAGTTGAGTATCACAACTCTCATATCCTATGTTCATCCCGGGAATCTCCTGAACATTTTGCAGAAAACCCCATCACAACCAGTTCAACGGTATGGCCGCGCATAAAGTACAAACAAACATTCATTTTTATATATTAGATTAAATAATATGCATGTAATTTGTTTTAAGTTAGGAAATGGGAAATTAGTTTACGTCCATTTTTATAAACGTTTGGGAATTCATTCCGAAAGTTGTTAATTTCGATTTGAGAAACATCTAACGGAAGCTGCATTAAGCTATTCGCGCATGCGCACTGCGATTCTGCGTAGAAGAATTCATGGTCGACAAATAGTGGACTTTATTCCCAATGCATATAAAATTACGATAGAATAAAATATCACATTTTGTTTGGGTTTACTTTCATTTTCAAACTCCAACTCCTCATAGTGTTCCTTCACACTTTAATCTTGATTAAATACAAATATATTTCTTGCGCGATATTGCGTTTTGCCGTACTTAAGCAATGGCGACATAGATTAAAAGTTCAACTTCCTACATTTCGGGGTTGCCAACCTAAATAACTACATGTATACTGTAATAAAATAACTATACTGTAATATTACATGTTACAAAACTCGTGTGGGAAGTAAAACCACTGCCCTCTATGTATACTACATATCAATGTAGGCTATATATAAAAAATATCAAAATGGTTGTGTTTATATAGGCCTACATCATACGAAACAAATCACTGCATTTTAAATGAACGAACTTTATTTGAAACAATATAAAACAATAAATACGTAGGCCTACTTGCCATCATTTTATCACTAAATGGTCTCACGGCCTTATCTTGTTTCAACTAATAAACATTGCCTACACTGTTAACATTAGTCAATTGATTATAATGAACGCAAATATTTCCAACAAAGATGTTATTATTTTAGCCTATTATTATTTATTATTATTTTGGAAACACCGTCGCACAAAAAAAAATGTACAATGCACGTTTATGAAGTGTTTTAAAGAATCTCGGAAATTAAAAACCTTGTTATTGCTCGGTTTTTAAACGTTTTCCTCGATTCTATAAAAACCACTTCCCAACCTAGCAGCGTTATAATCTATTCATTTACCTCTAACACAATAGTTTTTTCTTTATATCTAGTTAGCATTTAATATATTATATATATATATATATATATATATATATATAGGCCCTATATATATAATTACGATAAAATAGATATAACACTTTGTTTGGAATAGTGCAGCAAATTTACCTCCTCCACAATCAATAATCTTATTAAAAGTTTGATACGCTGCATATATTAAAATAAAAAAAAAACGAAAAAACAAATAAGTGAATAAATACCTGAGAGAAATGCGTATGTTGATTTTTTCCAAAAAAAATGTGATAAATGCCTTAAAATTAAGTGAGGAGTTGAACTCAAACCTAAAATCACATTTAAAATATTACGCATTAGCCATTGCTCCTGGATCATATCAGAAAGAGCCGCTACAAGACTTGCCACCTGGGAGAGAAAGATCTTAAGGAAAATATATGGTCCAATTAAGGATAAGAGTACCTGGAGAATAAGAACTAACCAGGAAATATATGACCTATATAAATATAACGATATAGTTATAGATATTAAAGTTAGACGTATCGAATGGTTGAACCATATTTGCAGAATGAACGAGGCACGTTTGCTCAGGATAATATCAAACGCTAAGCTGGATTGAAGGAGAGAAGTTGGGAGGCCTAGGTTACGATGGATGGACGACGTACAGGCGGACCTACGAAAGATTCGCATAATAACAAATTGGAGAAATAAGGCCATTGGCCGAAGAGAATGGATGGTCGTTATGAGCAAGGGCGGTTCCAGGGCAGGTTTTCGGGGCTGGCCATGGGTCCGTGTAAATTTGGGGAGGGGGGACATGGATTTGTGCAAATTAACAAGTCAGTTTTTAAGCAGTATTTAATTACTACAGATAATATCGCAACTTTTATATGATCACACATAGAAATATACTATAGCCTATAATGGAAATGGAAAGCTAATGACGAATGAGGGATTAAACATAGGATTAATTCTGAAAATGCGTGTTATTATGCATTACAGAGACTTGACGTCCCAACTCCTTTCAAAAAACGTTAAACTGAAAATATATAAAACTACTATTCTACCAGTTATACTATATGGATGTGAAACATGGACTCTTACTTTAAGGGAGGAAAGGAGATTACGAATATTTGAGAATAAAGTTCTTGCGAAAATGTTTGGACCAAAGAGAGAGATGAACAGACAGGTGAATGGAGAAGGCTGCATAACAGTGAATTACATGGTCTTTATAGAAAGCCAGATATAATGCGAACAGTTAAGTCTCGTAGACTGCGATGGGCAGGACATGTGGCACGGATGGGGAATGAAAGACGTGCATGGAAGATTCTTGTAGGAAAACCAGAGGGAAAACGACCAATTGGTAGACCAAGAATGAGGTGGTATAATAACATTAACTATGATTTGAGGTAAGTAGATTATACAGGGGATGATTGGAAAACATTAGCTCAGGATAGGGATATATGGAGAGATTATGTCCGCGCGGTCATGAACCTACGGGTCCGATAGTGCCAGTGAGTAGTTAGTTAGAATGTGGGAGTTTGTATGACTTCGATGGTTTCCAAGGTCGTTTCAATAATTAACACTTTGTATATTCATCGGTCTTTTTATTTACAATAAACCCTATATCATTGGCAAAAGTACTGTTACTGATGGTCGAAAATGTCTTATTGTTTTCATTGTTAGTTGGTTATCCAATGTTCATATGCAGATTAGGCCTATCGTTAAGTCCAACTTCATTGAAAGAAACTGACAAAGTATTACTATTAAAATTTCCATCATCACAACATAATGGTGATGTATTAGATATTTTTGTAGGTGTTTCCCGTGTTTCATTACTGTTATCTCTTTTCTCTACTTTTTTGAAGTATGAACTTATTGGGTTTGGGTTCGAGCATTTTCCGTCATTTCAAAATTCCTAAAACAATAAACAGAATATTGATAGGCCTAATCTAATATAGTCTACTAAGAGTTGCGTAACGTAGAACTCGTTTAACCCTACTCTATCGTAAGTTGGTACACAGTGTAAGCAATTTTAAATGTATGAGCTGAAAAAAGAACTTCTAACGAAATGTTTAGTTAGATAGGAGATACACCACTAAAATATCAGCATAATAACATCTACATTTTATTTAACGAGGATAAATTTACATTATGAGTGCAGAGGCCTCTTTAGTAAACAGTTTATTTTATCTGTCCATAAGAAACAGTTCGTGGTAGTTATTGGTTTAATAAAAAGAAGAAAACATTCTTATATCAATAAATTGGGGCCCGAGACACCTTTTTGTATAAGGTACGGCCGAAAAAGTTACGCCACTTAATAAAGCTTTATTTTATATAAACCAATTAAGAGGGGTTGTCACTTGAATAAAAAAATAGTTTAGGTATTTATTTTTATTCTTTTAATAATCTTTCTAAATCTCGACTGGAAAAAATTAGAAAATGGATGAATGCAGAAAGAAATAGGCCTATAATGAATGAGATTGAACACAGAAGGCTAAAATGGTATGGACACGTAAGAAGAATGCAGGATGGAAGACTATCAAAGGCTGTCTATGCATGGAAAATTGAAAGAAGGAACATAAAAGGAAGACCAAGAACAACCTGGAAGAACAACATTCAAAATCCAGTGAAGAAATTTGGTGTAACAGATGAAGACACAGAGGGCAGAGAACGATGGAGAACTTTAATTAAGAGAAATTTGTTAATGTTTGTTGCAAAATATCTTGGGTACCTGTTATAAAATGTATGCAACTATATTGAAAAATCGTTTAAATGTAATTATGGAAAGTATTATTCTAGAAGCTCAGAATGGATTCAGGAAAGGCAGATCGTGTTCAGATTGCATTTTCACTATCAATCAAATAATTGAGAAACATAGAGAATATAATCTACCAACTTTTAGGGCATTTATAGATCTTGAAAAGGCATTTGACAAAGTTAACAGAAATAAATTGTGGAATATAATGAAAGAGAAAGGAGTACCTCAGCACCTAATAACGGCAATAAAAAGTCTATATGTAGAAAATAAAATAACAATAGAAACTAGAGGCAAAAATAAAAACAATATAACAGCAACAATAAATAGAGGTGTAAGACAGGGATGTCCACTTTCATCCTCCCTTTTTAATATTTATATTGACAATATCATATATAATTGGCAGATAAACTCGGACTCACATTTCAAAATAAGAAATAAGATGTTAGATACCTTACTTTTTGCAGACGACCAAGTTCTAATGTCTAGTTCGGAAGATGGTATACAGAAATCGCTCTTTCAGTTAAATAACATTATGCAGAAATATAATTTCAATATATCAATAAGTAAAACGAAAATCCTAGCTTTTAAGGGATCAGATACCGTAAGAGCTAAAATAATTCTGGAGGGGAAACCCATTGAACAAGTGAACCATTTTAAATACCTGGGTTATGAAATCTCCTATTTTAAAAATGAAGATCTATTTAACAAACTTAACACATTTAATTATATATGTGGAACAATCAAAAGGATATTTAAAAGCACAAGAAAAGAAACAAAACTAAAATTTGATAAAGTAGTGGCAGTTCCCTTACTATTATATGGTAGTGAATTTTGGTTCATAGAAGCAGCTGAAATGAGATTTCTGAGAAGTGTGGCTGGTTGCAAACTTCTAGATAAGAGAAGAAGTGAAGATGTTAGAAATGAGCTAAATATCTTTAAACTCTTAGATAGAATAAAAGAATCTAGAAAAAAATGGAAAAAACATGTTCAGAGAATGGAAGATGATCGCATTCCCAAAATTATACTTAAATACAAACCGAAAGTACGCAGGAATGTTGGTAGACCGAAGAAGAGATGGATCCAACTTTTGAATGAGAATCTATGAGACCGGAACAAGCCACATGGGCTTAATCCGTGATTGTTGATGATGATTATTGTTGCAAAATGATAGTCTATAAGTCTGTAGTCATTTATATTTATTTATTGTTTTAATTCATGTTAATTACTAAGATTGGTTGGAGAAAAACTCAATGATGAGGAAAATTCTCAAAATGAATATTTGTTTATATCAAACACAATTCTACGCCATCTTTAATCTGGAAAACTTGTAAATAATACTAAAAAAAACACACAAGAATATCATACGCTCGTATGGTGTAGTAAAATCGAATAGTCTCTAAAAAGGTAGGCCTACATCAGAGTTGTTTCATTTAAACATCTAAGAACGCAGGGATAGAATGTGACAAACACCATTAAAATTAGATGAAATAGATAACAAATTAATGAAATCATCATAATTTAACTACATCATATAAGCGATGTACGAGTATCATAAAAAAATGTGTAACAAGTCGAATTTGACAATTTTTGTCGCTCTGCTTCTTCCGCTTTATACTGAAAAAAATTATTGAAGTGGACAAGAAAAAGAATCGCATTGCTGATTAGTTCTGGAGTCAGCTGTCGTTTTCCAACCCTACGTATTTGCAGTTCTTGTAACTTGATATTCTAGTGAAGTAAATTAATAAATGACAAGATATAGAAATCACCCATTCCATCTTAGACACCAGAGCCTTCAAGCTTCAAGACACTTTTTTTTATTAATTTTCGCGAAGATACAGTCATTTAAAAAGTACCTATTTTTTCGAGGGTAGTACGAAGCTGGTCCTTTAATTTTGAGCAGCGGTGTAGTTCCATTTATTTTTCAATTTTTTTTTTTCTAAAACAGAGATTGAGTGTGAGCAAAATTTGGCTGAATTACAAATTTGTAGGTACTAAGGAAATAAAAAGTATTACTTTTAGGTTTGCAATGTGGAGAATCCTGCCTGCACATTAACCTTATTTACACTAGTTACACCCTTATGTTTTGTTCTTCTACTGGAGTGAAAATACAACACTAAACAAGACAAAAATTTCACATCATGTAACACAAAACGAACATTACCAGCGTCTTTTTTATGATGATCGCATAAACAAACGAGTTAACTCGTGGCCGATCAGCAACGCTCTTTGCTAATTAATACACCAAAGTTTAATTGATTTTTAAGTGCACGATAATAGTTAATTAATTAGTCTAATAATTTATGTTTAAAAAATTCTCGGGGGGGGGGGGGCATGGCCCCCTCTTTGGAACCGCCACTGGTTATGAGGGAGGCTATGATCAAACTAATGCTACGGTTTATTATACAGCGTGTCGCGCCCGACGTGATGCGAATTCGCGTTTCGCTCGGCGTGATGCTGGTTTAGCATGGAGAGCAACCGTTACGGCGCTTATGTTTACGGAATTGTCGCCAGATGGCACCACATATATGGGAAATCGAAATGACCAACGTTCATAATAAATTTGCAAACGTGTTTATGACAAAATGGATGTATACAAACCTGTCCCTGAATAACCTATTGAAATAAATTATTATACATACTATTTAGTAAACTATAAACTAATCTGATGTACACTAAACTGACCCAATGGAACCTAACAAAATAAAGTGATTGAACATTTATTTCTTAAAATATGTTTTGGAATTAAATGCAAATGTTGGTCATTCACACATATGTCCTGCCTTCTGGTGGATTTAATTTTATAAGCGTTCACATATGTCAACTTCAATTCTAATAAAGAACTTTGGAAAATAAATTGACAGGAAAAGTCATAATTTGTGTACATAGATAAACACATAAAAATTATTTATAAAAATAGTTTTAAGTATCCTTGCAAAACGTTTAAAATAGTACGAAATATTAGTAAAGACAGGAAAAAGTACCTAGAGCAACAGCATCATATGAAAGTTGTATGGAAAATTAGAGAACAAATTATTCTTAAGTTCTTAAATAAACATACGGTTGATGATAATACCAAATTTTAGAATACTTCAGATTTTCGCCTGAGCAGTTTTATCAGGTTTTGAATTTAATAGAAGGCGAAATTTACGTACATCCATAATACCCCTAAGATACAATACAATATTTACAGCTTTTATTTATTTCTTGACTAAATTTAAGCCACAATAACTTTTTTTCTGTACATATCTGAACTCATTCATGCTCAAACTGTATAAAACATATATAGAACTCGATGATTTGCAACAAAGCTATCAAACTATCGTCGTTAAAAATTGTAAAGTTACAAAACAAGCGCTGTATTTCCGACATTTTGTCATAAAAGCTTCGTTTGTTTTTAGCAATTACACCAATGAGTACAGATAATAGCTTCTATATTCTTTGTTTGCGCTGGAAAATTGCGTCCTGGATTCAAGAGATTCCAAAACACGACGCGACATGTCAGCGCAAATTTTTTTGCGGCAGCAATTTGCGTTTTAGATAAACCACATCCATTTAAATACATGGGGAGCAATTTTTGCGCTGGCGCGTTGCGTCGTAGATAAACCACAGCATAAAAGGACCGTCATCATCATCATTGGCGTGACGGTCCTTTTATAATAATAATAAATATTATTATTATTATTATTATTATTATTATTATTATTATTATTATTATTATTATTATTATTATTATTATTATTATTATTATTATTATTATTATTATAAAAGGACCGTCACGCCAATGATGATGATGATTAGCTATTGCTCATGCAGTGTAGCCAACTTATCAGAAAAACTCGCTAACAAACAACTGGATGCTAAACTAATCTGGTGTGTACTAACTTTCCCATTTTCTCATCGTAACTTGCACACTAATATAGGTGGACTGCTGAGACAGAATTCCCTTGTTGGCAATTGGTTCTAGCGGGAATGTATGTTATCCTGTGGCCAGCATGACGGTAGCAGTCATATTTTCTCCGATCGGATATTCACAAGTGGCACTGTGGCATAGAATAACCTAAATGTGTTGCTGTTTTTATATTGCTACAACTATAAGCCTATTATAAGTATATATGACATAAATTAGATTACAATAATTTCGTTTAAAGATAGTCCAGAATAGATTAATTATAAACAGTGGCGGAGCGTGCAATTTCGACAAGTGTTAGCAGACGTTTTATTTGCAGATTCACAGTAAACTGATATTTAATTAAAACGAAACATAATACCGGAACGAGATACAATAATAAATTGATAATAGTCTAAATGTTGTAAACAATACTAATTTAATAATACAGTAAAACTTGTTTAATCCGGAACGTGAGTAATGCGGACATCTGTCCAATGTGAACAAATGTATTGGTCCCGGCAAAATAATAGTAATTTTACGTGCATTGATTTTGATTCTCTTGCATTCTACTCCCACACGCTCGTTTGGCATTCTCTCCCTCTCCACGATGGGGAAAATGACATATCTAGGGGCGAGTAAGTCCAGAATTGTAGGTTTGATAAGAAGACTTGTATGATAAGAGATGTAAACACAAGTGTCTCATAAAAGGCCCTCACTCCCTTAAAGTCAGCTGTTTGGAGGTAAGTGTATATAAAGTATTACTGTTATTGATCGATCAGTTTTGTTCAAACTATCACGGAGTGCGGATATAACTTTTTTTTATTTCTAATGTCAATGGCAATTCTAATTGAAGGATCTATAGAATAATTAATACAGGAAATTCTTCTTCTTCTTAAACTTAATTTGTAGGATTTTCATCCTGTTTATTTCCAAAATCACTCCTCGGAGGAAGACGTACTGGATGTACATTCACTGTCTATCCATCTCTTGGCAGGACTTCCTCTTGTTCTTCTCCCGTCCATTGGTCTATCTTCTTTAGCTCTTTTTGCAAGCCGGTTTTCTTCCATTCTTTCTATATGACCCTTCCAATATTTTCGTCTATCTATAATAAATTTGGTTATGTCTTGAATATTACAGTTGTCCCTAATTTCCGTGTTGTGTATTTTATCAAATAATGTTTTCCCCTGAATAGTTCTTAAGATTTTCATTTCGCATGTGCTTATTATTTGTTTAGTTTTTGTTGTATCAGCTCTAGTTTCTGCTCCATAGCCTGTCCCAAGCCAGGTTGAAAAAGTGTGAGGGGGAGGAGTAACACCTCGTAAAAAAACGTTGGTTCAGCTTGCCCAGCTGATAGTACCTTGTGAGGGCCCCTTGCCAGGGTTACGGTGAAGACCTCAACGGCAGATACAGCGGAGAAGGAGTCCTTCGGTACGGTGTACCTGACGGAAGAGGCAACTCTACATCTACTGCCTTGTAGATTGACAAATGGGCGAATGCGGTTCGTTAGTCCTGCAAGACAACCCATCTAGGAGAGACAACTCCGAAATAAAACGGGGCAGGCTGAGCTCTGGAGCTGGGTGAAGGTGATCAGCCTAGGGAGGAAACCCCGAATAATAAACCCGCCATGAAAACGGGCTAGCAACCCACTTCAAGGTGTATCTTATACATTGCTCGCAGTCCCAAGGATCAAGCCTCGGATCAAAGACGGAAACAAAATACGACAAACGCTAGGAAAAGGTCTACGATTTGGAAAAAGAAAAACATATTAAGAATTGCTACTTGGGATGTTATGTCTTGGTTTAAAAGGAAAGAAGAAATAATACAAGAAATAAAAGAAAAAAGATATAAAAATTTGTGCATTATTAAAATTGATGAATATGTATTAATATACAGTGGGCAACCGAAAGAAAATAGAGCACAATCTACAGGAAATTAATATACATATATTTTTTATTTAATAAATAACAGTTTTAAAAAACTAAAACAACACGCTTTATTAGAAAACCGAACTAAAAAAATTAAAATTAATTTTAATTTCCAGCACGCTTGGGATAAAATTAAAGTGGTCAACAAAAAAATCATCTCCAACACATATAGAATAAAATTAGAGTTATCAACAAAAATAAAATAATTTTACCATCAAAAGCGTGGGCTGCTTTATATCAATTAATATATTTGATAAACAGATATTGGTAAAAGTAAAGTCTCTAAGAAGGAAATGTAAAAATCATAAAAAGCACCCCACGCTTTTGATGGTAAAATTATTTTCGTTTTGTTGATAACTCTAGTTTTATTCTATATGTGTTGGAGATTATGTTTTTGTTGACCACTTTAATTTTATCCGAAGCGTGTTTGAAATTAAAATTATTTTTAATTTTTTTAGTTTGGTTTTCTAATAAAGCGTGTTGTTTCAGTTTTTTTAAAAGTATTATTTATTTTTTATTTTTTAGTTTTAATATTTCAAAGAATAAGATAAAAATGTAAATATCTTTAAGTTCGATACTATTGTAGTATGAGCTAAAAGTAATACTCTTCTAAAAAAATCATCCCAGCCGGATTTGAACCAGCAACTTTTGGATTACTGAAATTATATACCACTACAGTTCACCACTCTACCAACTGAGTTCTTACAACGATTGACTAAAAAGTCGACAAGTCCGCAACCTATTATACCAGTTTTCATTTTTTTCCCTGATTATTCTGGCCAGGATTTTAGAAACAAAATATTAAATTATTGTATTGTCACGGGTCCCTTACAAGTATACAAAGTTTCAAGTCGATCCAATGTTTCTAAGTGGGTGAAAATCGTGTTCAAAGATTCCGTTACAAAGATACAAATACACTTTTTTTTTATTTTGTGATGATTCTGGCCAGGATTTTAGAAAATAAATATGAAATTATTGTATTGTGACGGGTCCCTTATAAGTATTCAAAGTTTCAAGTCGATCCAATGTTTCTAAGTGGGTGGAAATCGTGTTCAAAGATTCCGTTACAAAGACACTTTTTTTATTTTCTGAATATTCCGGCCACGATTTTAGAAAATAAATATGAAATTATCGTATTGTGACGAGTCCTTTACAAGTATACAAAGTTTCAAATCGATCCAATGTTTCTAAGTGGGTGAAAATCGTGTTCGAAGATTCCGTTACAAAGATACAAAGGCACTTTCTTTATTTTCTGATGATTCTGGCCAGGATTTTAGAAAATAAATATGAAATTATTGTATTGTCACGGGTCCTTTACAAGTATACAAAGATTCAAGTCGATCCAATATTTCTAAGTGGGTGAAAATCGTGTTCAAAGATTCCGTTACGTAGATACAAAGACACTTTTTTTTTATTTTCTGATGATTCTGGCCAGGATTTTAGAAAAAAATGAAATTATTGCATTGTCACGGGTCCTTTACAAGTATACAAAGTTTCAAGTCGATCCAATGATTTTAAGTGGGTGAAAATCGCGTTGAAAGATTCCGTTACATAGATAGATAGATAAAGGTCAAGCTAATATAAAGTGTGTAAAAAGAGTTTTTTTTTATGTTTACCCCCACTACAAGATTCACCTACATTCAATTTAATGTCGACATAAGCGTTTACAAAAACAGCCAAAAAATAAACTTCTATATGATTTGTATCTAACCACTTGCATCCGTGTGAGCTACATCTACATATGTGTTTCTTTTCTAAGAATGCCGGCCATTTGTGGGAGGGAGCTTTTTCGAAATTTGATAAGATAAGCGTGAATTAGTTGTTAAGAACTCCAACATCCTAGAATACGTTCAAAACAAAGAAACAATTATGGCAAATTGATGATGAAATAGTTCTTTCTGAAGATCCAATAGGTAAAATTAAAAATGTCACAAGTAGACTTGACAGTAAAAAGGCAAAACATACGCATGTAGTGGATAGGTTTTTAGAAGATGAGAGTAGCTGGCTTGATAAAGAAATTCAGTTCAGAGAATTTGTTTGCTCATTCTGACTTTCAAGCAATTCAAGGCTGCCCAATAAAAATGTTCATAGAAATGTCTGTGTAATCAAGGCGGAGTAAAATCAAGCTCCTTTTGACTTACATTCGCTGCAAGCTGTATCTTGCATTTAGTTGGAAGAAGGAATACTGCTAAATTAGTGCAGACTATTACGAAATCAGGCATGACAATACATAGAAAAAGTTCCAACTTAATATCATACTCGCCCGAAAAACCTTTAGCTTTGTTCACTGACGGAAGCTATTCAAAACACTCTTATAATATAATGCTACAATGAAATAAAAGTCCACCACTGTGGTCTCGAGGTAGCGTGCTGCCTTGTCACGCAGCGGGCCCGGGTTCGATCCCCGGTCGGGACAGTTTTTCTGGTGAAGTTTTATCGGGGTTTTTCCTCACCTGTAAGACAAATGTCAGGAAAACGTTATGGTCCAAACGGTCCCCGAAATCATATGGCCATCATCATTACCATTATCATCATCATCATCCTTCACCAGTGTGGAAAGCAACGGGAAGCTACCACACCTACAATTTCCTAGTAAAGCTGCAAAGCATAGCATGAAAATGCTATGATTGCAGTGAAAGACCTGCCTTCGGGCAGAATTACTATGGATGGATGGATGAAATAAAAATATTTATCCAATCTATAAAAATGTAACTAGAGCAAAAGAATGTTTTTTATCCAGACCCAACCACAATTAAAATTGTAGAATCATCTGCAGAGGTCACCTTGCAAGTCCTTGTTGACCATACAGTCAAAAGGATATCTGCTATTGGAAAAAATTCTTCTGAAACCCCGGAGATGGTGGCTGCAAGCATGAAATTAACCAAAAAAACGAGGATGCTATGGCAGTTCAGACCATTCCTCTTATAAGGGGAGATTTCAATGTCCTGATGTCTCTGAATCCTTGTTCATCGTATACGTATTTCCTCTTCAATTAATAGCAAACAACCAAGTCATCTAGCAAAACACAAGGCTATCCTCAGCAAGATTTTACCTCCCTCTCAAATTCATGTTTAAACAAGAATCTCCATAAGAGGTTAATGAGATAGATTAACAAATTCATAAATTAGATAAAATTAAAGTTATTCTTTATGGTGAAGAGGTCTATGTTGATTTCAATTTCAATTTAACTATGATTGATGGAAAGACGTTTCGAGAGCGCTCAAGGAGACATTTTGCCAATCTTGTGGATATGTTTTCCGATTCCAAAAATTATGAAGTGAGGTTCAAAGGTATTCGTACGACTGTCCACTTTGCATAGCTATATACGTTGCCTGGAATGCCCATTTCATATTTCCTATTGAATTAAAGTATGTAAATGACAGTGAAGACAAAAGGAAATACAGAAAGAAATACGTATATGCAGAATGAACTAAACTATTAGGCATTTAATAGACATGCCAAAGCTTAATTATGGGACTACTAATGATGGCAGTATAGCTAGAATATTTATTTTTTGCAATTTTTTACAAAGTATCTTGAACTACAGCAACAATTGAGACCTCGTAAGACGATTCGGTGTAATATTGTATATATTTTCTGGTTAATTTAATATTGATACCAATAAATTAAAAGAACATACAACAGAGACTGCAAATTTATACCTGAGTCTTCATCCCTAATATTACATGCCTTCCAGTATCCACCGGATACAAATCCATGGAACGGAGATTGTTGAGGCTGATGTTTATTTTTTTTTATTTTTTATTTTTTTTCCAGTAGAAATGCTCTCGGAAGAAGCATTTGAGTCACGTAACAAGAATTTGCGAAGGTACTTACATTATAATTCAATTAAATATTCCCATCTAAGATCATTACTCACTTGTGGCATTCATTATTATTTATTATTATTATTATTATTATTATTATTATTATTATTATTATCTTCAGACTATCTTATATCTTCTGTTACCCATCAAAACGATCAAGTAATAGCATTAAAAAAGAAGTCTATGTTTGACAGGGAAATAAAAATCCTGTAATGCCAGGATCGGACGACACCGAAGTTGAAAATAAATAAAACATTTTAATTGTTTAATTATATTTTATAAACTCTAGTGTTTGAAATTTATTTTTTTTTAATTTTGTTTGGTTTTTAGTGTTAAATATATATATTTTTTTAAATTTTGTCGACATACAATGGTTAGCAGTTCCCTTGCATCAATAATTTACAGAGAGCCTTCCATTCCTTTCCATTTAAGGATATTTTCTTGAAAATTTTCCTAATATGATAAAAAATATGTTACAGCAAACGAAGAAAGAAAACTTAAATATGTTGTTGATGGTTTTACATCAATTACTCCACCAAGTAATCTGCACAGGCGGCAAATATGTTAACTAACATACTGTCTTTCTCTTTCTCTTCCTTACTATTTTGTCACTTCCTGTTCTCTGTATATGTTCTTTGTCTGGCAGGTAAAGAGCTGACAAATACCATGGATTTTAATGAGGGCTCTGGAACTCTGGTGCATCTATCATCTGGAAACACATTCCAATAGCAACGGACATACAAATCTCACAAACATTGCAATCACAGCCGACTCCCAGAAACATAAAATTATCACGGAGACTGGACATGAAGAAATTAATGAACTGGAATACTGCAGAAGCTGAAGAACTTGCCTTGAAAGATAAAACGGACGAAGCCCTCGAACTCGCCACCAAAATGATTCTAAGGACGAAACAAACAGAGATCGAACAGTACATATATGCACAATGCAAAAAGGAATATAAGCTACTTCTAAAACGGAAGAAAGATACCTTCGTAGAACAAGAAACCAAAAAGATGGCCGAAGACGCGAGGAATGGCTTCTTCATAGCACTGAGCAGAAAAACTGTTACAAGAGCCAAAGAAATACCAATGGATAAATGGGAG
Source organism: Diploptera punctata (assembly GCA_030220185.1). NCBI lineage: Eukaryota > Metazoa > Arthropoda > Insecta > Blattodea > Blaberidae > Diploptera > Diploptera punctata. The sequence goes on along the minus strand of JASPKZ010000425.1, from coordinate 1,298,345 downwards.
GTACACTTTCAAAACTTACTGAACAAAAACAACATAGCCATCGCTTACACCAGAAACGAAAACGAAACAGAAGAACCGACAACGAACCACAAAGAAGGCATCAAAGTCACGACAACACCAGAGGAAATAGAGGCCATTATAAGACAGGCAAAAAATAGAAAAGCACCGGGACTAGATCGAATCTACATAGAACACATCAAAGAGTCCGTCGGGAGAGTACTACCACTATGGACCAATATTTTCAACAAATACCTAAACTGGGGTATATCAAACAGCTGGAGAAGATCTCTCATTAAAGTGTTATACAAGGGAAAAGACACAAGCGACCCCAATGCTTACAGAGGCGTGGCACTTGAAAACAGCCTCTTCAAAATATATATATATATATAGGCTACAGCAAAGCATTCGACTCTCTGAACAGAAAACTATTGATCCAAAAAGTAAAACACATGATCGGCATACAACACCCACTAGTCAACATAATAGAAGACGCTCTCCAATACTACTATATCGAAATAGAAGACGGGGTCACCAAATCAAAGATCATCACACAGACAAATGGAGTCCACCAGGGCGACCCCATAAGCCCGCTACTGTTTAACATAGCGACGGCAAACATAGTGGAGATACTCGAAAGAAAGACTGCAACCACATTAATCATGTATGCAGACGATATGGCCTTAGGATTCCCCAACCGAGAAGAACTACAAGAAACACTTTTAGAACTAGAAAGCATCAATATGTAAAAAACTTGTCTGATGACATTCAGAAAAGGAGGACGAACATCAACGAAAGACATAATGATGCCACACACGAACCCATAACAACTTCAGCTATCTAGGCGTAACCCTACAAACAACAGGGAACTCGTACAGATACCACATACAGGAAAGGACAGCGAAAGCCACGAAAGCGATATATAGAATAAAGAATACTGCATCTTTAACACTAAAGACTGCCATTAGACTTTTCGACACGATAATATCCCCAATAATCATGTATGGACTCGAATTAATGTGGGAAAAATTGACAATCAGTGACTTAGAACGCATTGAAAAAGTGAAGGCACGGTTCCTAAAATGTGCCCTCAGAGTGGGAAAATATGCGCCATCAAGGCTAGCATATGAGCTGGCCAAGAAAACGTTTTGCATAGAAGATCTGAGACTTAGCCTATCATCTACCGGAGCCAGCAACAAACTACTAGAACGGAGAAGAACGAAAAGAGCGGAGATAGATGTCGACTTTTATGGGATGACTGCAATGATCGACCGCAACTGGACCAAAGAGAATCAGGAGCAGAGGCACACCATTACAAGACTAGCCATACACGGCTTCCACCACAAAATATGTAAGAATAAGACATTCCATACCCCGAATGACGAATGTGTGTGTGAATTGTGCGGGCAGAGATGCAACCAATATCATATCACTGAGTGTCGTGAAAGAACACAATCGATCTCCGATTATAGCAAAGAATAATACCCATTCAGGTGAACCTTTTATCTTTATATTAATGGTCCGTCCTTCTACGCGGTCATTGGCAAAATGACTAATTTGACAACCCTGTTACTATTGGGGTTACGTGTAGGAATGGGCTGTCACTTCTCATTACATGTTGCCACTTGTGATTTATTGTGAGGCTGATAACGGAGAGACAACAAATACTGTGATTTTAAATGATCCGACCACTTGAGGGTTCCGTGTTTAAATGACTAATTTGACAACCATATTAAGATATTTCACACGTGTTTATGGATTCTCCGCCCACACTTAAAACTGAACCATTTCAGTACGTGATCGGATGTACAGTTTTTTCCTACATCCCTTCCACAGATTCAGTAGTTCGGCGACACTAGCGTTAAAACTCTTCCCCTCCGCCCGTGCGAAGTTAACTTAGTTCTGTAATAGGTATAAATTTGCTCATAAATCCGTCTGTTTCAAAGGTAATGCTACCAAACTTAGCTTACATAAATAAGAGTTGAAGAAATGTAAGTTCCCATTTTGAAAGTGAAATATTTACATTTAAATTAAATATGAATTTGTATTTAATCACTTCATTTATAATAGTGTAGGTCACAATAAAAATATAATTTAGATATGCTGTATTTGTAGAACGAATTCCAAAATGATATTTTGTCCGGATATTCTCAAAGTAACAAACCTAATTATGAACATATTTTCGAAATGGCCTACAACGGGCAATTTACAAATTAAGTAAAATATGTGAAACATGCAACCTGAAAGCATCTACTCTAAGAACAAAAGTTTTAGCTTTTCGAGGGTATGAGCCACTAAGAGTAAAAATTCAATTAGAGAATAAAACAATAGAACAAGTGAGCAATTTTAATTACCTGGGATACAATGTATCATATAGAAAAAGTGAAGACATTGAAAACAAAATAAATAAATTTAATCATATGTGTGGCATCATAAAACGAAGTCTCAAAGGAACTAGAAAGGAGACACTTCTAAAATTATATAAAACAATGGCGGTTCCAACGCTACTATATGGATCGCAACATTGCGTCTTAACCAAATACCAGGAATGAAGAATAGAATAATCAGAAATAAGGTCTCTGAGGAGTGTGGCTGGCTATACAATAATGGATCAAAGGTGAAGTGAGGATGTACGAAGAGAACTGATTATATCCAAACTATTAGATAGAATTAGAAAATACAGAGATGAATGATTGGACATCAATAGAATGGATAACAATAGAATTCCGAAACAGATTCTTCATTACAAACCACTAGGACGAAGAAATGTTGGAAGACCCAGTAAAAGATGGATAGACCAATTCTAACATGAGATCGGAACAGACCAGCAGGTCTAATCCTTGATGCTGCTGATGATGATGATGATTTTCGAAAGGTAGGTTTTTTCACGTAACTACATACTTAAATTTACATTATTTTGGTGAAAAATGTCATAAGTAGGCTACAGGGAATTAATATGGAAATATTTCATTTCAAATGACTTATGGGTGTCTTTACCTAAATGTAAGGACGGTTTTCCACCAAACGGACAAAACAGAAATAAAATGAAAATAATCTCTTTTATGATAAAAATGCATAAAATTAAAGTTGGAGGCAACTGCTATTTATATAAGGCAATACCAAGAACTCTTAGAGTATAGGAACTTTTTTTCCAAGTCCCATCGACGGTGGTAACCATAAACTGGTTGTTCACTAATTTAGAAACTGTAGTGTAGATGGAAAAAACTGTTGTGTGTATATAAGTTGTTAACTGAAGAAAAATGACTGTATGTAAGAAAGTTTGTACAGCAGATGTGTGGATATGAGATGCAGGTGTAAGCCTGCTCTCGCCGTGTTAGGGACTTATTAATTTCCCTCTTCGGTTTTTATACGTATGTGTTTTTGTGGTGTGTGAATTTTGTGTTTTGATTTTTGAGAATTGTGTGTAACGTCAGGCCATAGGAAAGCACTGTGTGAATGGGTTTTATGAGAACATTTAAGATGCGTAAGCTCTGGGAGAAACGAGATGGAAAAACGGAGTAGAAAACAGATTTTAATTACTTTTGTGGTTTTTTCAAACTGGAATTGTGAATATGTGTATAAGATATTCTGTTGTGCAAGTGTGATGAATTTTGTGAATGTATTTCTTGAGTAGATCCATGTTTATATACGTGTAAAGTTTGATATTAGTGTAATATCTGGTCGGTCTGATTTTTTTTTTTTTGCGGCTGATGCTAGGGGTGTACAGTATGTAAAGTGAGACTGTGTGAATGCTTTGTATAGACGGGTGAGTATGTTACGAGAACAGCCAATGGTTCTAACTCCTCGAAGAAAATTTATAAACCTCTGGGATTGTCTCATTTTTTGCTATAAGTTTTCTACTGCCCTGGCCCATTTAAGTTTTGAATCTAATGTGTAACCTAGGTATGTAATAGTATGTGTGTATTGTACTGGAGTGTCATTTACGATGACTGGTGAGTGTAGTAGAGATGATTTTTCAGAGCTTGCGTTTTTTTAAAGACGCTAATTTGTGTGTTTTTTTTTTTTTTGTATTAATGATTATGCGCTAGGTATTAGCCCAGTGTTGAAATCGTATTAATTCAGGTTGTAAATGTGCTGCTGAATGTGTTAGTTGTGGATAAGCGAACCAATAGGCTACATCGTCTGCATACAACGCAATGGCTGTTCTGGGATCGTGTGACTGGAGTGTGCCACTGGTGAATATGATTAGATGAGAAAACTTAAGGTGCTGCCTTGTGATGTACTTACATGTATGTTTAGAGTGTGAGACAGTGTGTTTCTGTGTTTAATTTGACCTGTTCTATCTGTGAAAAGCTTGACACCCCGCATGTAATTGATTCTGGTATGTTGAATATTATAAATTTGCATTTTATGTCATTGTGCCATCGGGGGTAGAAACATTTTGTATGTCAAGCGCGACCAAGACCGGGGGCGTAAGTATTCTTAGGAACTGATGTTTTATGCTAAGTCCCGGTATGAATCCAGCTTGGAAGTCTGGTATAATACTTTGACCTGAATGTGTGTGTATTCTATTTACTAGTATTTTTTCCATGAGTTCGGAAATTGTGTATGTGAGTGATATAGGTCTTAGTTCTTTACGTTAGTTTTATCTCTGTTGGGTTTGTGAAACACTATTATGTGAGCGTGTTTCCAGCACTTTGGTACATATTTCAGATACGGGCTTGCTGTGTATAAATTACTAAGTATTGCATGGCAACTATTTTGGAAATGTGTTCCTAATTTTGTCCTATCCTGGTGCTGTGTTTTTCTTGTCTGAAAGAGTAGCTGTTATTTAATTTGATGATATTGTATCTGTATTTGGGTGTTAATCTTGCTGTTTAGGTGTGTAAAGGTGTCTATGAGTTTGGCTGAAGTTTGCTGTGTTGTAGTGATTTATATCATAGCGTGGGTCATTAGATTCTGAGTCTTTCTTGTAGATTTTGTCTGAAGAGTTCAAATTTCTCTTAATTTCATGTATTATGTGTTACTGTGTACGAGTGGAAAGATAGAGAGTATGTTTTGTGTTTCCTTTGATTTTCTGTATTTTGTTCCAAAATAGTTTAATGTCTGTATAGTATTTTTCATATATATCTAATGTTAGTGTGTTGAATTTACGTATTTTCATATTGTGTAATCATGGTATAGGCCTATATGTCTTCTTGCAGTCCTCTGTATGTTCTTCTGTCTGCATGAGTATGTGTTCTCATGTATTGTTTGGGTGCTTGTCATTTGTGTTTGTTTATATTTTGTGTCTTGGAAGTGGTCTGGTGTGTTGTGGATTGATACGTTTTGTAGGTACTGCTATGTGTCTGGCTTGTGTGAATATTTCTGTTATGTGTTTAACAGCTGTGTCAATGTGTTCTGGTGCAGTAAAAGTAACCATTTAAGTTTATACGAACAGATTGAATATCACTTTTCAATATTTTTCCATTTCTCCCAAACATCAAGACGATTGGAAAATGGGGTCGGAAAATTGTGGAATACGCTATAATTATGTGGGGGTTTTCTGCTATAAAAATTCCGGACTTTTTTTTTTTTTTTTTAAGATTCTCCAGATATTTTACCATTCTTAGTCAAAGTAACAAGACACCTTGAAAGTGAAATTTGCAATTTTCAGATAGATGTTTGGATTTTCACTCGAGATTTTTTGCTATTTTTAAGATAAAACAACAAGAAGACTTGAAATTGAGGTTTGCAATTTTGGGATGGATGGGATTTTTGGTCGAGATTTTTGCCATTTTTAGTCAAAGCAAGAAGAAGCCTTGAGAAAGTTAAGACTGCAATTTTCGGATAGATATCAGGATTTTCGCTGGAAAATTTTCAGAAACATCCTATAGAATGTGTTGTTTCATTATTTAAGATTTAATAATTTTTGTTATTCTTGGTCAAAACACATGGATGTTATGTCTTTTTGAAAATGAGATCGAGTAGATAGGTTAAGTGTTGGGTTTTCAGGTATAAAATTCCCCAACACGTCATTTGTCGTCAGAAAACTTAAAAAATGAAGTCTAAATTTTTTTATTAGATGGCAAATTTTTCGCTGTAAAATTATCGTTCATAACCTATAGACTGCGATTTCACACCTTTCAATACTTCCAAAATGTTGTCAATTTTGATCATGACACCAAACAAATGGAAAATGAGATCTGAAATCAGTGGCGGTTCCAGAGAGGGGGCCATGGTGGCCATGCCCCCCCCCCCGAGAATTTTTAAAGATAAATTTGAGACTAATTTTATTAATGAACTATTATTGTGTACTTAAAAATTCAAATAAACTTCGGTGCAATAATTAGCAAAGAGCGTTGCTGACCGGCCACAAGTAAATTCGTGATCGATGCGTTTTTGTTTCTAGTCAGCGTGACATGATATAGATTCTGAGATAAATTGCCGGTCAACAATATGTTAATGTTGGACGAAAAAAATTGACAACAGTGCCTCCCACTCTATATTGATATCGTGCACAGCGACTGTTTTTCTCAGTCCTCATCGTTTGTTATGCGATCAGCATAAAAATTACACTGGTAATGTTTGTTTTGTGTTAAATTATGTCGTGATTTTTTTTCTTGTTCAGTGCTTGTATTTTCACTCCAATACAAGAATGAAAAATAATAAGTACAAAGGAAAATTAATTAACTAGCGTAAATACTTAATACTATTAAGGTTAATGTGCAGGCAGGATTCTCTCACATTTCAAACCTAAAAGTTAGTATTTTTATTTCCTTAGTACCTACAAATTTATAATTCCACCAAATTTTGCTCAGGCCCAATTCTGTTTTAGAAAAAATAAATAAAAATGGAACTGCACTGCTACTCAAAATTAAAGGATCAGCTTCTTATCCTCGAAAAAATAGGTAATTTTAGTATCTGAATTAGTAATGCGATTATTTTTTCGTCCACTTTGATAATTTTTCCAGTATAAAGTGGAAGAAGCAGAGCGGCAAAAATTGTCAAGTTTAGAAGTTTGCACGCGATGAACAATTTTTTTTCGGACAAATCGAACAACGGATTCTCGTAGGCAATTACTCTCCTTTAGTGTATTTTTTTCAAGCTTTACCGTACGATTTTTTTAATTGAATTACATGCGATAAATCAAGGAATGGTACTTTTTACTTTGATCGCCTATAACTTCCAAACGAGTAACCATAGGACATTTTTAGAATGTGCTTCGAAAAGCTGAGGAAATTTGCTGTCGAATATTTGGTGAAATTGTTTTCCATCGTTTAAAATTCGCCCGAAAATTACTTGCAGAGTATAAGAGACACGTTTTGAGAAATGTCTAAAATACAAATTCATTGCAGTTTAGCATCAGTGAAAATATTCACAACTTTGGAAAAAAAAAAAGTTTCTACTCTGATAATGAAATCTAAATTATACCGCCGGCATTATCATTGCCCAAACTTGTGAATATTGTCATTTATACTAAATTGCAATGAATTTGTTTCTCACCAAATATTCGATTTAAGGCAAATTCCCTCAGCTTTCCGAAGCACTGTCTAGAAATGTTCTACGATTACTCATTCGGAAGTTATAGGCGATCAAAGTGAAAAGTGTCATTTCTTGATTTATCGCATTAATTTAGTAAAAAAAAATTGTACAGGAAAGTTTAAAAAAAACGAAACGAAAGTGGAGGAATTACCCTACCAGAATCCGTTGTTCGATTTGTCCGAAAACATTCGTTCAACGCGTGCAACTTCCAAACTTGACAATTTTTGGCCTCTAATTCTTCCACTTTATACTTAAAAAGTCATCAAAGTGGATGAAAAAAGTAATAAAAATGATTCAGAAACTAGAATCTTTAAGCTTCAAGATACTTTTTTTTTCAATTGTTTCGATAATTTTTCGCGAAGATACAGCCATTTAGGATTACCTATTTTTTAGGGTATATATGTATATATATGATTAAGATCGAAAATCTACGATATAACACACACACATATATATATATATATATATATATATATATATATATATATATATATACAGAATGAGTCAAAATTCCCCTTGCAGAGGTTCAGGGCTTGTAGTAGGGACCAAGACAATTAAGTTTAGCATAAGAACTCGTATCCGGAAACGTACTGATTTTCCGCTATGCGCTAAATCACCTCACACGCTTTTTCGGCACAACTCACTAGGATAGTCTTGACTGAGGTAGTCCATATGTCATTCCCCGCTCACCTGATGTTCCATGCCCACTGCAAGTTTGTTTATGTGCTGTACAGTTGAATTCGCGATCCACCCAGGGACGTTTGTACCTGCACAGTACAGTAGTAATCCTTCACAGTGCAAGGTGAACATACTTTATTGGTACGTGTTGCTGTTATCTATGGCATACATGTTTGCAGAATACTCAGACATGATGTTATATTGTACAGTGAAGCTCGGTGCAATAGCCGGCACGATTGCTTGGCCTGCACATTCTCCCGACTTGTACCTGTTAGACTTCTACCTGTGGGGTCACATGAAAATCTTAATTTACGATACCCCTGTAGAATCTGAGGAAGACCTCTTTTCTTTCTTCGTCAGGCTCTACGACTTCCAGTGGAATGTCTTGGCCTTCTGAACCAGTTTACGCCACTTCTTCCTATCTTGTGCAGTGGATTTCAAATCAAAAATCCCCATTTCTCTCAAATCTTCAATTACGTCATCTTCCCATCGATCCTTGGGTCTTCCCCTTGGTCTTGTTCCTTGTGGCTTCCAATTCAAAATATAATTTGGCAATCTTCCCTTTGGCATTCTTAGTGTATGTCCAAACCATTGTAATCTTTTGGATTTGATGAAACTAACTATATTTTCTTTATTATTCTTGAGGTATAATTCGTCATTCCTTCTTAACCTCCAATTTCCATTTTACTTTACTGGACCTAGCACTCTTCTAAATATTTTCCTCTCATACGTTAATAGTCTTAGTTTATCTGCTTCTTTTAGTACCCAGGTTTCAGCTCCATAACATATGATTGGTCTTATTATTGCTGTATATAAATTGAATTTAACATTTTTTTATATTAATTTGCTTTTGAATATATCAAAATTAGCAAAATATGCTTTATTCCCTTGCGAGAGGAAGACCTACTAGTACGAGTTATGGTTGCGGCGATGTTGAAGGACCAGGGATTGGTGATCGTGTGTACTAGAACTTGGTACAGAGGTACCGTACCTGCATTGAAGTCGGTGGTCGTCACATCGAGCCCTTCTCGTAAGTGGTTCACAGGCAGTAGGAGTCGGAGAGAGCAACATCATACGTTGTAATGGTATTTTGTGTGTAACGGAAAAACAGTATGTTTCCGGACATGGGTTCCTATGTTAAATTTAATTATGTTGGTCCCCTCTATAAGTCCTCAAACTCGTAACGGGAATTTAGATTCACCTGTGTGTATATATAACAAAAAAAATGTTAGTATTACGTACGCTAGTTTATTGTTTGGTCTTACGACTTACAATATAAACGTTGTGATATTATGTTTAATGACTAAATACTCTTAAAAACTGCTCAAAATAATTTTAAAACGCGTTATTAGTAAGCTAAAATTTACAAATAAATGTATTCGTTAATTTATACGGACCCATGCCCCCCCCCACCCGAAAATCTGTCCTGGAACCGCCCTTGTCTGAAATATTGAGATAGATGTCGTAACATTAGAAAATGAGGTTAAAAATTCTAGGATATATGTCAAACATTTCGCTATAAATATCCCAGGTATGTTTTTTTTTTTTTTTTTTTTTTTTTTCAATGATAAAAAGCCTCTGGTTAGAAGCCTTGGAAAGTTATATAAAATGTTGGATAAGTTACATGTAAAAATCGCAGAGCAACTACAGACTGCGTTATTACACTTTTCAGTATTTTCATTTTAACCTTGGAAAATTAGATCTGAAATTTTGGGATGTGTCAATTTTTTTTAACCGCGAACACACATTGTAGACTATTTTTTTATATTTTTAAGATTTTCGATTTTTATCTCCCACCCTTTTTTTTTTTTGTGAAAACTCCAAGAAATTGAAAAACGAGGAGAGATATCTGGTTTGTCGCTGTAATAATCCCGGTAAAACATTGTTCATTTTTCACGATTTTCGAAATTGTTCATTTTCTAAAAAGTTCATAATCCTTTTAAAGCAACCTCTAGTCTGACATCTGTTCGTCTAGTTTAAAGAGAGTTTGTGAACTTTTATGTTTTGTTTTGGTCTTTAGATGTCATAGTTCAGAAAGAAATAGTATGTTTGAAGGAAAACCGTTCCGACGTATTAAAAGTCCTCATTACGTCACAAGGTATCTACACTACATAGTAAATTAAAGTATTCGCAGTCAGCTGATTAGTATTCGAATCATCGCCTTCAATACCAGCATTGCCTATAGTAAGTGTCTTTTATAAGTTTTTATTGCTTTTTATAAAAAAACTATATTGTTTGATTCATCAAGAGCTCGTTGAAATTATTTGATGTTAGGTAACTTTTGTTTCTGTTTTTTTTTATATAATTTTTAGAGAACTACAGGAAAGATACGCGCACTCTTTTCGACAGTCGACAATAATCGATTCGTCGTCGTACGTATTTCTCGAAAACAAACAGCGGCAAAATTAATCCATTCATAACATTCAATAAATTTATCCCACTTATTTGTAACAAAATCTTGTGTATTTTAACTTTTCCTCACCTAACATAAAATTAGTTATATACTTTGCGTAATCTAATTTGGTTTACACTAATTTGTCATCAACTAACCTAACTAAATCAGTGACAAATTGCTTCGCGTTATATTGGGCCTTAAGTCTTATCAGGAAAAACTGCACTTAAACTAGCGTGAAATATTTTCAAAGTCCTATAGAACAACAGTGCGCATGCGCCAAAGTTTTTAGAGCCAGCGATAACCCACAATCGAACCACGTATCGATTATCATCCTCGATTACTATCCATCGCTATGAAATTTAAATGACCAATATTTGCAATAAATGCCCAAATCTATGTTAAAAAATATATTAATTATATTAAGATTACCAAACGTTTATTAAAAATGGGTGTACACTTACTTATCACTCCCTAACGCTGATCCAACCAGCGATAACCCAAAACAGTGATAGAAAAATCATAGACTAAGTAATATACTCTGTGGAGAAAATAGCAGTTAACATCACAATATTGTCTAACAGTGTCATAATATTGTGATTTGCATATTTAAATAAATACTTCAAAATTGTCTAATAATGTTATAAAAATTGTTTGAAAAAGTTTAAAATATTAAATAATGTTAGTAAATACAGGAGAAGAGCTATAGTTTACAACAATATAACTGAAAAATCAAGCACTAGTAGAAGTGCAGTTGAGCCGTCTTATCATTATCATCATCATCCTTCACCAGTGTAGAAAACAATGGGAAACTACCGCACCTATAATTCCCTAGTAAAACCACAGAGGTGTTTTCTCTGTGAGTAAAACTGCAAAGCATATCATGAAAATGTTATGATTGCAGTGAAAGACCTGCTCTTGGGCATAACACTACAGATATTACTATTACATCATCATCGTCAAGGTATGGGCCTGTTCCGCTCCCCGATGCACTATATGCTGCAGGTGCAGGTCATCTTTCCAACGACGTTTTGGTCTTCCTACATTTCTTCGGCCTAGAGGCCTATAATGAAGTAGCTGTTTTGATAAATGATTATTTGGCATTCTTTGTATATGTTCAAACCAATTAAGTTTATTTGTGTGTATTCTCTCGTTTATATTATAGATTTGTAGTTCATCTCTGATATCTTGACTTCTCTTTTGATCTCTTAGAGGTACACTTGCAACTGATCTGAGAAATCTCATTTCTATTGTCTCAATTTTATTTTTATCAGAGATCGTTAAAGGCCAAGTCTCAGACCCATATGTTAATGTTGGAACGGCTACTGTGTTGTAAAATTTTAATTGAGTTTCCCTTGTGGTCTTATTTCTCAAATATCTTCTTATTGAACCACATATCTGTTGAAATCTCCCTAATTTCTTCTCCATGTCCAAATTATGCTGGTATGATATCATGCATCCCAGATAATTGAAACAAGTTACTTGTTCAATTATGTTTGCTCCAATTACAATTTTTGTCCTTTTATGCTGAGTTCCAATTAATGCCATTGACTTTGTTTTCTCTGTTGATATATTTAAATTATAATCGTTTATTAGTTTCCATAATTTATAAACTGATCTTTGTAATTGATTTTCTGAGGAAGCTACAATGATCTGGTCATCTGCGAATAAAAGACAGTTCATTTTTGTACCGTTTATCATAAAATGTTCATCTAAAAAAGTTTGCCATGTATTAATGATATCATTTAAATATATATTAAAAAGTATTGGGCGAAAGAGGGCAACCTTGTCGAAGTCCACTATTGATTTCTACGCAAGTTTCTCCAGGACCATTTCCTTTATCTATACGAATTTTTGTATTTTCGTATAAACTTTTTATAGCTTTAATTAGATGAGGTGGATATCCTTTATTATTTAGTATATCCCATAATTTAGAACGCATAATTTTATCAAAAGCCTTCTCATAGTCGATAAATAATATGTGTGTCTCAAGATTAAATTCTCTTATCTTTTCTATCAACTGTTGGAGTGAAAAGATACAATCAATTGTAGAGCGGCCTTTTCTGAACCCATGTTGTTCATTTGAAATAATTTCATTACTTATCTTTCCGATTCTTCTAGATAATATTTTAGCATAGATTTTGCTACATGTTCCCAAAAGGCTTATACCTCTGCAATTATTTGGGTTATGTCTGTCACCTTTTTATGTATAGGGATAACAATAGCTTCACTCCATTCTTCAGGTACACAGCCATATTGCCAACAGATATTTATGAAGTTTAATATCCTATATGTAAGAGCTTGAGATCCGCATTTAATAAGTTTGATATTGATTCTATCAATTCCAGGTGATTTTTTGTTTTTAAAGCTCTTTATTGTTTCAGTAAATTCTTCTATTGTTATGGAATCAACACTTAAATCACTTTCCATAATTAATATGTTACTTTCTTTTTGTCATTATGGCTCCATAATTCTTTATAGTATTGTAGCCAATTTTTTTCATGAATTGGATTAAAATTAAGTTTATCCTTTTCATCTTTATTTATCGCTCTTTATCCTTTTCATCTTTATTTATCTCTCTTAAGATTTTACTGAATTCAAATACCTAGGAACATTAATCACAAATAGGAATGAGATGCACAAAGAAATTAAACATAGGCTTAATTCTGGAAATGTGTGCTATTATGCATTGCAGAGACTCTTGATGTCCCAACTCCTTTCAAAAAACGTTAAACTGAAAATATATAAAACTATTATTCTATCAGTTATATTATATGGGTGCGAAACATGGACTCTTACTTTAAGGGAGGAAAGAAAATTATAAGTATTTGAGAATAAAGTACTTAGGAAAATGTTTGGACCAAGAGAGATGAACAGACAGGTGAATGGAGAAGACTACATAACAATGAACTACATGGTCTTTATGGAAAGCCAGATATAATAAGAACAGTTAAGTCTCGTAGGCTGCGATGGGCAGGACATGTTGCACGTATGGGGAATGAAAGACTGCGTGGAAGCTTCTTGTAGGAAAGCCAGAGGGAAAACGTCCAGTTGGTAGACCAAGAATGAGGTGGGAGAATAACATTAACCATGATTTGAGGGAAGTAGATTATACAGGAAATGATTGGAAAGCATTAGCTCAGGATAGGGATGTATGGAGAGCTTATGTCCGTGCGGCCATGAACCTACGGGTTCGATAGTGCCAGTGAGTGAGTAAGTAAGTAAGTATGTAAGATTTTATAAGCATAATTTTGTCTACCATGAAGATCGTTTTCCATATCAGAAATATATTTATCCCAACTTTGCCTATGTAGCCTCCGAGTTTCTCTCTTAACAATGGCACATTTATTTTTACATTCTATTCTGTTTTCTGCAGTTTCATTATGTAAATAGTTCAAATAACCTTCTTTCTTTTCTTCAATAAGTTTTGCTATTTCTGAATTCCAAATTTTAAGACCACGCTTTTTATATCTTTTCTTTCTTTTACCTAGTGCTTCCTCTGCAGCTTGCAATATAGTTGCTTTTATCTTCTGCCATTCTAAATTTATATTTAAGCTTATTGGCATTTCTTCCATTAATTGATTTAATCTATTTTGGTATAACATTTTTATACTATCTTCTCTTAATAAATGTACCTTAAATGTTTAAGTAATATTTCCTTTTTTCTGTAATTTCTTCCATCTTGTTGGAAATTTAAGTATTGCTTTTACTAGAAAATGATCTGTCATAACGTCTGGACCTCTGAATACTCTAGTATCTTCAATATGTGGGACAATCTTCTTATTTGCAATTACATAGTCAATAATAATTTGAGAGTTTCTTTCACATCTAGTATATTTATGAATATCTTTATGTTCAAAAAAAGTATTCATAATTCGTAAATCATTGTACTCACAGAAATGTATCAGTTCTTTACTATTACTATAATTGAAATAAGTACTTGTACACAACTAAACTATTGTAATCAATGTTAAAGAAAAAATTCTTTGCTTGAACCGGGAATCAAACCCCAAACCCTCACTCTACATGCTGATGCTCTGACCACTGAGCTAATTCAGGCTGCATTCCCATCCAAATGTAAATCCTCCCTTTACCTTACTCTCTTGGTCCCACATCCAATACAATTAATCATCATTCACAGTAATAAAATTTTTAAATAAAATTATAATATAGTCACCTTGCAGGTCCGTCTCCTCAACTGTATTTGTTGACCCTCATTGAAGCACTGACTTTGTTGTGATTATTCTGTACAGAGGATTGTGTATACTGGGTATGTTCTCATTCAGGAATAAGTCATTAATCATTATGAATTTCTCCCAAAATCACAATTTCTTCCAATATACTTATCTTTGCCGGTATGTTTTCCCTGTGTAATATTGTAAGGGCGTTATCGATGTTGTGCATATGGTGTCCTGCTTGAATTACATGTTTTTCATAACTCGACCTTCCTCCAGCATAGACAAAATGTCTAAAATGCTCTTTAAATCTGACAATAAAGCTTCTGCTGGTTTTTCCAACGTAATTTTTTTTACAATCCATACACATTAATTTGTATATTCCTTTATTATTAAAATCATTGTTTTCTTCAGTATTATTGTTTATTAAGTTGTGTAATTTTTTTTTTCTTCTCTATGCTATATTTCTATTTTTGTCAAGCTTTTTAATGTGTTGGCTAATTTTAATGTTTCTTTGCCTGTATATGTGAGAATTATCCAGTTCTTGTTATTTTTGTTGGATTCCTTCTCAAGTTTGGTTGTGTTGGAAATATTATTATTTCTTTTTTGTTTATTTAGGTGTTTATTTATTATTTGTTTATTATAGCCGTTTACTTGAGCCATGTGTTTAATTCTTTATTATAATTATTTTTATTTAAAGGAAGTTTTAGCATTCAATTTATTAAACTCTTAAACGTACATATTTTATGTTGGAAAGGATGTCTAGATCTATTGTTTATAGCTAGTGTGTTACTTGTCAGTTTTCGATAAATGCCAATTTCTATCTTGTTAGTACTGAAGTGTTTTGTTATTATTAAATCCAAATAGTTAATACGATTATTTACTTCTGCTTCTTGGGTAAAAATAATTTTGTTATGCATATTGTTTAATTCCTGCGAGATTTCTTTGTCTTTTCTATTTTCATTGTCCAAAATTACCAAGACGTCATCTACATATCTTGTAATTAATTTTATGTTAAATTCATTAATTAATTCTTTAAGGTGTTTATTTTCCAACTCCTGCAGGAATATTTCTGCTAGAATCCCAGAAGTGGGGCATAGGGATTCAGTCTTCTTGGATGAAGAGTTCATTATTGAATTAGAAATTATTTGGTTGTGTTATTGTTTTCATAATATTATTTAATTGGTTTAGTAGTTATTATCCAGGTTTTTGTCCCTTAGTTTTTGTTTTATTATGTCTAAGTTTCATTTATTGGGATGTTGGTGTATAAGTTTTTTTATATCAAAAGACGTCATTTTAGTGTTATTATTGACTTCTAGATTATGTAGTTTTTCTGTTAATTTATATGAATTTTTAATTGAGAATTGATTATCTAATTTGATGTTTCCTTTTATCTACTGGGCAATGAATTTAGACATTTTATAATTGGGAGTGTTTATGCAATTAACAATTGGTTGCATTGGAATATTATTTTTGTGTATTTTTATTTTTGAAAGAACCTTCATTGTAGGTGGTGACGGAATGTTGTTCGTCCACTTCTTATATATGAATTTGTTTTTATTATTATTTTTTGTGTTGATAACTAAAGGACTTGATTTTAATTCTTTTATTGATCTGTTATATTTTCCAGTTGGGTCCTTCTCAATTTTTTTAAGTTGTTTTCCCATATGAAATCTTTGGTTTTATTTATATATTCTTCCTTTTCCATGAGAACAATTGTGTTGCCTTTGTTTGCTTTTGTGTGTATAATATTATTGCTCCTAACCTATAACTTAATGTGGGATGTATTTGTTTTTCGGAACTGTTTATTTTTGGTGAAATTTCTTTCATGGTTTTAGCGGCTTTGTATCTAGCATAGTCTTTATTGTCAGTGAGTAGTTTGTTTATTGCAATCTCGCTTTCTATTATTAAATTTTGCTTAATTCTGTTCACATTATTTATGGGAAAGTTACATCCCATTTCTAATACATTGGTTTCTTGTTTGTTTAATTTTAATTTCGTAAGATTTAAGATTCTGTTATCAGATATGTTGTTAGGTTTATCAATTTGTTTGGCATTTATTTTGTGTTTTTCAGCTTTCAATTTTCTAATCTTATTATTTAATGTTTCATATTTAGTTTCCATAATTTTGTTAATTTCTTCATGTATTTGGTTTTCTATTATTATCTAACATTCACCAAATGTTTAGCTGGCTTCTTGTGAATAAAAGTAGGCCTATAATTGGTTATTAATGTTTTGTTTCTTTATATAAAGGAATCTGATTTCGTTTTTTAGCAATTTAATTTCTGCTTGTTTTCGTGTTTTTAATGCTGTATAACTTTTGTCTTTAATTTTAATTTTAGCATAATTAGGTCTGATGTTGTATTTAAAGCATTCTTTATTGAAATATATGTTTGCTATCATTTTGTGTAGAGTCAGTTTGCTGTTAAAATATTTAAATTTCACTTTAGCCTGACTGGCTGCAGATATAAAATTCAAGATAAAATTCTGTTGAGATATTAAGTCACAATAATCATTTTTTTAAATAAAATTATAAAAACTAAATACGAAACATTAACCAATAAGATTAAAAAATTGAAAGCCGAAAAACACAAAATAAATGCCAAACAAAATGGCAAACCTAACAACATATCTGATAATGTAATCTTAAATCTTACGAAATGAAAATTAAACAAACAAGAAGCCAATATATTAGATCTTCTTGTATCTTGTAAGCCCATGTTTCCCTTAACAGAGATTTTTAGGCACCCCTACAGGGAAGAATTTGAACCATACTAATTTAGTTACACTTGTTTTCGTATAGATGTCATTTGAGTGGTCCGTGGTCAGCGTTCTGCCTCATACTGACATGTAGGAAACCAAACCAATGTGGGATATAAATTCAACTTTCCCATAAATAATGTGAACAGAGTTAAGCAAAATTTAATAATAGAAAGTGAGATTGCAATAAACAGACTATACATTGACAATAAAGAATATGCTAGATATGAAGCTGCTAAATCCATTAAAGAAATTTCACCAACAATAAACAGTTCCGAAAAACAAATACTTAGAAACATATCCCACATTAAGTCAAAGCTTAGGATCAATAATATCATACACACGAAAGCAGACAAAGGCAACACAATTGTTCTCATGGAATCACATTGAAAAAGCTTGACAAAAATATAAATATAGCATACAGAAAAGGAACTAAATTACACAACTTAATAAACAACAATATTGAAGAAAAAATGATTTAACAATAAAGGAATATACAAATTAATGTGTACAGATTGTAAAAAATTGTACATTGGAAAAAACAGCAGAAGCTTTAATGTCAGATTTAAAGAGCATTTTAGACATTTTGTCTATGCTGGAGGAAGGTCAAGTTACGAAAAACATGTAATTCAAGCAGGACACCAAATGCACAACATAGATAATGCCCTTACAGTATTATACAAAGAAAACATACTGGCAAAGATAAATATATTGGAAGAAACTGCGATTTTGAGAGAAATCGATAACGACTTATTTCTGAACGAGAACGTATCCAGTATACACAATCCTCTATACAGAATAATCACAACAAAATCCGTGCTTCAACGAAGGTCAACACATACAGACCTACTTCTTTCTACTGATGATGGGACTAGTCCCAAAAGGCCTACAGAGCATCTTAAGTTGAGGACACGGACCTGCAAGCTGACTATTTTATAATTTTATTTTTAAAAATTATTATTGTGACTTAATACCTCAACGGAATTTTGTCATGAATTTTACTAGTATCATTCACAAATAAATATTGAATAGCTTCTACATTAAAACTACAAGATGGGACTCCACACAGCTATAGCATTATTTATTAATTTAATATTAAGAAACTAAAGCTATTACTATGATTGAAATTTAAAGAAAAAATCTCTTTACCATTGTTTACAATAACGTGATAACAGCTGTACCACAAGAGGGTAGGGACTGGACACTATGTTATTATCAGGCCAGTTCCTTTAAGTCCTCAATAGAGACAAATTGAGGTTCTCTTTCCAGTTTTAGACAACCGTTTTGCAGATTTTTTATATGGTTATGTTTTTTTTTTGTTAAAAAGAAAAATTAATGCTCTGCGTGTCAATGTAATACTGAATACACCATCTGAACTCCGATATGAACGTCAACAATTCTTTTCACTTTCATCAGAAGGCTAGTAGCTGTCACTACTAACAACAATGGCTACCAGCCTTCTGATGAAAGAGAGTTGTGTAAGTGGAAAGTATTGTTGACGTTTGTATTAGAGTTGGGATGGTGTAATCAGTATCATACTGATGCGCAAGAGTCAGAGATCTTGGGTTCGAATCCCAGTCCGAGTGTTAATTTTCTTTCTAAAATAAAACTATGTCCAATTCTGGAAAATGTTAATTTGAAATATTATATCAAAATTAGTTTTTATTAACATTACTGATTTCTCTTTTGATTTTTATTTCAGAAAATAAATAATCAGCACACAAAATGGCAGAAAATGTATCAACTTGGGACAACATAATCGGCTTACAAGAACAGAAAGATCAACTTAAAAATTTAATTGAGGTATCTTAAACAACCTAACATACATTTATTAACATTAGTGCAAGTTTCAATTCCCTGTGTGTTCCAATCTCTTAATTTGATCATCCTCGCTGGAATGGTATGAGGACATGAGATACTCCGTAGATTTCTCCCTCTGCTTCTACCTCTGTACATTCCAGTGAATGATCACAATCAGTAAGAGACAGTTTTTGTTGTGTAATTTACCATTAAAAAAAGTATATATATATATATATATATATATATATATATATATATATACAGGGTGTTTCGAAATTCAATGCTCAAACTGCTAGGTATGATGCAGAAGGCAAAAACAAATATATTTTGTTAAATAACCATGTGTCGGAAATTCGTACGTATTGAGTACGGAGCATGCGAAAGTAATACGGGAGTGCAGAAATGTGCTAGTCGATCGTGGATTGAAGTAAATGTACGATAATCCGGACATCTTCGTGCAGGGTAACGTACGCGGTACATTCTCTGGGCTTGCCGACTATTACCCTCAGCCGCACCATAGACAAAGTGCATGTCTCACAGTTCTCTCCATGAGTAGCGTTCCATGTTGATGCTTAGTCCGTTACACAGTTACTAGTGCTGTTTACTTACTCAGTGTCGAAATATGGCATCACAATGCACTGCACACTTCAAATCAAGTACAGTATTTAGTGTAATGGATTTGTAAAAATAATTGCTCATTTAATATCTCCTCCACTCTCGTACTATCTTCGCATGCTCAGTACTCAATACGTATGAATTTCCGACACATGGTTATTTAACAAAATATATTTGTTTTTGCCTTCTGCATCATACCTAGCAGTTTGATCATTGAATTTCGAAACACCCTGTATATATAGTGCTCCCTTCTGTTCCCCAACCAAAATTGTTATTCACTAAAGTATTTAAGAACACCCAATAATTAGTCCTCACTATGTCCATAAAGTCTCATAATCACATAAGGTGAAGGAGCACAATTTTATTTCTCATTACTATGGCATTCAGAACAATATTTTTCTCACATGAAAGCCATCCCTAGACTATCATGCCTATCCCCATTAAATTACTTCCTAAATACCTACAATTATTGCACATGCTTGTCCCATCCATGTTGAATTTCTGTTAATTTATTGTAAAAGACTTTAGGACTCCCTACTGAATTGGGTAAGCAAGGTTCATAATTAAACTTATTGATGGTTTCATTGCATAATTTGTTACCACTATAAAAGTCCTACTTTCATATTTAAGGGGAGTAAGATTTTTAAAAAAATTATACCATAAGAAAAAAAATGTACGACTCTTTACAAAAAAAAACAATTTATATTTTAATAAATATGAAAATCACATAAAACTTTTTTATTTTCATTTAATTAAATGAAAAATTCAAGATTACTCAGATTTTTAATTTTCTTTTTCTTTTTTTCATTGCCCTTTTTAATGTCTTCTTCACTGACTTCCACAAATTCTTTCCTATAAATAATTCCGATTGCTACATTTTTGTAAGAAACAGTTTCAAGTACAGCTATTTTTAATATCATGATAAATGATCTCTCATCTAAATTACTGAAGTAAAATATGCCAATTGCTCATTATTTGCAGATGAGTATGTGATATGGGCATCACAACCAAACAAAAAAAAATCAGTATTTAAACAACCAAATTTATACAGCCCCCGTGCCGTAGCCGAGTGGTTAAGGCTGGAAGCCTTGGCGCAGAGCTGTGGGACTTGCGCTGGTTCAAGTCTCCATGGGGGAAGAAATTTTTCTCATGGTATTTTGGCCAGTATGGGACGGGTGCCCACCCAGCATCATGAGGCATTTGGGTAGCTACAATAAGTAGCGGTTCCAGGATTGAGAAAGCCAGCTATAATGGCTGGGGGACTCGACATGCTGACCGCATGTCACCCCTACACTGGCTAGATGATCATCTACCTCTGTGATTGACACATATGGATGAGAGGTCAGCAGCCTGCTGGTAGGCTAAGGGCCTTCTAGGCCCCTCATGCCATGGAAAAAAAAAAAAAATATATATATATATCTATTATTCATCATCATCATAGTACATTCACGAATTTAGGCCATTTGTTGACATATTAAGGCATCAAAAGAAACAGTCTTTTGAGTGTCTTCTTCTTCCTGCAGGTTGATATTTTAACATTTTGATCTATTATTAATTATTCTTAATATTTTTGTTTCTGTTTCGACTTCCAGTCAAATGCCAACTCATCTACCAATTCAGAATCAAAAACAGGAATTCTTCTCTACGGCCCCGCTGAGTACGAGAAATATATGTTAGCAAAAGGTGCGGCTGATCTAGAAGCAGTAAAAACTTTCATGGATGTAAAAATAGGTACTTTTAGTGTAGAGGTAAGGACTTAATTTGATATTTATATTTAGTAACTAACAAACTCATTGGCACTATCGAACCACTCTTTAATGTCATGTTATGTATGTATATTTAACACCTGATTAAAATAACTTTTCCATCTATTTAATATACTCCTGGCATCTGCAATCATATCCCCATTTTCATTCCGAATTATGTTTGTTCTATCCTGAAATCCTTTCTTCTCTATCCTAATTCCCTGATATAATTTTCTAATGTTCCTATATTTGGCATTCATTCCAAGATCATTAATCTTTTCTCTCAAATACTCCCTCTTTTTACTTTTTAGTAACCTGGTGGTTTCCTGTCTAATACTACCCAATTGCTCTAAATTTACCTCATTTGGCTCGTGTAACCATTTCATTTTTGCTAGCTTTCTTTTCTTTACAATGTCGGTACATACCTCATCAAACCACCTTGTTTTTCCTCTTTTTTATATAACCAATGCTTTATTTTTATAATATGCATTATTAACAGAGATCCGTGAAATTCACGAGTCGCAATAATGCAAAATGTTCTAATTTTGTCATTTTCTTGTACCATTTCTTAACTCTGCATCCCATAACCTAAAATGAAGCATTTACGAATCACAAAATAATGCAAAATCCTACGATAATGCAAAAAACAACAAAATTTAAAATTTTGAATAAATTCTGGAGGTATTTTGAGATATGTATTTACAACATTTTCATAATGCATTTTTAAACACTGTTTTTGGATTCCATCTTATTTTTAACTGCCATATCTGACGGTAACATATCTGCTTCCTCCATGCATTCTAGCAAAGGGAAATGGTTGCAATACAGTTCACAACATAGAGGTAATATTTTCTGTCCTTCTCATGCTAAAATATGGTCTCTCCATAGATTTTAAGTTCTATGGACAATATGAATTCCAAGAAATACAAATTATATTAACGTGTAAGATCATTTTTTTTCCCCTAAATTTTTGCAGACATAATTATCAATTTTATATCAATCATTATTAAGTATTGTATGTTCAAATCTCGAACAGCTCATAAAGATTCCTGGGAAAGATTTATTTCCAAAATAGAGCACGATGTACATGGCAGATAATCGTTAGCATTTAAAGTAATGAAACAATTAAATACAACAGAAAAAGATACTGCAAAACTAAATACCATTGATCTGAAGGCATGGGATAATCACTACAGAGAATTATGGTGTAACGAAGAAGAATTAGTTATAGAACGCCCTTCTGAAAGTGAAAATAAATCAGAAATAGACAGAATTACTCTAAGCAAAATGAGAGAGGCATTGAAAGAAATGAAAAATAGAAAAGCACCAGGTATAGATGGTATAAACAATGAACTGATAAAGTATGCAGGTTTATTTGCAGAAATAAGATTATTAAACTTAATAAACGAATGTTAGAAGACATGTAAAATACCTGAAAATTGGAAGATAGGTGAAGTCATATCCCTCTTCAAAAAAGGAAATAGATTAGATAGTAAAAATTATAGAGGTATCAGCTTATTGAACTCCACTTATAAATTATATGCAAAAATAATAAATAATAGATTGAAGAAGATATCTGACACACTCTTAGAAGAAGAACAAGCAGGGTTCAAAAAAGGAAGATCCTGTAGTGATAATGTGTTTATTATAAAGAGACTAATTGAAAAGAGAAGAGAATTTAACCTGCCAACATACTTGTTGTTCATTGATTTTGAAAAAGCCTTTGACAGAGTAAATAGATCTATAGTATGGGAAATAATGAAGGAACGAGGATATCCACACCATCTAATAAGATCAGTCCAAGGCTTATATGAAGAAACTAAAGTTGTGATAAAAACTGATGGAAAAAGGTCAGAAGAAATTTTAATAAATCAAGGAGTTAGACAAGGGTGTAGTCTATCACCTACTCTTTTTAATATATATATCGACGACATTATGAAACAATGGAAAATTATAATGGACAATGGCCTTAGATTGAACAATAACTCAAGTATTAATAACTTACATTTCGCCGATGATTTGGTCTTACTACACCATGATGAAGATCTGTTACAATTGGCTGCTTACAAACTAAATGCAATATGTAGCGACTATAATTTTAAAATTTCAATAAGTAAAACAAAAGTAATGGCATTTTGTGGAAGAAATACTCTGCGTGCAAAAATAGTAATTAGAGACGAAATTATTGACAAGTATCGTCACTTTAAATATTTAGGATGTGACATCAGCTATGGGTATGATAAAGATATTGAACACAAAACACATCAGTTTCAAGCTATTTGTGGTACAATAAATAGAACATTGAATAATAAAGCCCATAAACAAACAAAATTAAAATTTTATAAAACAATGGCTGTCCCTGTCCTTTTGTATGGGAGTGAATCTTGGATTACCACTACCAAACAAGAAAATAAAATCCAAGCAGCCAAGATGAAATTTTTAAGGAGAGTAAAAGGCTGCACTAGAATGGACCAGATAAGAAACGAGGATATCCGTGAAGAACTGCAGATCTACTCCATAAAAGAAAAGATATTTAACAACAAGATACAGTGGAAAGAACATGTAGAAAGAATGGAAGAAAGAAGATTACCAAATAAAATCTTCCATTATTTTCCAAGAGGAAGAAGAGATGTCGGACGTCCTCGGAAGAGATGGTCTTAGATGTATTAGTGAAGACGGAACAGGCAACTCTTGCCTAAACCAGGAAGTGAAGAAGAAGAAGATGTTCAAATCTGAAGAAAACATTTCTTTAAGCATAAGCAGTAATCTGACAATAACAGAGTTTAATTATACAAACACATTTTTTTCTATTATATCTGTAACATGCATTTTTAACAAAATGTAACAAAACAAATACTAACAGTTTGAACAACAATGGTTTATTGACCAAAGACCACAGAATAAAACCATTGTTCAAGATCTTTTTCATGTATTTAAAAATGAAGAATGGCACCTTATTTCTAATTTCAATTCTGTTTTATAACTCCATATATGTCTTAAATTTCCAAGATTTAAGAATAAACTTTTTTTTTTTAGCATGGGCATTCTGTCACTGAAAGTGTGGAATCGATATTTAATAAGGCAAGAAGTGTTGCTCCTACTGTAATGTTTATAGAAAATATCGAGCGTCTTATCTGCGCTCTAGACCATGCAGAGGTATAATATTTATTTTAATTTATGTTATAATTTAGGACAAGGGTTCAAGTGACAAAAAATTATTTTGGAGAAAATTATGTTTAAAGATCAATGAGAATGTAAAATTCCAGGAATATCTGACGAGTCTCATAAATTGTGTTTATGTTCCTTATATATGAGTCCATTTATCCGTAAGATATGAACAGATTCAATATAAACATTAGCCCATACTCTAACTTTTTTTTTGCATTAATAGTCACTTGTGCCCCTTATCCACCAAACAATATTTTGAAATAAATTATCATAAGCAATGCCACGAGTGATTTCCAATTTATCTAGAGAATTTGGAAATCAAGAGTGGCATTTGATAGGACTATTTAACGAATAAAATTAAGCTGTTTACTCACAAATCATTATTTAACTATAGTTATTTTAAAATATTTATATATTTAATGTAAACGGCGATGTTTGAAAACAAATGAGAAACTATTGGTACGCTTCATCTGCTTCTTATGTTTATCACTGCAACCAGATCATACTATTTATTACCAAAGGAATGCAATATTGTAAGAATGCTCTTTAGTGGAGAAAAAATTAAACACATCAAACTGTATATTAATTCATTTCTGATGTTGTATGATGTAAATATGACAATTATATTTTTCTGGATTATTACTTGGGAAAAAATACATTTAAGAAAGTGCAAACAGTGGTTTCTTTTTTTTTGGTGGTATAATAAATTGCTACAAATGTTTTTATATTAACTCCTGTGCAAGCGCTATGTGTTAACATCTATGCACTATATATATATATACAATCTGGTAGCCATACTTTTTATAGGCTCAGTCACTGCAAAATAATGGTCAGACCTGTTCAGAATATTAAAAAGGAGGAGCTTTCTTTAATATGATAAATTTAATATTGATAAATATTTGGTGGAACACGACTGTGATTGGTTGTAAAACAGAAATCATTGAAACGTGATTGGTCATTGAGTCCCATTTGGGGCATGAGTTAAATAGTCCAAGAAAAGTAGATTCATAGTAAAGCTTTTATTATGATTGGAAATACGTACTTATAAAAAAAATTACATATTACAACAAGATTAATTGACAAAATCAGTCTTAAAGTTCATTTGACATAAACCTGCATTCTTGGATACATTCTCTTACCTGCTCCTCCACATTAATGTTTCCCTTCCTGTCTGTATAGGCCTACTGTTTGCCTTCACTCCTTCCTCTTTTTCTTTATTTTTTACCCAATTTCCTGATTTACTAATCCCCTTTCTGCCAACATGCAATATTGGAGCATCTTCTTCTTCTGTAGGTCCTGTAATGCCAGGTTCTTGAATGATGTCTTCATTGGAATCAGTCAAGAAAACAAAAACAACACCAATGATTAATCTTCACATTTAAAAAACCCTTCATTATAAACATTATTAGATTACAAATCCTGCAGATCTAAATCATTTTATATCTTTAGATTATTAAATAATTTCCTATCATCTCAAAATATATTGCTAAAAAGTATTATTTTATAATATAGAAGTGGAGGGAAAATTTTCTATAGGATCGTAACAGGCCTTGGCCTAATACTTGGAAGGAATAAGAAGAAAAGTGCAAAATTTAGATAAAGTAGTTAAAATATTTTACTTACCATGAAGGCTGAGGTTAAGTTCATGCTCATCAGATTCTGATTCAGACATATTAATATTTGATAAATCAATAAACCTCGAAGAATCACCAGCACTATATTAAAAACTCGTAATACAATAATAATCTTCACGTAAAATTTGTTAAAAATATTAAAAAATACAATGCTCTAAGCTTGAGTTCACCTAGCTGTTGGAAGCCAATGAGTACAACTACAGACGTACGCCTTGTCCTCTAAGTAGAAGAGCTGTTTCTCTGAGTGATTTTCTAAGACTCCACTATATGTCAGAACCTGTCAAACTCACACATATACCTCTTGAGTACCAAACAGTTTATCATATTAGCTAACCATTTTTGCAATTAACTCATCATCATCATTATCACTCCAGGGATTAGGCAATTGCCCGTTCCGACTTCATACTGCATCAGCCCAATGTCTTCTAGGTCTTCCAACATCACGTCTTCCTCTTGCTTGATAATTTCTTGCTAACAATGGATATCTCTCCTTACTCATTCCATCCATATGATAAATCCATTTCTGTCTGTAATTCATGACCTTATCCAATAAAGGCTGTACTTTCAATTCTTTTCTTATATCCTGATTTCTTATTCTATCAAGTCTTGTACATCCTTTTACTTGTCTTAGGAAGCTCATCTCCGCCGTCTGTATTCTATCCTTCTGTTTTTTTACTGGAGCCCAAGTTTCACATCCATACAATATTGTGGGAACTGTCACAACATTATACATTTTTATCTTGGTTTCTTTTCTAATTTTATTTTTTAATGTTCTCTGTATTGTTCCACACACCGTCTGAAATTTATTTATTTTGGAGTCAATATCTCTTTCCACATTGTAGCCAACATCACAGCCCAAATATTTGAAACTAGACACCTGTTCTACACTTTGATTTTTTAAAATAATTTTGGATCTCACTGAATCTCTTCCTCTAAAAGCCATGGTCTTCGTTTTCCTTACAGAAATCTTTAGATCATATAATTTACATATTTCATTTAATGCATGCATAGATTTCTGTAAGTCGTCTTCATTTTTCTGTATTATGATTACATCGTCAGCAAATAGAAGATTATTTATGCACACTTTCTTATCTATTCTTAATCTGGGATTCACTAAAACTTTTCATTTGTTTAAAATATCGTCTATATATATATATATATTAAACAAAGTGGGTGATAAACTACATCCTTGTCGTAATCCAGTATTTGTTTTGATTTTATCTGTTCTTTTGAATCCGGTATCTATAATTATATTTGTGTCTTCATATAATTTCTTTATTGTTTCAACAAGGCACAGCGGGTATCCTTTCATTCGTAATATTTCCCATAATTTTTGTCTGTTTACTCGATCGAAGGCCTTATCCAAATCTATAAATCCTATGTGAGTTTCTAAGTTATGTTCTCTTCTCATTTCTATCAGTTGTTTTAGTGTAAAGACATTGTCTATACATGACCTTCCCTTTCTGAATCCACTTTGATTTTCATTTATTATTACTTCTGTTATGTTTCTCAATCTATTATTTATTATTTTCGTATATATCTTGTAGCCAGTATTCATTAAGCTAATCCCTCTGTAATTCTCGCAATTTCTCCGGTCTCCTCTTTTGAATATATTCTTCACAATTGCTGTTTTCCAACTGGTTGGAATCTCATAGGTCTGCCAATATATATTAATTAAATGAAGTATTCATAGTTTACACAATATCATTGTGACGCCTGCAATAGGGCCTAACTTCAGATATCATAAAAATGAAGATAAAAGATAGGAACAGAGGCGAGAGACACTGATGTTTTATATCAAAAGATAGGGAGAAGAATAATCTCCGTGAAAAATACTAATTATCTCAGGTTAAAGTTCATACAAGGGTTGAAGAAGTAAAAAAAAAACGAGTAAAAAGCTATAAGGTTTTATAAGGTTTTATATCCTGGATCAAAAACTAGGTCACAAGATTCCATGAAGCAAAGCATATCAACAACATTTAGTCAGAAAGATCAGAGATGACCACTTTAGATAAGGGTGAGTTGAGTTGCCAAGAGAAAGTGGGACAAAAAGTTTTCCTTTTTGACATAGATAGGTTTGAACTAGATCATGTGAAAGAGTAAGGAAAACCGATGGAAAAAAACCCCACATGTATTGAAGGGAAAAAGCTACCTTTCCACCCAAGTTTCCCCCGACTAGAAAGTTTAAAGTATCATATAAAAACTCGCGAATATTGTCCCAAAAGCAGATCGGTGTGGGGGGACCGAAGGGTTCGGTCCCCTGGGACGAGGCAGTTCTACATGGGTAAGAATCTCTCTTTACTTTTATCATAAATGGTCATTTTAACTTCATAAATTTAAATAAAGGACCGAATGGTCAAACGGACTTAGAATAATGACCAAAGTTGATTCTTTTGTATATTTTAATATGATTGTTTTCTCTGAATATTAACATTTCAATACTTTGAATATTTGGACATTAGTCAATGAGGCGATTTTAGCTGTTTTTAATAACTGTCTTTTATGTATTAATATATCTCTATGTTGACTATGTTTTAATAAAATTATGTTAATTTTCGTTTCTGTGATTTTAATATGTTTAATTTAGATCTTTCCTCCAAAACCAAGGCCATCCGCTCGGGCCACAACAACTTAAACAATAGTTAAAGTAACGCTATCGTTACGCAGGGGCTTAACTGACGCGCCGCGTAACAATCATCATCATCATCATCATGAACAAATTCGTTTTAGGCCATGTGGCCTGTACGGTAAACCTAGCGAAGATGGTCTTGTGTTTACACAATATTCCACTATATTTGACTAACTCTATATTTATATTATCTAATCCTGTTGCTTTCCTATTCTTATTGGTTTTCACAGCTATTTCTAATTCATTTATGTCTATTACATCAATATTTTCCACTTTTATTTTTTCCTCTTTGTTCTCATTTCCGTCAATTTCCTCCTTTTTCCAAAGTTTTTCATAATGTTGTATCCATTCTTGTTCTGGGATTATATTCAATCTGGCAGAATCTTTCTCAGTCTGATTTAGATGTTTCACTAATTTATAACCTATTTCTTGTCTTCTATACATATCATGTTCTACTGTGCTTATAAATTTATCCCAAGACTCCTGATGGGCTTTTCTTATAATGCTTTTAGCAATTCTCCTATTCATTTTATATTCTTCGTAAGATTCTTCTTTTTTTCAGTCGTAAGTATGTATGATATGCTTTTTGTTTTTAATTCACTGCATTTTGTATATTCGCATTCCAAGTTCTCAAGCCCTTCCTATTTCTTATTCTATTTTTCTTTCCTAATATTTCATTTGCTGTTTTATGTATTACATTTGATATATTTTCCCATTCAATATTTATGTTTTCTGACGTCGCTATCTCTGATATATATTTATTCATTCTGCTTTCATAATGTTGTCTAATACATTGATCTTGTAATAAATATACTTTATATACTTCTTCTTGGTTTCTTTTGTTCTTTGTGTTATTTTTCCGCCATTTAGCTACTATGTTTATTTTACTTATCACGACATAGTGATCAGAGTATATATCGCTTCCTCTATGTACTCTCACATCTGTTACCAAGGCTCCAAGCTTGTTGTTTACGATTAAATAGTCAATTATTGATCTTGAGTTATATCCACTTCTAGTATATTTATGTATGTCATTTTTTCGGAAATAGGTATTCATTATTTTTAATTGATTATAGATTGAAAACTGTCTCAAATCCTGTTCATTGTCATTTATTGTTATTTCTCCATTATTTCCTATTACATTAGGTATAGGGACATTGCCTTCTCTGGCATTTAACTCTCCACTTATTATTAAATGATGATATTTTGTATATTTATCAACTAATGTTTGTATTGTTTTATAATTTTTTTTTGTTTCTTCTTTCTTACCTTCCTCTGGGGCATACACAGCAATTATCATCATATATCCTCTTTCAATTTTAAATCTGGCTATCAGGATTCTTTCATTTATAAACTCATAGCTATTCAGTTTGTTCTTCCATTTTTCATCTATTAAAATTGCTACTCCACACTGCGCTCTTGTTGTCAGTTCTAACTCTGCTATACAACATAGTATAGTGTTTTAAGTCCTTTGTTCCTTTTAGTTTCTTTTTTGTTTCTGTTATTGTTGCTATATTTATTTCTTTTTTCTTTAATTCTTCTTCTTCTTTTGTATTTATTCCCCTTACATTCCAATTTCCTAATTTCAATTAACTCATTTTTTAAAAAAGTCACTTGTACCCCTTGTCCTCTGACTGCCTCATATATTTTTGTACTCTGTGCAGAAGGTAAATTTTCAGAAATTCAGGCATTGAGTGCTATTGTAATCTGGACTATGTGGCCATCATCCATGACTGGTGTTTCTTTCAGATATTTCTCCCTCAACTGCAGAGGGAGAAACATCTGGAAGAAATACCAATCATGGACCCATGGCCACATAGTCCAGAATCTCTTTATAATATGATTACCTACCATGAAAGCCTGCATTCAATCGAGTGCTCTTACAGGAAATGCTTTTTTCAAACAATTTCTTTATCATAAGAAATGCCACGAGTATTTGCAAATTATCTAGAGGATTTGGAAATCAAGAGTGGCATTTGATAGGACTATTTAACGAATAGAATTAAACTGTTTGCTCAAAAGTCATTATTTAAATATAGTTATGATTTCGATGTTTTTATTATTTATTTCATACATCTCAATGATGGATAAATTATATTTGAAGAGAATAATTATACGCTCAGACCCAGACATGAACCCGGAACTCTTGGTTCTTAGATCAAGTGCTCTAAAAACTGAGCTACTGGAGCAAGTAGCAAATTTTTCTCTATATACTTTGTAATTCCCACCCACCGAATGCTATGAAGCCTTTGCTTCTATCTTTGCAAATGTCAACTCCTTTATTAAGAAGACATATTTGGGAACTATACATTACATTATAAATGCCAGTATGGCTTCTTTGATGTATTTATTATTCATTTCATACATCTCAATGATGGATAAATCATATTTGAAGAGAAAAATTATACACTCAGACTGGGACTTGAACTCGGGACCCTTGGTTCTCTAGACCAAGTGCTCTACCAACTGAGCTACCAGAGCAGTGCCGATTTAAATGAAATTTTTTCTCTATATATGTTGTGATACAGGGCATGTGGAACGTATGGGGAATGAAAGAGTTGCATGGAAGCTTCTTGTAGGAAAACCTGAGGGAAAACGCCCAGTTGGTAGACCAAGAATGACGTGGGAGAGTAACATTAACTATGATTTGAGGGAAGTAGATTATACAGGGAATGATTGGAAAGCATTAGCTCAGGATAGGGATTTATGGGGAGCTTATGTCCATGTGGCCATGAACCTATGGGTTCAAGAGTGCCAGTGAGTAAGTAAGTATAAACGTTGTAATTCCCACTTCATAGCATTCGGTGAATTTTCTAATTTTTAATGTTTACATTTTAAAAAATCTCACAGTGATACTTCTTAAATATATTAATTATAACTTTTTCTTTCTAGAATGGAAACATCTACTTTTTTAGAAATCCATTGATTCGTGAAATGAATAGAAGAAATGATCATGTTTTAGTAATAGGAATAACTCCCAATTTGGATAAAATTGATGCTAATGCGCTATCACATTTTGAGACAATATACATAGGTATGCCTACACAAAATGAAAGAGTGAAGATCGTGGAAAATATAATACAGGTAAATGTTATATTTTGATCTCTGTATGATTCTGAAAATCAACTAATTTAATTATATTTGAGTTGTGTTTTTTGACTCACCTCATATTTCTTGATTTTTATGCAGACTGGTTTTGTTGCTATCTGTGCAACATTCTCGATGCATCACAACTCTTTTCTCATGGTTATCCCTCCTGAAAATCTTTTTATTGAAGTTCATCATCATCATCTTCATTCATGGATTAGGTCTGTTGACCCGTTCCGACTTCAGCCCATCTCTTTCTAGGTCTGCCCACATCTCGGGTGCCTTTAGGTTTGTATTTTGTTATTTGTTTTGGATATCTATCTTCATTCATTCTGTCTATGTGTTGCTTCCATTTTTGTCTATATGTATCCATTTTATCAGTTATTGCAAATATTTCAAGTTCCTGTCTTATTTCTGTGTTCTTGATTCTGTCTTCCTTGTGCACCCTTTAACAGATCTCAAAAATTTCATTTCTGCCGCCGTTATCCTACTTAGATCTTGTTTCTTGTGTATCCAGGCTTCTGAACCATAGAGCAGTACCGGTACTGCCAACATTTTATAAAATTTCAATTGGGTCTCTCTTGTTGTTTTGTTATTTAGTGTTCGTTTTATCGTACCACATATTCCCTGGAATTTTGCTATTTTATTATTTATATCATTATCATAATTAAATGAAATGTCACATCCTAGATAATTGAGATGGTTCACCTGTTCTATGATTTTGTTTCCTATTACTATTTTCGATCTGATTTGATTTTTCCCTTGGAATGCCATTACCTTAGTTTTTTCTATGGATATTTTGAGATTATATTGTTCACATATATTATGTAGTTTAAAAATATTCCTCTGAAGTTCGTCTTCTGTATTTGCTATTATTACCTGGTCATCAGCGTATAATAATGTTTTCAAGTAGTGTGTTTTATCTAATTTTATTCCTTTATTTGTTTCTTCGTTCCATTTTTTTATTATATCATTGATGTATAGGTTAAATAAAACTGGAGATATACTGCATCC
Organism: Diploptera punctata; assembly: GCA_030220185.1. Taxonomy (NCBI): domain Eukaryota; kingdom Metazoa; phylum Arthropoda; class Insecta; order Blattodea; family Blaberidae; genus Diploptera; species Diploptera punctata. The sequence goes on along the minus strand of JASPKZ010000425.1, from coordinate 1,265,166 downwards.
TTGTTTAACTCCTTGATTAGTATGAATTTTATTTTTACTTACTTCATTTCTAGTTTTTATAACAAAATTTGTGTTCCAGTACAAACTCTTTATAGCTGCTATTAAGTGTTTCGGAATTCCTTTTTCTTTTAAAATTGTCCAGAGTTTTCCTCTGTCTACTTTATCAAATGCCTTGACAAAATCAATAAAAGCTATGTGTGTTTCCTTGTTATATTCTCTTCTTTTGTTTATAAATTCTTTTATCGTAAATATATTATCCATACATGAACGCCCTGGTCTGAATCCACTTTGTTCTTCTGTTAACATTACCTCTGCTATTTGTTTTAACCTAAATGTTAAGATTCTTGAGTATATTTTATAGCCTGCAGTTAAAATGCTTATTCCTCTGTAGTTGTTGCAGTCGTTACATTCTCCTTTCTTAAAAATAGATTGTACTATTGCTGTTGTCCAGGTTTCTGGTATTGTTGCTTGTTTCCAACATAAATTTAAAAAATGTAATAATCTCAGTTTAAAAAAAATTCCTCCATATTTTATTAATTCCATATTAATTCCGTCTATTCCAGCTGCCTTTCTGTTCTTTGTTGTTTTCAGTACTTCTTCTAATTCTTCCATTGTTATCATATCTATTCCTACCTCACACTCATATATTACACATCCAAGTTAACTGTTCACGGGCGGAGGGGAAGAGTTTTAGCGCTAGTGTCGCCGATCTACTGAATCTGTGGAAGGGATGCAGGAGAAAACTGTACATCCGATCACGAATTGAAATTTTTCAACTTTAAATGTGGGGGGAGAATCCCTAAACACGTGTGAAAGATCTTAACATGGTTGTCAAATTAGTCATTTAAGCACGGAACGCTCAAGCGGTCGGATCATTTAAAATCACAGTATTTGTCGTCTCTTCATTACCAGCCTGACAATAAATCACAAGTGGCAACATGCAATGAGAAGGGCAAGGAAGGGACAGCTCATTCCTAGGCGTAACTCCAAAACTAACAGGGTTGTCAAGTTAGTCATTCTGCCACTGACCGCGCAGAACGACGGATCATTAAAATACATAGTATTTGTCAGCTCTCTACCTGCCAATCAAACAACATAATTCAAAGGACAGGAAGTGGCAACATAGTAAGGAATAGAAAGAGAAAGACAGTTTGTTAGTTAACATATTTTCTGCCTGCACAAAACACTTGGATGGGTAATATGTTATCTTTAGTTATTTTATTTTCATTATACCACAGTTTTTTATAATGTTCTTCCCATTGTTTCTCCTCAATTGCATTGATCTGTATTGTATCTTTTTCTTGTTTATTTAGATGTTTCATTACTTTATAGACTATTTTTTGCTGCCCATGTATATCGTATTCTAGTCTGCTTATATATCTATCCCAACTGACTTTGTGTTCTTTTTTAATTTCTCTTTTGGCTATTGCACTTTTATGTTTGTAATCAGCTCTTAATTCTGGTGTTCTATTCTGTAAATATTTGTGATAAGCCTCTTTTTTATCTTTTATTATCCTCTCTAATTCTTCATTCCATATTCTTAAACCCTTCTTGTTATATATTTTATATTTTGTTCCTAATGCCTCATATGCTGCTTTATCAATGCTTTCTTTTATATTATCCCATTCTCGGTTTATTTCTTCGGAAGTAGGTTTTAATATTAATTGTTCATTTAGCCTATTCTGATACAGATTTCGTATACTTTTATCTTGTAATAAATGTACTTTGAATGTGGTCTCTTTATTTCTATATTTGTTTTTAGTTGAAGTTTAAAATAGAAATTTTTAAGTACCCAGCAAGCAAAATTAAATCTCAAAGTTCATAAAAATGGCATCAGATAGCAGTTTGGAAGTTGGTGATAAGAACAAAATTTAAACTGTTAGAGTTTGACTGATGATGAAGGCAAAGGCCTTTGAAACCGGTGTTGTGAAAACATGAAACTCTATGAGGTGAGATGTAAAAACATTTTATGCAACTCAATTTCCTTTTCTCATGTAAAATATTTCATAAATATTACAAGCAATGTATACTGAATATTTTTAACTATTATAGTACGTATAGTAAAGCTGTGTAGGAGCATTAAATAAAAGTATTATAAATTTTGCCATTTTGGATCACAACAAGAAGCAAATGGAAAAGAGGTTAAAAATTGTTAGGTGTCAATTTTTTGTAAAAAAGAAACTTTTGCAGCATGTAGATTTTTTTTACACACATTTTAAGCTTTTTTAAATTTAGCTGTTTTTTTTTATCAAAACACCTACAGACTATAGCATTGAATAATGAGGTTGGAAATTTTGCGATAGATACCAGGTTTTTTGCTGTAAAAAATACTAGATATGCCATTTTTTGTCCCAAACCTTGGAAAATGAAGTTTAAAGTTTTGGGATAAGTGACGGGTATTCCACTGTGACAATCCTAGATGCAGATACAAATTAGATTTTTACACTTTATAAATTTTCAAAATCTTTTCCATTTTGTCAAATTCTGGAACAATACACATAGCATTAGAAAAATGAAGTTGGGAATGTTGGGTATATTGCTGCATAATATTGGACATACTCTGCAGTAGGTTTTATACATTTGAGATTTTTTTTAAGTTTTGCCATTTTTATCAAAAGTTTTTAGTGAAAATCCTTGGGAAATGAGGTCAGGTTTTTTGCTGCTTGAGAATCCCCAATCCAAAACCTGCTTCATTGGTGTGTTCATGTTTCCATAATTCTGAAACAAAATATTAACTCAATTAGTGTGTTCAATATGTTAACACATTGGTGACGGGCCATGGAGATCTCCATGTTAAAATGTCCAGCGCTAGACGACCGGTCACGGAGGTATCCGTTTTTATGTTTTGTATGGTTTCCCTGCCTCTTCGCGTTTGAAGGAGGTATGCAATTTTATTTTTTCTCGTTGTGAAATAAATTTTAGTTATATTTGTACCCTCTCTTCTCTTTAATGAAATTTCCATCTTTACAGAAAGGGTAGTTTACAGTTTCAAGACAGACGGCTGGTGAAATATGGAATTTTAGTGTGGGTAGTTAGGCGATTATGGGATACATATACTGCTCAAAAAAATTAGGGGATATTGTAGAATAACCTATTAAGACTATGTTTTTTGGAATAGTATTAGATGCAATCACTTTCTATTACTCCAAGATAATGTAAATAAGAGTTTGAAGTTGTTACGTAAACTCGGTACCACACCAGAGGGCAGTGTCTGTACTGTTGATGTGAAAGGGCGGTGTGGGGGTGAATGTTTTGTTGCTGTTTTTAAATCCAGTCCAGTTTTCAGTTAGTGAATGACTTGCCTTAGGGACAGTGATGCCTCGACAACGTGATTTACCTGAACCCATGGCTTGGAGGGCCATAGGAAGGACGGAAGCTGGACAGACACAACAAGAGGTGGCACAAGCCATTGGGGTGTCTCAAAGCGTGATTTCCAGACTTTGGAATCATTTTCAAAGAACATACTGTTCACAGAAGAGCCGGACAAGGTCGACTAAGGGCAACAACAACAAGGGAGGACCGTTACCTCTTGTTAATAGCCCGTCGGAATAGACAGCAGAATGCAACTCAATTGCGAAATACACTTCAAACAGCAACAGGACGCAGGGTGTCAACTCAAACTGTCCGTAATCGACTGCATGGAAGTGGTCTCTATGCCCGTAGGCTCATGTTGTGTACCGGGTTAACTCCACAACACCGTAGAGATCGCAGAAACTGGGCGGAGGAACTTCGTGGGTGGAGGCATGCCGAATGGAGTTCAGTTCTTTTTTCTGATGAGTCACGATTCAACGTGGAATGTGATAGTCGGCGTGTATTCATCTGGAGAGAAAAAGGGACACGAAACAATCCAGCTTTTGTACGTGAAAGGTCCCCATATGGCGGCGGTGGATTGATGGTGTGGGCAGGAGTCAGTAGTGGTGGACGTACGGACCTCTATGTCATCCAAGGTGGTACTTGGACTGCGGTAAGGTATAGAGATGAGATTCTCAGACCTTTTGTCGTGCCTTATGCTGGTTGCCATAGGCGATTCTATTCTTTTTATGGACGATAATGCACGACGCCACAGAGCTGGCTTGGTGGACGACATGCTGGAAGTGGAGGGTATCGAGCGTATGCAATGGCCAGCTTCCTCCCCGGACTTAAATCCGATTGAGCATGTGTGGGATGCATTAGGCAGACGCATTGCAGGCAGACCAGAACCTCCCACAACTGTTCCAGAGCTGCACATTGCTCTTATGGAAGAGTGGCCACGTATCCCCCAAGAACTCATTGCTAAACTCATTGCATCAATGCCACACAGGTGTGAGGCAGTGCTGGCCGTTCGAGGAGACCATACACCCTACTAAAGAAACATTTTCACCCATGTTAATGTTGCTTTGTTTGTTTGCCATATTCCTAATCAGGATCTCTTTGACATCTGGTGTGGTACAGAGGTTACGTAATGACTTCAAACTCTTGTTTACATTATTTTGGAGTAATAGAAAGTGATTGCATCTAATACTGTTCCTAAAAACATAGTCTTAATAGGTTATTCTACAATATCCCCTAATTTTTTTGAGCAGTGTATGTAACCTGTAAGTATGTGTTGCAGAGGGGAATAAATTAGAAGAAACACTATTTTGCGTTCTGGACCCGAATTTATATCTGTGGCACCATGTCTACCAGGATAAGTATTATAATAATGTGGCTATAGCTGAAAATTTGCTCGAAGGAAAGAAGAGAGTTTGTGGAACAATACGGATTAACAGGGGGCTTCAAAAATCATTTGTGGAAGCAGGAAATAAACTCAAACCAGGAGAAAGTGTATTTTGTAGTAAGGGCAAAGTTTTGCTTTAAACATGGAGAGATAAAAGAGACGTAAGAATGGTTAGCACATTGCATCAGACAACATGAGAGTGGGAGGGGTAAAGTTGTAAAAATTCCCTATTGAATACTTCAATATAACAAGTATGTGAATGGCGTAGACAGGGCTGACCTATCACAAATGCCACTCTTGTTTTACCACAGAAAAACAGTGAAATGGAGCAAGAAAGTTGTACTGTGGCTTCTGAATTGTGCACTCTTTAATGCTTTCAGGGTCTATAAATTTCAAAATCCTATCAACAAAATGTCAAATAGATTTTTTTTTGCTTGAAACAGCCTCTTGTTGGGCAGTCGTGAAATTAGGAACAGATGACAGGGAAGAGGAAGAAAGGCATAGAGAAAAGGAAACCACTTCTAGGACACCAGATCAAGATCCACCAGAGAGGATGTCAGGAGACATGAAGACACATAAATTAACATCAATTGTGACTGGAAAGAAAAAATACTCCTCCAAAACTTGCCCCATTTGCAGTGAACACAAGAAAAGAAATTCGCTACATATGCTCCTTTTGCACTGTGCCTTTACATAAATGCTACGGTTTATTATACAGCGTGTCGCGCCCGACGTGACGCGAATTCGCGTTTCGCTCGGCGTGATGCTGGTTCCACATGGAGCGCATACGCTACAGCGCATATGTTTATGGAATTGTCGCCAGATGGCACCACATATATCATCATCATCATCATCATAGTACATTCACGAATTTAGGCCATTTGTTGACCTGTTTCGGCCTCAAGAGAAACACCATCCAGAAGTCTTTTGAGTGGACGTCCTGGTCTTCTTCTTCTTCCTGCAGGTTGATATCTTAACATTTGTTTGGGTATCATGTGATCTTCCATTCGATGAACATGTTGCATCCATCTTGACTTATAATCAGAAATTTTGTTTTCTAAAGATTCCATGTGTAATTCTTCTAAGATGTCTTCATTTTTTTTGTGATCTAGTAGTGTGTATCCTGCAGTCCTCCGAAGGTATCTCATTTCAGCAGATCTAAGTCTCTGTATATCCTTCTGTTTCAACGTCCATACTTCGCTACCATACAAAAGAGTTGGAAGAGCCAGTGTTTTATACACTTTCAGTCTTGAATGCTTTTGGACTAACTGTGGCTTGAAGATAGAATTTATTAACCACCCTAAAATTCTTAAAAATTTAGATATTTTTGCATTTACATCCTTTTCTTCTTCATATGAGATATTGCATCCTAGATATGTAAAATTATTCACCTGCTCCAAAATTTTATTGTCCAGTACAATTTTACTTCTGACAGGATCTACACCTTGAAATGCCATAATTTTTGTTTTTTCTGTAGATATCTTTAATCCATATTCTTCTGTAATTTTGTTAAGTTCATACAGACCTTTCTGTAGATTATCTTCGGAATTTGCTATTATTATTTGGTCATCTGCAAACAATAGGGTGTTTAATTTTCTATTTTCTGATATTCTTATTCCAAATTTATATGTTTTGTTCCAGCAACATATTACTTCATTGATATAAATTGCAAAGAGTGTTGGGGATAGGGGGCAGCCTTGTCTCACACCACGATTTATAATTCCTTCTTCAGAAAATCTGTTATTTAATTTAATCTTTATATGGAAAATCAAAATGACCAACGTTCATAATAAATTTCCAAATGTGTTTACAAAAACTAATGTATACAAACCTGTCCCTGCATAACCTAATAAAATAAATTACTTACATACTATTTAGTAAACTGTAAACTAATCTGATGTACACTAAGCTGACCCATCGGAATCTAACAAAATGAAGTGATTGAATATTTATTTCTTAAAATATGGTTTGGAATTAAATGCAAATGTTGGTAATTCACACATATGTCCTGCCATCTGGTGGATTTAATTTTATGAGCGTTCACGTATGCCAACTTCAATTCTAATAAAGAATTTTGAAAATAAATTGAGAGGAAAAGTCATAATTTTGTGTACATTGATAAACATATTAAAATTCTTCATAAAAAAAGTTTCAAGTGTCGTTGCAAAACGATTAAAACAGTTCGAAATATTAGTAAAGACAGAAAAAGTACCTAGAACAACAGCATCATATGAATGTTGTATGGAAAATCATAGAATAAATTATTCTTTAGTTCTTAAATAAACATATGGTTGATGAATATACCAAATTTTAGAATACTTCAGATTTTCGCCTGAGCAGTTTTATCAGGTTTTGAATTTAATAGAAGACGAAATTTATGCACATCCATATCCCCGAGATACAATATTTACAGCTTTTATTTATCTCTTGACTAAGTTCAAGCCACAATAACTTTTTTCTGTACATCTCTGTACTCCTTCATGCTCATATTGTAAAAAACATGTATAGATCTCGATGATTTGCAACAAAACTGTCTAACTTTCGTCGTTAAAATTGGAAAGTTATAAAACAAGTACTGTATTTCTGACATTTTGTTAACAAATCTTTGTTTTTAGCAATTACACCAATGAGTATGGGTAATATCTTCTATATTCTTTGTTTTGCGCTGGCAAATTGCGTCCTGGATTCAAGAGATTCCAAAACACGACGCGACATGTCAGCGCAAATTTTTTTGCGCCAGCAATTTGCGTTGTAGATAAACCACATCCATTTGAATATATGGGAAGCAATTTTTGCGCTGGCGCGTTGCGTCGTAGATAAACCACAGCAAAAGGGGAATGTTTCCAACCCTCAATTTCTACTAGAAGGTCTGGTAAGAACACTAATAAAGAATTACTTATGTATTATTGTTATTGACTGTAAATATATTGATGTAAAGCCACACTGTGCTAGTGTGGTTTAAAATTTAAAAGTCCATCCCACTGACAGAAATGTCCGGTCAAGCAGGGGTGGGTGGAACGTACAACTCTCGGTCACCAATGTGACAATAAACAAATGTTTTATTTTGCTGGTGTAATTTTGCAACGTCTACTGAATTACCAAGTTTATTAATGTTATTTTTACAATTTTTAGGAGCATATGAATCTTCCTTTGAATGAGGACATGACATTCAAAGTAATAGTTAAAAGCTTGAGGGATTTCTCGCGAGCTCAACTCATTGAATTAACTGACTTTGTATGTTTTAAAATATACAGAGATCATGGAAGAAATCCAAATATGTCCACTTTCATAGAATATTTCAGGAATGCCGTAGAAAGATTTCGATTACCAATATCTGAGTAGGTATGTATTGTTTTTCCACTATTATCATTTGAAATTTAGTAAAGTATTTCATTCTTCATCAATAAAAATTATGATAGTGAATAACAATTATGTCAATTTCCAATTTATATAAATTAATCAGAAAATATTTTTACATCTTATCTCATAAAACTCCATGATTTTCACAGGACTGATTTCTGAAGCCATTGTCTCTACCCTCAGTCTAAACTCTGTCTGTTGAACTTCCGCCATCACCGTCAACTTTCCAACTGCCATCTGGTGCCAATTCAATAAACTTTGATATCAAATCTTGTTTGCTGGGAACTTCAAATCAGCTCATAGTTTGCTAGAGAATCACAAAATTGGAAAAGAAACTAAACTTATGAAACATTTAAAGAAGCCTTTGGAATTAACAGTTTGGGAAAAGATATACATTCAGAAGAACAAATGTAGTTTATGAATTTTAAAGTTCTCAGAGAACAATATCAAAGTTCTTCAAACCAGCACATATGGCAGTTGGAAAGTTGTTGGTGATGATGGATGTTAAGAATCAGAGTTTTTATTCAGGATAAAAGCAATAACTTCAGAAACTGGTCCTGTGGAAATCACGGAGATTTATAGGGTGAGATGTAAAAATATTTTTCGACTCATAATTTCATTCTTTATTTAAATAAGAATAATTATTTATATAATTACCATTGATTACAATAATTTAATTGTGTTCATTAATTTACTTATTTCTATCATAGTAATTATTGTGAATTAGTTTTGTCTCGATGAATTCTTCAGAAATTTCTGCTTAAAATTTATAATGTTTAATTCTAGGCCATTTGTACCTTATATTTGAAGAGAATTTTTTTTAACTAAGTTTCTTTTATACATATATATATATATATATATATATATTATATTTGAAGATAATGTTTTTTAACTAAGTTTCTTTTATACATATATTATATTATATTTGAAGATAATTCTTTTTAACTAAGTTTCTTTTATACATATATATATATATATATATATATGTGTGTGTATAAAAGAAACTTAGTTTAAAAAAATTCTCTTCAAATATAAGGTACAAATGGCCTAGAATTAAACATTATAAATTTAACTTTTAAGCAGAAATTTCTGAAGAATTCATCGAGACAAAACTAATTCACAATAATTACTATGATAGAAATAAGTAATATATATATATATATATATATATATAAAAGATCTTTTTGTAAATCCTGTTATACTATAGAGAATTATAAGTTATATTTTCTAATATATGCTAAATTTTAAGTCCACCTGATATGAAATTGAAATATCAATTTTTACTCATACAAATTGAGTAGTAATTTCATGTCCAGAATTTGGAGTTAACTTGTAGCAGCTCCTCTCGCTTTACATCAGAATGAATCTTTGCCCAAAAATTGGTAGTATAAATATTAAAGTGTATCATATTTCTAAAATAGTTCAAAAGACCTATTTTTTGTAACTCTGGGCTTTATTTTGCTCTGGTTATTTCAGAGTCTATGGTAGCTAACATTATCTTTGATCCACTTATATAACATTTTAATACCTTGATTGCCTAAGGTATAGTTTGTTATTTGTTTTCCAACTAAGTGTTTTCCATAGCGCCTTTAAATAGTATCCTGGAGTACTTATATAACATCATGTTAATATTCTAAAATGAATAATTTCTTACAATATAATTTCAAAACCAATATTCCTATAAAATAAGTCCTTTATTTTATTTAAATTTCTTGTTCAGTTGTGCCCTTTCTTATAGTTATAGAAATATTCCATTGTTTAAACTACTTATTTTATTTAACTATAATATAATATGGTTCCTTCATGTGAGAACTTTTCCCAAAACTTATATCTTCCTTCCCCAGTCACACTAGGTAATCTGCTATTTAATTTCCTACAATACTGCAGTGAGATGAAATCCATTGGAAACATTTGTCTTTTTTTGGCTTTTTAAGATTCTTAATTAACTGTGAATTTCGCATACTCTGCTGCAGTTGGGATATAATTTCAATTTTATATCAACAAGCAATTGTTTGTAATTGTAGTATATATATATAAGAGAAGTTACAAAATACATGTTTTGAGTTTTATGTTCTAATAAACTTTGGTCACTAATTGGACAATGTTATGCATCAACTGGCTAAGCGCCATTTTTTTAAAGAATTAAGATTTTGTTACCATCTGTTGCATAGGCTCACAAGTAAGTGAATGCACACGTTTAGCGCCAAATCATTAAATATAGCTTTATTGTTAAAGAAAAAATGTGAGTGCCATCAGTCCTAATCATAGATTCTGTGTTTTGCAACAAACAGTATGAAAATAGATCTGCTAATTTAAATTTTGCATCATGCAGCTAAGTGCCAAATGTTCCATGCTCTTAGATTGTTGATGCATAACTGTCAAACGAGGAAAGTAACTTGCAATATCCAGTATTGTTAGTTTGGCACTAAAATATGTAGAGAAGATTAACTTAAACTTTCTCCCCGCACCATAGCCGAGTGGTTAAGGCAGGAAACCTTGGTGCAGAGCTACAGGACTTGCACTGGTTCAAGTCCCCATGGGGGAATAAATTTTCTCATGGTATTTCAGCCAGTATGGGACCGGTGCCCACCCAGCATCATGAGGCATTTGGATAGCTACAATAAGTAGCAGTTCCAGATTGAGAAAACCAGCTATAACGGCTGGGGGATTCAACATGCTGACCACATGTCACCCCTACACTGATTAGATGATCCTCTACATCTGTGATTGACACATGTGGATGTGAGGCCAGCATCTATCTGGTAGGCTAAGGGCCTTCTAGGCCTGTCACGCCAGGAGTAGTATCTTAAACTTTAAACATATTTTTCTCAAAACTTGCTTAAGGCACATAGCCGGTTTATGCATAATGCCATCCAATTATACAAAATAAAGGTAACGGATGTAATTACTAATGCTTCTGCATGGTGTAAAAATTTTTATTAAATAAATAATGAGTCTTTTTTACATATGGGTTTGTATACAGGGTGTGCCAAAATTAGACCAAAAAACTTTAGGAGCTGATAGATAACATTATTTTAAACACTTTTTGTTAAGGAAGGTTTTTTGCTGCAGTGCTTCGTTTAAGCGCTGGGCAAGTTAATGTCATTATGCTATTGCATCCCACCCTGTTGGTTTAGATACGTAAATTACAGTTAATGTGACCTTTGAAATGTAGCATGGGGATTTTCGAAGGCCCAAACGTGTGAATTCCGACTGTTAAATAACTGCTCACGTGTGAAACATGCTTCATCTATGAACATCACATGGGATGCAAACATACATCGTTTTCAATTTTGTCCAGATACCATTGACAATATTGCTGTTGCAGAGGATAGTCTTGAGACCTCATTGCATGGACCTTTTCTAGGTGAAAAGGGTGCAACAAAATTTCCTGTAGAATTCTTCCCACAATGCTACGACTTATGTGCAATTGTCATGCGATGACGCAAGTACTAGTTGCAAGATTGTTCTCAATGCACCGCAACACATCTTCCTCATTCTCAGGAGTCAGTACAGAACGTGGCCATCCTTTACCTTCTGCTTGTCCATTCAAGGAACCTCTTTCACATAGTCTAGTTCAATTCTGGCAAATGTAGTGTGATGAGGAACTCTTTGGTTTTGTAACTGTTCTTGGTAAAGCCTTACAGCCGCACGACCCGAACCAGCTTTCCCATACACCAACAGCATGTCCGTCATCTCACTCCACGTGTACCTTTCCATGTTGTAAATAAAGTAGTATGCAGCAGGCATTCCAGCAAACTAACACACAATGTCAAGGAAACACAATGATTAGCTCAGGAAGTAAACATGTATGCTAAACGAATTGAAGTGTCTTGTTTTGTTTCTTTTGTGTGTTTCCGATAAATAAAAGATATATACTGTACACAAAATTTTACTAAAAAACCAATGGGTGGGGAGGAGGCCGTTAGTAGTATGGCATTAACTCGCCCAGCGCTTAAACGAAGCACCGCAGCAAAAAACCTACCTTAACAAAAAGTGTTTAAAATAATGTTATCTATCAGCTCCCAAAGCTTCTCGGTCTAATTTTGGGACACTCCGTATTTTTAATAGTCAGTAAGATATTGTATGCTCCTAAATGGATCTACAGGATTATGATGGGAAGCAGGGAAGAAACTTTAATTGTCATATGTTATGTCAAATTAGACTTGGAATTCACCTTTTGTATGTGTGTGTGTGTTTTTTTTTTTTTAATTTAGTATGAAATATAATTTCAAATAGATTTAATTAATAATAAAAATCTTTATTTTATAGGATGTGAAAGCGGAAATGAAGAAAATGAATTTGAAGCATGAATTTATATCTTTTAATAAATTTTAATTTGTTTAAATTTTTTAATTGTTTAAATGTAAAACTATTATTTGAAAAAGAATATTATATATATTTATTAAACACAATGTGTACACTAATATTACATACATGGTTTTACCATTTTGCTACTAATTCGTGAATTGTTTTGGTTCTGTTTTCGCACTTCAATAAGTGATACTTTGGGCACGGTTTGCTACAGAGTTTACAGATGCAGGCCTCCTCGGGTTCATGGTAACTTTGTTTATGACATATTTTCCCATGGAAGCCGTGAGCAGCGAAGCGTGTGTATAAGTGGCGAAGTCGAAAATTTGGTCCTTTCCATTCGTCTGTGTTTAATGCTTCCGTTTCCGTGATTTCGATCGGAATCTCTCTGGCTTTTCTCTGTCTCTCCTCGATTGCTGTTTTGTATGCCTGCGTTTCTGGTAGATCGAAGTGTTTTCGGATATCTTCTATGAAGTAAGACTCCTTTGCTATTATGTAGGCATAGCTATGTCTTGTGAATTTTGAAATTGAAAGAGCCCGTTTTAGGAATCTCGCTTTTATGCTTTCAAGTTTCATGAAATTTTTGGCTGTGAGATATGTCCATATTAGCTGGATTCCATAAGTGGCAACCGGCATAACTTTGATGTTGAATAATGCTATTGCCGTTGGTAGGGATAGGTTTCGTAACTTTGGAATGTCATAAATGGCTTTTGTGGCAGCTGTAGCACGCTCTTGTATATGCATCGAGAATACTGTTCCGGTGGTCTGTAATGTTATTCCTAGGTATTTGAAGCTGCTAACGAATTCTAGAGTTGACCCGTCGCATGTGAGGTGATCTCTCTTGGATAGTCTTCCTCCTCTCCTAAATTTCATAGCTTTGGTCTTTGAGCTATTTATTACCATTGAATTTTCTAGTGCCCATTTCCTGATCTTCTCCATGGCTGCTTGTAGGTCTTCTAGGCTCCTGGAGAGGATAGCCATGTCATCTGCGTACATAAGGAGTTTGACGTTCCTTGTGTCTATCACCTGACCGATGTCCGCCGTCATGACGTTAAAGAGTATCGGGCTCAGCGGGTCTCCTTGTAGTACCCCTCTTGTCTGGATGATATTTTTCGACGTAGTTATGCCGTCGTGTATAGCCACAGAGTTTGCGGTTAGCACAGACGCAATTATTTGTAGTTCATTGCTAGTCCTACCTAGTACGCTTTCTAGCTTTTGAATGAGTATATTCCTGTTGATGCTATCGAAGGCTTTAGCGTAATCTATGAAGATTGCGTACAGAGGGGTGGTGGGTTGCGCCAAGGTAGTTGTTATTTCTTTTATAATTTCATGTACAGCGTGTAGCGTTGATCTGCCCGGGGTGAAGCCATATTGATTCATTGGTATGATAGCACGTAATCTTGGTTCAATTCGCCTCAGTAGAAGTCTGCTGAAAAGTTTAAACATGACGTTTTCCAGGGCTATTCCCCTATATGAATTTGGATCGTCCTTTCGTCCTTTGCCTTTGTAAAGCACAGTTATCAGTGTGCTCCTCCACTGTTTTGGGATTGAATTATTCTTGAAACATTCTCTGAAAAGGCACGCTAGCGGTTCCGCCAGGTCTCGGACTGTGTCTTTCAGGTGTTCAGCATATATTCCATCTGGGCCGGCCGCTTTGTTGTTCTTTCCGTTCATGATTAGTTGAGTGACTTCTTCTGTTGTGATGGGGGTCGAGGTTTGATTGCGTTCCGCATGTAGTGCGAAGGAGTTGGACATTTTGTTCCTTTCTCCCAGGAGGTTGCTGAAGTGCAATTCCCATCGCTCCATGTTTACGAGGGGGCTCGATCTGTTCTTCTTCGAGGACCTTAGGATTTTGTAAGGTTTCATTTCCGCCTCAGCAATTAGTTCCTGTTCTACGAGGAGGTCGTATGTTAATTTCTTTTCCTTCAGTAGGCATTTGTATTTCCCACGCTCTACGGCGTACTCTGTCAGTGCATCACCTCCGTGTTCCCTAGCAGCATGGAGGAGTTGTAGTGTGCTTTGCCTCATTACGTAACAATCTTCGTCGAACCATGGCTTCGCGGTGCGTTTCGATCTGGGCAGTTCTCTGGTGGAGTGTGTAATTATGTTATTCAGAGCAGCAGTTGCCTCGTCTAAGTTCCCCTGCCTCATCATGTCCACTATTTTTGGTAGCTCTGCTTTGTTTGTTTCCCATCTTTCTTCGTCTATGTATCTTGAAATTGACGGTTTGAAATATGTGCCTAATGGTTCTTGTGTTCCTGCACTGGCATGGAATTTTGTTATAACAGGGAGGTGTTTCCTAATTGTGACATTTTCCACATTCACCTCAGCGTCACCTCGACCGTTCGTGAAGACCAGGTCGATTGTGCTCCTCCCGTTTGGTGCCACATATGTGTAATCCTTTTCCTGGTTTAGCAGGATTAGCCCGTAGTCCAAAAGAAAGTCGGTAACCGCTTGTGTTTTTGTGTCCCATTTGTCTATTCTACAGTTAAGATCGCCTACCAGGAAAGTAGGTTTGCTATCTTCTGTGTTTTCTAGTGCCCTTCCTAATTCATCGATGATGACCTCGGGTTCGGTGTTAGGAGTGAAGTATGCGCCAACGATGTTCGCTCTTCTAGTGACTATCGTAAGAGTGCTGTCTGTACAATCGGTTACTCTGACGGGTTGCAGGTGGGGTGGGGTTTTATGTAGCAGCTTAGACCCCCTGAAGGTCGTCCTCTTTCTCCTTTCTTAGCTGGGGAATGGATTCCATAGAAACTAGTTATGTTTATGTCTTCTGTGCTGAGTGTTTCTGTGAAGAATAAAATGTCATTATCTTGGAGTGTACATAGGGGGGTCATGTCAATAACAGATTTCAGCCCTTCTACATTCCACAACATTATTTTCATGACGTCACTTTTGGTACCATTACTGTGGTAGTGTTGCCCCCTGCCTTTGGGAGCGAAAAAGACGATAACGTCTGACTACTACCCCCTCCGGCCATGATTCTGGGCTGGTGATTTTCTGTAGGTCCTTGAGTGGTATTCCTACTTTGAATGCTTTCAAGGAACCTCTCGATTGGATGTCTTCGCATTCCAGGATTTCTGTGACCTCCAGTCTTCTCAGGTGTTTTTCTACCTTCTCACGGGTCGTGTTTTGGTGAAGGCGTCCGATGTACAGCCAGGCTCTACGGCATGCCGCTTGTAGTTCCTCTCCAGGTGCTGTTGTGTGTGTTTCTAGGGCTGTATTGGTGCCGATGATTGTTGGTGTCTGGATAGTTTGCGTCTTAGGTACACGCCTTCTTCTTACAACCTCTGTCCATGGAGCCTCTTCTCTGTTGATTGACATCGGGACTTCGTTTTGTTCTATGGAGGGGTGGGAGTGTTCTTCTTCTCCTGTTTCTTGTGTTGCGTTTTTAATTTCATTATGCTGTGTCGCCGTTTTTATTTCATTTTGAATTAAATGTTTGACGCTCATACTCCAGTTTACCATTATTTCCTGTAGTTTGTGGTTTATTTTCTCTGTTATTTTCTTTTCCAGGTTCTTTCCGAAACTGTCGGGATCGTTCTGGCAGTCCATGTCATATGCCGCAGGACTTGTCATATTAGATGCCGACTGATCACTCGATACCTTGTAGTTACAATTGTTGCTGCTAGATGGCGTCCCCTCTCCGGTTGCGCTGCTCTCTCGATCATTGGTTTCGATCGCTGCCTGCAGGTGGAGAACTGCTTCTTGTTGGTTCGGTTGCGTAGACGAGAGATGTCGCTAGTTGTCCCAAAGATATGCTGTCGTCTACCACATGGGCATCCTTTGTTTCATTTCTAACCTCGATTACATGCATTCCTTTTTCATTATTCTTATCTTCTAGCATGCGTTTCACAGTTTCAAAACATTCACGGATTGTGCTTACCGCTTTTTGTATTCGATCTTTCGCTTCCTTCTTCATATATCCTCCTGCGTCCGCTATCTCTTCTACACTTTTAAGAGCACCTTCCAGCCGTTGCTCGGTAACGTCCGCCATCTTGAAATGTAAAACTATGCATGCTTAAAGAAAAATTAAAAAAAAATGTTTTAAAAATTTTTTGAGAAGAGAGTCTTAAGCTGTGTATGTTTATTGTATTAATGAATTATGAAATGGTTTGTTTTCAGATATTATCAATTGAAGAGTCCAGGAGAAAAACCTGATAAGTCCAAAATTACAGATTTTCTGATTTTTTAATAATTTAATAGTTCAGCCAGTGTAGTTTTAGATGGTTTCACAGAACTGGGCAACAATCTGACAAGACCAGAGATATTTCATCTTTAAAACGTGTACAGGGGAAAAATCTTGCAAGTCCATGCAAAACAGGGGAATATTCTAACAAATCCAGGGAATCTAATTTTTCTTTAAAGGGAATTATTTCTGTGGTTGCCCATAGTCTGGAATTTAGGTTAAGTTTAGGTTAAGAACTCTCTTGGCGCTTCATTATCATTGACACCCATCATATATCATCGGGATAACGTAATCCCGTCTTTCAGGTGCCACAACATATGAAATGGATTACAATTCTGCCAATGCCAGGAAAGAAAGCCAGATGTGTCCTAAAAAACAACCTGGTGACATTAGACAAAAAATGGGGAAACCAGATATAATAAGAACTGTTATATCTCATAGATTGCTATGGGCAGGATATATGGCATGAATGGGGAATGAAAGTGGGCTTTGGAAAGTCCTTTTACGAAAACCAGAAGGAAAGTGCACATAATGTAGGCAGATAATGAGGTGAGAGAATAAAATTAACATGATTTGAGGGTGGTAAATTATACAGGGGATGATTGGGAAACACAAGCTCAGGACAGGTATTTTTGGAGAGCTTATTTCCGCGTGGCCATGAACCTAAGGGTTCGATAGTGCCAGTGAGTTGTTATAAATAACTTCAGAAAATTAAATATCATGAGTCTTGAAACTTTAAATTTTGTTTCCTGAAAAAGATAAGAATTGTGACTTATCAGGTTTTTCCCCTGAACTCTTCAATTGATATATAACTAAAGCATAACATTGTTTTAAAATACAATAAGAAGTAACATTAAGAGGTTTGTGTAATAATTAAAATATTTTGTCTGTTCATTCTTACCTCTTATAGTTTTTTTTGTCGAACATATGTTCAGGGCTTCTTAGCCCCATCGTCAGCGATTACAAATATTGCATAACATTGTTGTTTATTTTAATTGATACAATCAGCTGCTGAACCTGCTGTAATTCAGATATTGAAACATAACTTTTCAGGTTGACTTACTACAAAATGGCGAGTCCAAAAATGCATTGAATGGAAAAAGGGCAAAACATGAGTTATGCCCATATTCCATTCAACTCCTCAATTAGGTTCTAAAAGTTAAGATTGCAACATAGTATAGAGATAATAAATAAATAAATAAATAATGTAAATAGGACATTATTTATTTTTTAAAAAATACCTAAGATGTGTAATATGAATATAATATTTTAAAATAAGAAAGAAAAATTAACATTTGAAACCTGGAACTCTCATTTTCTGTACAAGTGTGCTTTCCATTACACCATTCAAATGACGATATAAACATTAACATTTCTTTCAACTTATACATTCTCATTTGTCCAAAGGCTAATAGCTGTTGCTACCATCACGCCAACTGATATCTTCTATTCTGCAGTATCTATAATGAGAATTTATACATTATTCTTTACACACTGGACAACAGACTCATATGGAAAATGAGAGGTCCAGGATAAAATCTTGGTTCAAATGTTAATTTTTTCTTTCTTAAATTAGATTCTTTCCAGGATTGGAAAATGTTAATTTAAATAAAAGCATCAAAAATATGAAGCTTTGCTAAAAATATTTGGTCAATGTTGGGAAAATCTTCAGTCCTCCTGTAGTTGAGTTCCTTCTCGTTTTTGTGTAATAGAGTTGTTTTGTATTTTTCTAGGTTGTACAGAATCATAGTTTGCATGTGAAAATGCTTAAACAAACTTCTGCTAATGGTGTACATATGTGTGAAAACAGTATTTCCAATCTTCACAATATATTCCCAAATATTTATAAGAAATGGTTGTACACCAACTTCTTCCTTCCTAACCTAACAAAATAAATTGCATGCATATTTATTTAATAAAGTGTAAACTACCCTGATATACACTAACTTGTCCCATTAGAACCTAACAATATGAAGTTAAAATGTATTTTTTGATTGTTGATCATTCCAATTTCGCAGATATCTCTGTTATCTAGCAGAAGTTTCTTTAGGCGTTCATGCATGCACATGATGATTTTGTAGAACTTCGAAGAAATCATTGTGTAATTAGGTATATATTTTTACACGCTTTATATTAGCTTGATCTGTATCTATCTATCTATGTAACGGAATCTTTCAATGCGATTTTCACCCACTTAAAATCATCGGATCGACTTGAAACTTTGTATACTTGTAGAGGACCCGTGACAATACAATAATTTCATATTTATTTTCTAAAATCCTGGCCATAATCATCAGAAAATAAAAAAAAAATGTTTTTGTATCAATGTAACGGAATCTTTCAAAGCGATTTTCACCCACTTAGAAACATTGGATTGACTTGAAACTTTGTATACTTGTAGAGGACCCGTGACAATATAATAATTTCATATTTATTTTTAAAAATCCTGGCCATAATCATCAGAAAATCAAAAAACGTGTTTTTGTATAAATGTAACAGAATCTTTCAACGCGATTTTCACCCACTTAGAAACATTGGATCGACTTGAAACTTTGTATACTTGTAGAGGACCCGTGACAATACAATAATTTCATATGTATTTTCTAAAATCCTGGCCATAATCATCAGAAAATTTAAAAAAACGTGTTTTTGTATCAATGTAACGGAATCTTTCAATGCGATTTTCACCCACTTAGAAACATTGGATCGACTTGAAACTTTGTATACGTGTAGAGGACCCATGACAATACAATAATTTCATATTTTGTTTCAAAAATCCTGGCAAGAATCATCCGAAAATAAAAAAAATTAAAACTGGTATAATAGGTTGCGGACTTGTCGAGTTTTTAGTCAATCAGTGTAAGAGCTCAGTTGGTAGAGCAGTGAACTCTTAGTGGTATATAATTTCAGTAATCCATATGTCGCGGGTTCAAATCCGGCTGGGAGGGTTTTTTTTTTTTAGAAGAGTATTACTTTTAGCTCATACTACAATAGTATGGAATTTAAAGATATTTACATTTTTATCTTATTCTGTAAAATATTAAAACTAAAAAATAAAAATAAAGAATAGTTTTAAAAAACTAAAAGAAAACTAAAAAATGAAAAATAATTTTAATTTCCAGTACGCTTGGGATAAAATAAAGTGGTCAACAAAAAAATCATCTCCAACACATATAGAATAAAATTAGAGTTATCAACAAAAAGAAAATAATTTTACCATCAAAAGCGTGGGATGATTTTTATGATTTTTACATTTTCTTCTTAGAGAGCTTACTTTTACCAATATCTGTTTATTATCAAATATATTAATTGATATAGAGCACCCCACGCTTTTGATGGTAAAATTATTTTCTTTTTGTTGATAACTCTAATTTTATTCTATATGTGTTGGAGATGATTTTTTTGTTGACCACTTTATTTTATCCCAAGCGTACTGGAAATTAAAATTATTTTTCATTTTTTAGTTTTCTAATAAAGCATGTTCTTTGAGTTTTTTAAAACTATTCTTTATATAATTGTAAGAAGAATTTTATAACTTTTAACTTATAAGTATTGTTGAAAAATATTTTAAATAGTACAAAATGTTAACTGTTTGTGTATGTATGGTGAATGATTGGTTATTTATAATTAAATGCTGTTATGGCATAATTTTGTGTGTTAGTATGGAATGACATTATTTTTGCTTGTAACTCTTGTCATGAAAATTATGGTAGTTTGAAATGTTATATAAAAAATCACTGCAGGTTCATGCAAAAAAATTAAATTAATAATTTAAGGAAACTATATTTAAATTGTAATAAATATATATATATATATATTAAATTTGGGAATTTTTAACATTTTGAGGTTCAATTCATAAGAATTAAATGAATCGTGATTTCTTCTTACCTCATACTTCTATGTTTTTTTAAACACAGCACTGCAGTATCGGCGACCCATTGTCACCATCGTCAGCTGTTTTCACAACTGTCAATTTTTGTGACAGTCGTGAAAACAGCTGACGATGGTGACAATGGGTCGCCGATACTGCAGTGCTGTGTTTAAAAAAACATAGAAGTATGAGGTAAGAAGAAATCACGATTCATTTAATTCTTGTAATAAATTCCTCATTATTTTCATTCCTATTCCATAACCAAATTTAAGTTAAGTAATTTGAGGTGTAATTCAATGATAGAGGCCATTTCATCAAGGTTGAAGCATGGCCTCAGATGTGCAGAAGACCAGTTTCATCCCCTTGACTGCGGGTAGTCTAACGGTACAAGCATACACATTCAACTCCAAAATAGTGTACTGTCAGTCTAAAAGACATTAGTTTTCGTCACCTTGCTTCTAAAACCTCATAAGTCTAATTTAACTAACCTTTCAAGAGAGCATAAAAACTTTTTTTGGCATTGCTTATTATTTTGTAATTATCTTAAGAAATAAGAGCAAGAGGTCTGGAGAACATGGAGTGGATGAAAATCTGTATAAAAATAAAATAAGGTCTTATTTTGAATTTAAACATTTAAAATATTACATTAAAAACATACTTACAAAATTATCAGTAATGTTAAAAAATGTTTTATGTTTTTTTTTTATTTGTTAAATTAGACTTACACAGTTTTAAGAATAAGGTGATGTTATATTGGCGGTGTTTAGAGGAAGATTTCTTGTATCTACAAGATCGTAGAACCGTCCAGTCCCTATATCTTCTCTATAAACTAGCACATGCATCATTTCCTTATCACACCACTTCTTTGGACTCTGTGATACACATAAATTAGGCACACAATCCCTTCAGCACATTGTCTTCATCACACTACCTATTTCCTCAAAATCTTTTATAGTTTCTCTTGCCAGAACGTGGAATTCTCTTCCACCTATATCAGAGACTGAGAAACTATAAATTATTTCAGAAAAAAACTTAATTTTCTTTATTAACTAACTGACAAAAACACTCACTAATAGTATTTTTAACAATTAATAATTTATATTTGAATTAATAATTTGTTATTAAATTATTTAATAAAAATAGTATTATGATTTATCAGTATTTCTACCTGATATCTCATTACTTTCTCTATAATTTTTTTTTTTTCATGTACAGTAGGTTGGAGCTGTTCTTGTGTATATATTTTTTATTAGGTTTAATTTTAATCATCTTTAACTTTATTTTATTATTGTATGTATGTACCCCGTATGTCCCAAGTGGGTACACGGCTGCTCTCCATCGGGAGTTTCTTAATCAAGCTAATTTAGGTACGTTTAGTTACCCACACATGTCAACAACTGATATGTGGTTAGCACATCCCTTCAATGGAACATCTAATAGGCAACTAAGGTATTACTGGATGGATGAAGGGCGGATAAATGTTGCACAGAATCCTTTTATTCAGAGTTGAGGTTCTTTTATGAAAACCTGAAAATTTTTAACAAAAAAAAATTGGTCTTTGAATGTTTAAAAATAAATCACAATCCATATCTGAACACAAGCAAACCTTATTATTGTCAAATGAACCATGGACAATAACATAATAAATGTTGGAAACAATTGGAAATTCCCAATATTAATTTAAATATAATTGGAAAGTAGTTTGTGAGAAAATTGACAATACTTTTAAGAAAATGGATTTTTTATTTATTTATTTTTTTTTGTATTTTAAATTACTCATGAAGATATATGTCTAAAAAGTTAACCAACGTGCCATTATGTTCAGGAAGACTTGTTTAATTAGTGACATAATTTTCATACACGAACTTAAGAATCCATCCAAAGTAATTCTGCCCAAAGGCAGGTCTTTCACTGCAATCATAGCATTTCCATGTTATGCTTTGCAGATTTACTAGGGAATTATTCCCGTTGCTTTCCACACTGGTGAAGGATGATGATGATGATAATGATAAGGATGATGATGATGGCCGGATGATTTTCGAGTTCCATTGGGGCCCTAAAGCTTCCTGACATTTGTCATACAGGTCAGAAAAACCCCAAAAAAATTCACTCAAAAAGCCTCTCTCGACTGGGAATCGAATCTTGATCAGCTGCATGAGCAGCACGCTACCTTGAGACCACATACCAAGTTCTAGATTCACACAATTCATAAGTTTTAAAATCAAATTTGGCAGTTTTAAGTGGAGGGAATTGTTTGCCCCTTCCATAACCATAATGATTCATCAATTACAATATCTTGATTTGGAAGGTAGAGAGATTGGAATTTATTATTAAAATATTCAATGAAAGTGACAATTGTTGAAAAAAAAAAAAATGAAGGACATTGGAAACACACTTCTTTTGTGTTGTCTTAAATTGAATGGCACCATCAAACATGGAGGTCCTTATTAGGCATACATAACTTCTCCATACATTGGCATCTCCAAATAATGTTTTCCCAAGTATTCCTTTATCAATTATAATATTATCCTCAATTTGTGTCCAAGTCAGTGTCGGGTCAAGGGATGAGATGAGAAGAAGCTGCTATATATAGAGGTCGGTGAATGACAAGGGTGTGGCCGACCATGACTGACACACCACTACAGAGGCAGATGAACAAAATGAAACGAAATGAATGTGATGAGATGAGTATGGAGAAATGGTGGAATGAAATTGTGGCAGGGGAAGGCGGGAGAAAACCCCAAGAAAAACCTGTCCAAGCTCCGTTTTTTCCGCCACGAAACCAACATGGAGTGACCGAGACTCGATCTCGGGAACCCAGCAGCTAGGGTCCTGTATAATTTATCTCCCTCAAATCCTGGTTAATATTTTTCTTGTACCTCATGGTTATCCCTCCCTACTGAGCACTTTGTTCTAGTTTTCATACACGAAGTTCCTATATAATTTCCTATTCGTGCTACCCATAGCAGCCTACGAGACTTGCAATATATTATTACATCTAGATTTCATAGATATCACGTTGCTCAGTGTTGTTCGTCTTTCTTCCAAGTTACACCTTCATTTCCTAATAGATCTCTCATAGAGGTGATGTGCTAACTACATGTATCTTATTGACATGTTGGTAAATAAACGTGTCAATAAATGAAACAAATAAAATGAAAGGGTTAATAAAATATTAATTATTATATCTGCGGTCTCGAGGTAGAATACTGTCTTGGGCTTTAAGGCCCAAACGGTCCATGTATATCATCTGGCTTTTATCATCATTGTTACCATCGTTACCATCCCCCTGGGTGGGAAGCTACCACACCTATAATTCCTTAATGAAGCAGCAATCATGGCATGAAAATTCTATGATTACAGTGAAAGACCTGTACTAGAACAGAACACTATAGAATATAGTATTGAAACAAAGAATGATATAGAATGGCGTCTTTCATTGGTTAATTACAAGTTATATTTAATTGTAGATGGAGATTTTCTTATACTTTCATCAAGATATAAGTTAAAATGCATTCATTTTTTAAATTGTTGCTAAAGGTTTACTTATAATTTATAATTCTAAACTTCATCTATTTATCCTTCAGTCATATTTTTAAATTAAAGATTTTCATAATTCACATCAGATTCACTATGTAAAATATTTATAAAAGTTGGAGAATCTAAATTTTATTTGTGATATAAATTCATTTATATAATTACATAAATTGATTCTTGTTGAATGGATTACCTTGGTTAATAAACTCCCACTAGGGAGCACCTGTATTGGAAGTGTGCAGTACATACATTACTATTATTGCTATTGCTATTATTATTATTATTATTATTATTATTATTATTATTATTATTATTATTATAATTTTTATTATCATTACCATTATTATTATTATTATTATTATTATTATTATTATTATTTTATTATATCCTTCTATTATATATTTTTATTGGTTTTTATAATTCTACACATCAAATTCTCCACGTAAATTTGTTTTAGAAGTTAGAAATGTCTGAGACACGTGATTTTTGTGTATACACACGATCCATATTGGTTTTGAAAGAGAGGTTAATTATGAGACCACACAGTGAGACACTTTACAGATATTTCTTTTCGGCAAAATAGGGCATTCACTAGTTCCAACGAAGGGAGTGGCTGAAGAAAAAAAAAATATAAAGTATCTCCGTTCATTAATAAGTAGCTAATTCAATCCACATGCTTGTCGTAAATTATGTCATAACATGAAGAGGAGTTTTCCCTACCACAGCAACAAAAAATAAGTTCTCTAGAATGTTTAACAAACTCGCTGTAGGCCTTGAAAATCATAGATGTACCAACACGTAATAACACGGCAATCTGCATTTGGATATTTAAAAGTCCAGGCATTCTAACATTTATTTATTTATTCAAAATAATTTTATTCACTTATTATTAAAATAAATTATAATCCAGTTTGCAGAAATCAATGTATAGAGCTTATCAAATAATGGCTCGACCAGTCCTATGTTATGGGAGTGAAGCATGGACTATAAGGACGAGAGATGAAAGCAGACTAACAGCTTGTGAGATGAAATTTATGTGCCGAACAGCTGGCGACACCAAATGGGATCGAAAGAAAAATGTAGAAATCCTTCAAGAACTTAATGTGTCACCAATACTGGACTACATCTCCAGATATCAGCTAAACTGGAAGGAACGTGTCTCAAGAATGGCTAGATCCAGGATCCCCAAGGCAATAATGAACTACTGTCCAAATGGGAAACGGTCAATTGGTCGACCTATGAAAAGATGGCATGAAAACTGCTTTCTCAGGCCATAACAGTTCTTCTAGGACTAATACCTGACAGGATGATGATGATGATGATGTATAGAGCTTGCAAAGTTTTGGTTGCCATTGCACACTTGGCTGTAAACCTCGTGGCTACAGCAGGCTATGACACCAATCGGTAATAAAATGATGGTACGTATGTATTTATTGTTTTATATCATTTCAAATTAAGTTCTGTTCATTTAAAATGCAGTGATTTGTTTCGTATAATATATATTAACACTATCTTTTGGATATATTTTTGTATATACATTGTACGTAGTATACATAAAAGACCGTGGTTTTACTTCCCACTGCGAGGGAACAATATAAAACAATAAATACGTACTTACCGCCATTATATTGCTGATTGATGTCACAGCCTGCTGTAGCCATGAGGAGGTTAATGGCCAAGAGTGCAATGGCAACCAAAACTTTTCAAGCTCTACATATCGATTTCTCGAACTGGATTATGATTTATTTTAATAACAAGTGAATAAAATTATTTTGAATCAATAAATAAATAATATATTAATTAAACATACTGGCGACCGAATTTTAATAGGCAACTTGGCAAAAATGTATTCAGTAATTCACAATTTTATGAAAAAAATTGATTTTGTTCATACACTCGATGAACGTAGTAATCTTGCAGCCAGATCTCGGAGTACGTGGAATACATCACATAGAGAATTTGCAGAAGCGATATTTTAATACAATATAATATCCTCAACTTGTGTCTAACTCAAGGTCACATCAAAGGATGAGATGAGATGAAACTCCTATATTTATAGAAGTCTGTGAACGACAAGAGTGCTAGCCAACCATGCCTGATGCAGATGAATGAAATGGATGAGAGGAGTATGGAGAAATGGTGGAATGAAATTTCTGGCAGGGGAAAACAAGAGAAACCCTGAGAAAAACCTGCCCAAGCTCTGTTTCGTCCATCACGAAACCCACATGTTGTCTCTAACTGCTTGCGTTATGGAGCCACCTGATATGTTTAATAATAAAAAAAATTACAATTTTTATTGTTACATGATACTTTATTTGTTCATTGATTTCATAAATTTCATCAATTAAAATCATACATTCTATATATTCCCTTTAATTGTATAATTAATTTCAATAGCATGGCATAAGTATTCGGAAACTTTTGAAATTCACAATGGCTTAAAGCAAGGATATGCTCTATCTTGTCTACTATTTAATTTTGTAATAGATCATACCATCAAATCTATGGAGAATGAAGAAGGCCTACAACTCAATTGTATTTAATAGGCTGTTAGATTATGCTGATGATGTTGTATTACTGGCTGATAGTGAAGACATACAATGAACCAACACGCACTCTCTATTGAGTAACACTAAGAAATTGGGACTGGAAGTAAACATCAATAAAACTAAATATATGTTCACACATAGAAATGCATGGCCAACTCATGACAAATGAGGGAAATTTTGAAGAAATGGCCGAATTCAAATATCTAGGAACAATAATCACAAGTAGGAATGAGATGCACAAATAAATTAAACGTAGGCTCAATTCTGGAAATGCGTGCTATTATGCATTACAAGGACTCTTGTCGTCCCAACTCCTTTAAAAAAAACTAAAATATATGAAACAGTTATTCTCCCAGTTATATTATATGGATGCAAAACATAGACTCTTACTTTAAGGGAGGAAAGAAGATAAGTATTTGAGAATAAAGTTCTTTGGAAAATTTTTGGGCCAAACAGAGATGAACAGATAGATGAATGGAGAAAACTACATAATAGTGAGCTACATGGTATGTATAGGAAGCCAGATATAATAACAGTTAAATCCTGTAAACTGTGATGGACAGGACATGTAGCATGAATGGGGAATGAAAGAGGTGCATGGAAGCTTCTTGTAGGAAAACCTGAAGGAAGATGGCCGGTTGGTAGACCAAGAATGGTGTGGGAGAAAAATATTATTCATGATTTGAGGGAAGTAGATTATAGAGAGAATGATTAGAAAAGAAAACCCCTCCATGGTATCTTTACCTTGTTGTGGTGGAGTGGCTTGCGTGCTTAAATGATCCCAAGAGCTATGCCGGTTGTAGCATTGCTGATGATAGGGTTACCCATGCCAGACTGGTCGAAGGTGATAAGCCAGATGAAAAAAGTACCTTGGTCGAAAGAGTGATGATCTTTCACCATAAACATACAACTGTCAAGAAATGTGGACATGGGTTCAACTGGGGTAAAATTTTCCAGAGGTCAAATAGTCCCCCATTCGGTTCTCCGGGCGGGGACTACTTCAGGGGACCCATGCCAAAGGCTCAAACACAGGGACATGTTCCTAGGAACATGGAATGTTAGGACTTTATACAATAGCGGGGCGCTAGAGGTATTAACCCGTGAATTAGATAAATCACCCTTAGATATAGTCGTTTTACAGGAAGTTAGATGGCCAGGAGAAGGTAGTCAGGAATCAGGAAGCTTTGCATTATACTACGGGGGTGCAGAAAGACCTGAATTTGGAACGGGTTTTTTAGTCCGAAGGAGGATCTTATCCGCTATCCGAGATATTAAGTTTGTCAGTGATAGGATATCATACATAATTCTAAAGGGTAAACGGCATGATTTTGTAATCATAAATGTATATGCTCCCACAGAAGATAAAGATGACAACACCAAGGATGAGTTCTATGAAGAATTAGAATGCTTATTTGATAGCCTTTCACGATATCATATGAAAATTGTCTTAGGAGATTTTAATGCAAAAGTGGGGCGGGAAGATATATTCAAACCAACAATAGGCAAATTCAGTCTTCATGAAGATAGTAACGACAATGGGGTTAGATTAATCACCTTTGCCACATCAAAGAATCTCATTGTTAAGAGCACAACATTTCAGCATAAGGATATTCATAAATACACCTGGACGTCTCCAGATGGCAAAACTCGAAACCAGATAGATCACGTATTAGTGGACAAACGCTGGCACAGTAGCATCATCGATGTTAGATCAGTTAGAGGGACAGACTGCAATTCGGATCATCATCTGGTCAGGGTGAAAATCAGACAACGGCTATCGCTAATGAGAGGAACAAACGCTAAAGATGATTCTGAAAAATTTGATTTAAAAAACTTGAAAAATGATGAAATGCGGCAAGAATACCAAATTAAAATTGCTAATAGATTTGAAGTACTGAAATCTTCAGATGACAATGTGGCAAACGAAGAAGAAACTGATATAAATAAAGAATGGGAGGCTATAAGAGATACTATTAAATTGTCAGCATCAGAAAGCATTGGTTACTTAAAAAAGAGGCAAAACAAGAAATGGTTTGATGAGGAATGTGCCGACATTGTAAAGAAAAGAAAGCTAGCAAAAATGAAATGGTTACACGAGCCAAATGAGGTAAATTTGGAGCAATTGGGTAGTGTTAGACGGGAAACCACGAGGTTACTAAAGAGTAAAAAGAGGGAATATTTGAGAGAGAAGATTAATGATCTTGAAATGAATGCCAAAAATAGGAACATTAGAGAATTATATCAGGGAATTAGGATAGAGAAGAAAGGGTTTCAGGCTAGAACAAACATAATTAGGAATGAAAATGGGGATATGATTGCAGATTCCAGGAGTATATTAAATAGATGGAAAAGTTACTTTAATCAATTATTAAATGTACATACAGAACAGGATATTGAAGAGGATAATTTACAGACAGCAGAAATGCTAATCGCAGAACCAAGTGCATTAGAGGTTGAAATGGCGATAGAAAAATTGAAGCTGTATAAAGCATCAGGTTCAGATGAGATCCCAGCAGAACTGATAAAATCAGGGGGAGAAAAATTGATGGACAAGATACGCCAGTTGCTTAATATGATTTGGGATAAAGAAGCTCTTCCAGATGAATGGAAAGAATCGATTATCATACCAATTTATAAGAAAGGAGATAAAACTGATTGCAACAACTATAGGGGCATCTCATTACTTTCAACTTCGTACAAAATTCTAACAAATATATTAGTAAGCAGACTTACTCCTTATATTGATGACATTCTAGGAGATCATCAATGTGGATTTAGAAGAAACAGGTCTACAACAGATCAGATTTTTAGCTTAAGACAGATTTTAGAAAAGAAATGGGAATATAATGGTACTGTACATCAACTATACGTAGACTTCCAAAAGGCATACGATTCAATTAAGAGGGAGAAGTTATATAGTATCCTGCTAGAGTTCGGAATTCCTAAAAAGTTAGTTAGACTTATACGAATGTGTCTAAATGGCACAAAGAGTAGGGTGCGTGTAGGCAAACAGTTTTCGGATACTTTTGAAATCCACAATGGGTTGAAGCAAGGAGATGCACTATCTCCTCTACTATTTAATTTTGTACTAGAGCATGCCATCAAATCTTTAGAGGATGAAGAAGGCCTACAACTCAATGGTATTAATAAGCTGTTAGTTTATGCTGATGATGTAGTACTATTGGCCGATAGCGAGGAGATACTAAAGGCCAACACGCACACACTACTGAGTAACACTAAGAAATTGGGACTGGAAGTAAATATCAATAAAACTAAATATATGGTCACACATAGAAATACATTATATAATGGAAATGGACAGCTAATGACAAATGAGGGAAATTTTGAGGAAGTGGCTGAATTCAAATACCTAGGAACAATAATCACAAATAGGAATGAGATGCACAAGGAAATTAAACATAGGCTCAATTCTGGAAATGCATGCTATTATGCATTACAGAGACTCTTGACTTCCCAACTCCTTTCAAAAAACGTTAAACTGAAAATATATAAAACTATTATTCTACCAGTTATATTATATGGATGCGAAACATGGACTCTTACTTTAAGGGAGGAAAGGAGATTACGAGTATTTGAGAATAAAGTTCTTAGGAAAATTTTTGGACCAAAGAGAGATGAACAGACAGGTGAATGGAGAAGACTGCATAACAGTGAATTACATGGTCTTTATAGGAAGCCAGATATAATGAGAACAGTTAAGTCTCGTAGACTGCGATGGGCAGGACATGTGGCACGAATGGGGAATGAAAGACGTGCATGGAAGCTTCTTGTAGGAAAACCAGAGGGAAAACGCCCAGTTGGTAGACCAAGAATGAGGTGGGAGAATAACATTAACTATGATTTGAGGGAAGTAGATTATACAGGGGATGATTGGAAAACATTGGGTCAGGATAGGGATATATGGAGAGCTTTATGTCCGCGCGGCCATGAACCTACGGGTTCGATAGTGTCAGTGAGTTAGTTATGATTGGAAAACATTAGTTCAGGATAGGGATGTATGGAGAGCTTATGTCCACGCGGCCATAATCCTATGGGTTCGATGTAACCCGTGAGTTATTAATAGCATCGCATCAGTATGAATAAGCCTATGGAAGAATTGAATTTGGCGGCAGATTAGTTAGCGTTAAGTTGTTAGTTAGCGGGTTTTTCTTATAAGTTGGCTAAGTCGTTCTCTATGTTGGCTACTCTGCTTGTTTGATATTTCCTTTGACAGGCTCTGTCCTTTGAGCTTAAATTATCACTATATTTTAAGGCATTTTCACATTTTTTGCGGGAAATATCAACATATTGGGAAACATTTCTTTAAAGTAATTCACTTACAGACTTTTTTTTTTTGGAAAAAGTCGGTTTTATGTCTCTCAGCAATTCTTCCAAGTTCCACAGAATCGCAGCGCGCATGCGCGAGTTTCTGTAATGGTTAATATAGACTCCGGTAGTCGGCGTTACCAACTTTGGGAATAAATTTCCAAATGCGAAAAAAAATGGACGTTAACTAACTTGCCATTTTCTAACTAAAGAAAATAATTTACATGCATATTATTTCTTCCCAAATGCTTAAAAATGACGTAAACCAACTTCCCATTTCCTAACGTAACAAAGCAATTTACATGTGTACTATTTAATGAACTATAAACTAATTTTACGTACACTAACACTAAATATAGTTTTAAATTATTTTCAAATGGTGGCAACGTTGGAACAACATGGGAAAGTAGCAAGCTGGTAGCAAGGAAGTAATGTATCCACGATCATGTTTTACGTAAATATATAAATATAAAATATTGTGAAGAAAGTTTGAAGATCATTGCAAAATGTTTAAAACAGTACAAAACGTGTTTACAAGTGTTTAGTGCATCAGTGGCATAAGAATGTAAGTGTAGAAATGTGAGAGACATAAAACCGACCACATATCCTTTTTTTTTATTTGAATATATATATGTATAGGTGGCATCACGGTGATGTATCAAACTTTTAATATTCCCAGTTATTAATTATGAAGGTAAGTTTGCTATATAAATTTTTCATGAAATAAAGGAATGGTCCTAGTGGTTTGCATGAGCTTCAAAGAAACTGTTGTCTGAGCCCAAGAAGTAAATATATCATTTACAAGTGGCTTGATAATGAATGAACTTCGAATAAGTATGGCCTTAAGTAAAATACTAGGCAATTAGTGAATGAAGGGATTCATTCTATTATAGTTAATGAAGTTCTTTTTGTAAGTTCCGTCACTATTATAATGTACCAACATTTACATTATGTTAGTTTCTTCATATAAATTGATCAATTTATACATATCAAACACTAGTATTGCAATATAAAACAAATTGGGGATAAGGTGTAGAAACCGTCACATATGAATTCTTCTAAGTTCTACAGAATCGCAGTGCACATGGCCGAGTTGCTGTAATGGTTAATGTAGCTTCCGGTAGATGGCTCTGAAGTCGGCGTTACCAACTTTGGGAATAAAGTCCCAAATGCTAAAAAATGGATGTAAACTAACTTCCCATTTCCTAACCTAACAATACAATTTACATGCATATTATTTATTTCCTAATGCAAACAAAAAAATGGACGTAAACTAACTTCCCGTTTCCTAACCTAACAAAACAATTTACATGCATATTATTTAACAAACTATAAACTAATTTTACGTAGGCCTACACTAACACTAAATATGGTTTTGAATCATTTTCAAATTTTGGTAGCTGTGATGTGAGAGTCGCCTAGCGGATGTTACATTGATTGCTGTAGAAAGAAATGCACTAACCCGAAAATAAACTGATCAGTTGCATGCTGCTGCAAGTAAAAATACTTTCCCGTCTTTTGTTTATGGCTGATAGCAAAATGTTCTAGTTATTCGGAACCTGCCTCGTCAATTCGTTGCAAACCATGACTATAGATTTAATTAAATGCACTGGCCATGTTGAAAGCATTAAAAGCATGGTAATAGATCATCGCAAAAAGGTATGAGATCTCCGAAGACATCATGAAAGAGGTGGAGACTACTGCTTCTGAACTGGGTGTGGAAATCAATAAGCAGACACATCGAGCTAATTCACAATGTAATCCCGAAGATTACTTTAAGATGACATCTTAAATCCCTACTTGAACTCCTTTCACACAGCTTTGTCAGACAGATTTGGAGAACAACAGGGTCCTGCCTTTGAACTTGAATGCTGCATCCTAAGAACCTAAAAACATATCTGAAAGATGTCCAAACAACGGCGAGCAAAATTTCAAAGTATTATAAAATCAAGGGTTTGTCCACCGAAATTGAACTATGGCACCGTATGTGGATGAAACGAAGTGACAAGGATAAAGAAGATGATTTCGTTAACATTGTGGATGAGTGCGAGTTTTTATCATCCATCAAAAAAGCAATTATAATATGCACATCTTTAACTTTTATAGGAATTAATCACTATGAGGTTTAATTTATGGTGAAATTAAATGCTTCTTACCTCTCCTCATATATATTTTCTAAGTTGATCGTGATTTCGAGACTATAACTGTCTCATCATCAGAACTTTGTTGGCGCTGGTGTTATTTCGATCTATTTTTATAATAGACAAACAAAAGGAACTCACGGTTTGGGAAAAGATCCACATTCATAAAAACAAAAGAAAACTTATGAACTTCGAAATTCCTGCAAATTTTGACCTGTTCCAGAGGTTTATCGTTCCACCAACAGAGGGAAGAAGAAGAGTTTCTTCCGATCGACATAACACCAGTCGCCAACAAAGTTCTGATGATGAGACAGTTATAATCTCGAAATCGCGATCAACTTAGAAAATATATATGAGGAGAGGTAAGGTAAAGTGATCCCACTACAGGCCTCAGGAGGCCCTTGGGGTAGTAGGAGGTTAAGGCTCCCACTTTTTCTTGACAATCGGCACTTGATGTCAGCCCTGCGTGACGGCCGCCTTTACCCCAGAACAAGCGTCTGGTACTCATTTCAGTTAGAGGCTGAGTCGACCCCAGGGCCATAGTGCCGCCAGAAGGTTTGGGTCAGTTTTAAAAATCCTGACCCCACCGGGACTCAAACCCTCGACCTTCCGGCTTGTAGCGCAGTGCCTTAACCACTACGCTACGGCGTGCCCCATATGAGGAGAGGTAAGAAACATTTAATTTCACCATGCACTACGGCGTCAATTGAACACACTTTTAGCACCCTAAGAAGAGTGTAGACGTGGTGCCGCTCTACAATGACGGAAAATCACCTTAATGTCCTATGTCTGCAAAAAAAAAACTTATTAGAAATTATATTGAAAAATCGAAACAAAACGTATTAAAAAAATTCTCAAATGAAAAGGCGAGTCGAACTGTGTGTGTAGTTGTACTTTATTAGTAGCTAAAATATAGCTAACAGTTTCAGTACAAATAAGTATAAAAACTGAGAAGTAATCTTGACAAAAAATTCAATTTGCCAAGCCTAAAAATGTTGCAATTATTTCACTATTATTCTTCATATTTCCTCTTCAATAGCGCTGTAGTGTTCTTCTGAAATATATTGATGTTAGTTTAAAAAATAAAGGTAATATTTTGTATTTTTATTTGACGAAAAAAATTGCATCTCCCCTTAATCAATGCTGGCTATGCCTATGGTGCGCATGTGCAACGGTTATGAACTTGTCCTAGATAGCAGGACTATCTGTGCAGTTGGTATTAACACCCTTCGTGATAAATTTCCAAATGTGCTTTAAAACATGGATGTACGGGGTGAATCATAAATATGGCTATACTTTTGATTGCATTGTGTGATGAAAATATTACCATTATAGGAAATATGAAATTACAGTTGGAAAGGCAGTTATTCAAATTACAACAATGGAATAAAACAAAACAGTGTAGAACTTACATCATTAGTCAAAATGGCGTTGAATATGCAACAGCAAATTACAATTGCTGCATGGGCAATAATGTGTGCTAATGATCGTGAGGCCGCAAGAGCAGCAAGACGTGAGTTTAACATAGCATTGCAGCCGTCGACTGTGGGGAAGTGGAGAAAATTACTGCTGGAAATGGGAAGGATGCAGAAAATCAAACCTCCTGGAAGGCATCGCATTAGCACGGATGCAGAAACAATGAAGAGAATTGTGGAGGCGTTCTATGCTAGCCCACAAAAATCAAGATTTAAAAAAAAAAAGCATTGTCATTTTGTTTCCACTCTTTACAAATGCAGATGATTATTTTCTTCAAACATCAAGTCATACGTAGATGTAAATTCAAAACTGTGCCTGCCTAAATTTTCAAAATTACAATACAATCAAAGTTTATTAAAATAAGCATCATTTCACAGGGGGAAAAAAAGTATTATTCAAATAAGAGTATGGTAGATTTGTATGGGAGTCCCAAAAAAAAAAGTAATGTTACTTAGCAAGAAATAAATTATAGCTAATGGAACTAAGCTAGGAAAAAGTTTAGTTTGATTTCCATAATAAATTGTTTAAGTCCTACAGAATAACAGTAAATGCAGTAATGTCCAAATATTTATAGAGTTCATACTAGGTGGAACCACATCTGGGAAGCCCTACAAAATGTTTATAGAGTTGTTGCTAGATGGAGCCATGCACTTTGTGAAATCGATATTACCAACCTTTGCAATACTGTATTTACACGTGTATAGGCTGTATCCAAGTTTTGCGATAATAAATTGGGGAAAATAATTGTCTTATATTTGCTAAGAAGCCATGCAAAAGACAGAAGTAGGCCTACACCATTTTTAAATCTGGCAATGTTGTAAATTCCAAAGCTTCTATCACTGGCTATTTAAAGGTACATTTGGGCTGCAGCCCAGTCATTAACACAAGAGTAAAAGGGACAGTAAGTTGGTAGGTATGGTAAGCTATTCAATGTCACAGAGTACCAGAGAAGAAAGTGGACAAGTTTCGCGTACATGCCACAAGCGGCACTAGAGTAGAACAACTAACGACATCTACATTTTTTCGATTTTTTCTGGTACTAATATGAAATTCAGCACTGTCTGGTGGTAAAATTATGAATTATAAATATATAACGCCCTCTGGTGAATAATCATGGAATTGAACTTTTATAGGAATAAATAACATATTAATTAATCTTAAATTATGGAATTATTTGTACCCAGCCTCACAGATCTAAAGATTTTCTTTAATTTTAACAGAAGGGAAGAATGGAAATAAATAAAACATGTTAATTTATTTTCGTTTATTAAAATTTAAAAACGTGCATTATGAGCTCTATTAATAAAAATTTACAATTGACCTACCCCCTTATTCTCACATACATATTTTATACAATACTTATCAAAGAACCTTAGCCATGTCGTACATCTGAAATCCATTATAAAGTCACATTTTTAAAATGTTTATTAGAAATGGCTGTACACTAACATCACTCTTCGTAACCTAACAAATCTTACAATTTTATCACTTCTAGTAGGTTTATCTTTGAAAATAGATTCACATTAAAAATGTTAACAAGCTTGAATTTACTTACAAATTAGGGTAAAATAAAATTAAGTAATGATTTGAACTTTCGATAGTATATAATTTTTACAGTACCATCTACATAGAATGAAAGGATAGCAGTTCATCATCATCATCCTGCCAGGTATTAGTCCTAGAAGAACTGTTACGGCCTGAGAAAGCGGTTTTCGTGCCATCTTTTCATAGGTCGACCAAGTGACTGTTTCCCATTTGGATAGTAGTTCATTATTGCCTTGGGGATCCTGGATCTAGCCATTCTTGAGACATGTTCCTTCCAGTTTAGCTGATAGTCCAGTATTGGTGACACATTAAGTTCTTGAAGGATTTCTACATTTTTCTTTCGATCCCATTTGGTGTAGCCAGCTGTTCGGCACATAAATTTCATCTCACAAGCTGTTAGTCTGCTTTCATCTCTTGTCCTTATAGTCCACGCTTCACTCCCATAACATAGGACTGGTCAAGCCATTATTTGATAAAGACGAGTACGAGTTGATTTTTGCACTAATGAAGGTTTTAAAACTCTATTAATGATTCCCATTGATTTGTTGAATTTCACAATTTTCTTTGGTAAATCCAAATTTTCAACAAAAGAGAGTTTATATCCTAAATAAGTAAACTCATTAACTCTCTCCAAAATTTTGTTATTTAAACAAATTTTGTTTGGTATTGGGGATTTTCCACAAAAGGCCATTACTTTAGTTTTATTGGTAGATATTTCCATTGAATATTTCTGGGCTATCAAATTTAAATTATGTACTGACCATTGTAAATCATTTTCAGATGTTGCTAGTAAAACAAGATCATCTGCAAACATTATTATAGCAGTTAAAAATTTTAATTTATAAAATGGCTAATTTTCCATAATCCCGAGTGAACACACCGTATGCCTTGCATTTGTTTTATTTAGTTACATATTCTGTTACTACGAAACAGCACTACCATTGTAGTTTGCTCATTGTAGTTCATCGTAAACAACCAAAATTTTTTAGATGTCACTGTACTCAGTTTTCCCTCTATTCGAAGTTTCTCTATGATTCAATGTCATTCTTGATCACTTTGTGTAAACATGGGTCGGTGCAGAGCAAATTATACCTCCAAGTTCAAGCTACAAGTGGTGCGCTATGCAGCAGAACACAGAAATAGGACAGCAGGAAGAAAGTTTGATGTGGACGAAAAAATGTGTGACAGTGGATCCAAACAAAACATGCACTTGAAAACACATCACAACATCGACAATCTTTATGCGGAAAGAAAGCAAAATATCCACAGTTAGAAAGAATTCTCCTGGATTGTGTACAGAAAACAAGGGTAGACAGATTTTCTATATCCGTCGAAATGATACAGTTTGAAGGACTTAGGATAGCCAAGAATGTGGGAATCCTGTATAATGAATTTAAGTCAAGTTAAGGCTGGGCAAGGCAATTTATGACATGTCACAACCTTGTAATTCGGTGGCGTACATCAATAGCACAGAAACTTCCCAATATGTACCAGGAGAATTTTATGTTTTTTTTTGTATTATATTATATCATAAATAGAAAAATATAATAGAAAAAAATATATTGTGCAAAATGAACTTTTTTAAAAAAACATTACTGAAATTCAGAGGGTCTAATGCAAGAATTTTCCATATAAGAACTGATAAATCCATATTATTTAACTTTTATAGGACTTAATCACTACATTATGTTTAATTTATTTGTGAAATTAAATGTTTTCTTACCTCTCATATAAATCTTCTAAATGTTGTCACGATTTCTAGAACAATAACATCTCATATTCAAAACTCTCTTGGCGACTGGTGGTATGTTTGTTGGAAGAAACTCTTCTTCTTCCTTTCTTTCCCTCTGTTTTGTGGACCGATCAACCTCTGGATCAGGTCGAAATTTTCAGTAATTTTTCAAAGTTCATAGTTTCCTTCCTTTGTTTTTTATGAATGTGGAGCTTTTCCCAGACTGTGAGTTCCCTTTTGTTTGTCTATTTGTTTAATTAGACTGGCCTTTTGATTCAATTAAATTTTTTTTTCCGACCAAGCATGAGCAGC
Source organism: Diploptera punctata (assembly GCA_030220185.1). NCBI lineage: Eukaryota > Metazoa > Arthropoda > Insecta > Blattodea > Blaberidae > Diploptera > Diploptera punctata. Next base: position 1,227,118 of record JASPKZ010000425.1, on the reverse strand, counting down.
TACTGCTGACTTTTCCACTTCTCCATTTTTGATGTTTCTAAGATGTTCTTTCACCCTTGTTTTCAAATTTCCTTTCGTTTTTCCAATATAAATTTTGTCACAATCCCTGCATTTGATCCGATAAATTCCTGATTTGTTTTCATTTTCAATTCTTTCATTTTTATTGGTTTTAATTATCCTATTAAGGCTGTATTCATTCTTTGGTGCTAATCTTATATTAAACTTTTTGAAAATTTGTTGAAATTTATAGTGTTTCAATGGATGGTAAGTGAATTTCTTGAATTTAATTGTTTCTGTTTCTTTTATAAGTGTGCTTTCATTTATTAATTTTTGTCTTTAAATTTATTTATTTTCTTGTGTACCATATTTTCTTCATAACCATTATCTATTGCAACATTAATTATGTGTTCTTTTTCTTTTTCATAGTTTTCTTTGTTTTCATAGGTGTATTTACCAATCTATGTGTCAAACTATTGAATACTGCCTCTTTGTGAGCAAAATGGTTCAGTTTCAATAGTGTGACACATAGATTGGTAAATACACCTATGAGCAAAGAAAACTATGAAAAAGAAAAAGAACACATAATTAATGTTGGAATAGATAACGGTTATGAAGAAAATATGGTACACAAGAAAATAAATAAATTTAAAAGACAAAAATTAATAAAAGAAAGCACACTTATAAAAGAAACAGAAAAAATTAAATTCAAGAAATTCACCTACCATCCATTGAAACGCTATAATTTTTTTTAAAAATTTCAAAAAGTTTAATATAAGATTAGCACCAAAGAATGAATACAGCCTTAATAGGATAATTAAAACCAATAAAAATGAAAGAATTGAAAATGAAAACAAAGCAGGAATTTATCCGATCAAATGCAGGGATTGTGACAAAATTTACATTGGAAAAACGAAAAGAAATTTGAAAACAAGGGTGTTAAGAACATCTTAGAAAACATCAAAAATGGAGAAGTGGAAAAGTCAGCAGTAGCTGCTCATGCTTGGTCCGAAAAACATTTAATTGAATCAAAAGCCAGTCTAATTAAACAAATAGACAAACAAAAGCAACTCACGGTTTGGGAAAAGATCCACATTCAGAAAAACAAAGGAAAACTTATGAACTTCAAAATTCCTGCAAATTTTGGCCTGATCCAGAGGTTCATCGGTCCACCAACAGAGGGAAGAAGAAGAGTTTCTTCCGATCGACATAACACCAGTCACCAAGAAGGTTCTGAAGATGAAACAGTTATGGTCTTGAAATCGCTATCAACTTAGAAGATTTATATGAGGAGAGGTAAGAAACATTTAATTTCACCATAAATTCATATTAGTTTAATATTATGAGGACAACACATACAGCATGTCAAAATTTAAGTCATAATAACATTGTAATCACAGTAATATCCTATGACCTCTGTGTGGCATGTCTGTATTTTGACTAGCAGATCTAGATGTCATATTTGGCATGGTTGGAAATTATTATTATAAACTTTTCATTTTCAGGCTAGGAAGGGTAATGGTGTGCAATTCCCAATCATTAAATTGTGCACCTGATATCTGGATTTTATTTCAAACCTCTCCATATGTTGAGAAGGCACATGGTACCCTTGTTAGTAATTTGTCTGTCAGATAGGGACCTTAAACCTAAATGCTGTTTGCTCTTAAAGCGATCCTCATCAAAACAAAACCATATGACCTAACTCGCTTTTCATTGGTTATGGACACCGACATACGATGTAGAAGCAATAAGTACGCAAGAAAGTAGTTCCCTCCATTAAATTAAAATTATGACCTCTGAATATACTTCTTATTCTTCGTTAATTAAAATAATGGCACAACTGCATTTCTACTAGCGCTTGGATTTTTCAGTTTTATTGTTGTAAACTATAGCTCTTCTTCTGTATTTACTAACATTATTTAATACTTTAAACTTTTTGAAACAATTTTTATAACATTATTAGACAATTTTGAAGTATTTATTTAAATATGCAAATCACAATATTATGACTAGAGCGAGGATTTTTATGAAATTTCATGTTTTAAACTATTAGTCAGAGAGCACTGAGACAAAGTATCTTTACATTTTATGATGTGTAGAATCGAATAAGACCTACATATTTTTCATATTTCATAATATTTGCCAAAATTATATTTTAGAAAAAATTTAATGTTCCTTCATATTTTTCAACTTTCAATTTTATTAAATAAAATTTCTAATAACTGGTTAAAAACATTTTTGAAGTGACTGCAGTTTTAAAATTATTTGACAATGTAATATGGTAGACAGGCAAAAATTTCTTAGTATCCCATCTGGAACAAGATAAATAGTTTCGATAAAAGAAAATAATTGAATAAGGAGACATGGAATGACCATGTGATGGCTTTTGTCAGAAACTACAGAACAAGAACAGGGATTTCCTAATCTGTGACAAGAACGTGAATAAATAGAACAACAATGTTAGAATAATAACCATCTACTCTATCAGATAGCAACCACTGCCTTTTTGCTACCTAAGGACAGTCCTTATTTTGTGAATGGATTACAATATTTAGATGTATGGAAGACTGCTGTTGTTGCTAAAGTTGAAGCTGTACTGAGAAATCAGGTCTTACTCCACAGTTTATATATACTCGTATATATAATCTCCCAGTATTAATTTATTAAAGTAAAGTGTCAAACTACAGGTTTGGGAGGACCTTGGGGTAGATGGATGTTGAGACTTCCACATTTCTAGACAAATCGCCAAGGGATGTCCACTGGGTTCTCAGCCCTGCGTGACAGGCTCCTTTGTTCCAGAACATGCGTCTGGTACTCATTTAATTAAGAGCCGAGTAGACCCTAGGGCTATGATGCCGCCAGAAGGTTTGGTCCAGCTAAAAACCGTGACCCCATTGAGACTCAAACCCAAGACCTTCTGGCTTGTTATCGTGTTTCCTCAAACAACTACACTACAACGTGAGCCATTAAAATTGCTTCAAATCACAAACATATTTTATATTGGGTCAGAGTTAATGAAAAATTAATTATAATGGAAATACAGTGAAATTCTTGATTTCTTGTGCTACAAAAAGATTTTCTTGTCTCATTTATACCCATAAATTATACAGGATCTGTGTATATAAATATATGTAAAACGTAAAAAAATAGTAGCTTCATAATATTTTTGTGTCATAATTTTCATATTTTTCATATTTTGTTATTATGATTTCATATTTTCGTATAATTTTCTTCATATAATTCCTCGCTCTAATTATGACACTGTTAGACAATATTGTGATGCTAACTGCTATTTTCTCCACAGATTATATCACTTTATCTATGATTTTTCTATTGCTTTTTTTTGGTTATCGCTGGTTGGATCAGCATTAGGGAGTAATAAGTAAGTGTACACCCATTTTTAATAAACGTTTGGTAATGTTAATCTTATTAATATATTTTTTTAACATAGATTTGTGGATTTATTACAAATGTTGGTCATTTAAATTTCATAGCGATGGAGAGTAATCGAGGATGATAATCAATATGTGGTTCAATTGTGAGTTATCGGTGGCTTTATAAACTCTGGCGCATGCACACTGTTGTTCTATATGACTTTGTAAATAATTCACACTAGTTTAAGTGCAGTTTTTCCAAAAATAATAATATGCAAAATATAAAAAATATTCTAAAATATACCTAATCAATAATTATAACTTAAAATAGTTTATTACATATGGGTGATGCATTTGAGTCATGCTTCAGTCGATTCTCATGAAACAAAATGGCTGAAGGTGTCTTCTGTGCTGTATCGTCATCCCCCTGTCAAAATGTGACCGTAATTGTGGCGCAAATGGCAGAAGAATAGAATTGGCGTTTGTTTATGTTAGGATCACTCTAAGGGCCGCATGCAAATACATTAGTTTCTACTCAAATTACTTCCAATCACTGGTGAGCTGACTTTCCATGAGCAAGTGCAAAGATCGAATTAGCTACCCTCTAACTGGTCATGCATGAAAGTTGTCGTTTTCGTAATATTGGCAAAAAATTACCCAGAATTCTCAGCGATAAAATCACTTCTGTTATTTTTGTCTGCTAGAGGAACGCATTTACGCTTGCATCCCACAAATAATACCGTATACGACGACGTCTGCATCACGCAATATTACGCCAATTCTCCTGTTCTTCCAGTTGAATTCTTTGGTAGACTCTATCAAATTCTTCTTCTCTGCGTATACCGAAAACATGATCAAAGTCTTCAAGGTCCGACATCTTGAATAAAGCAGCAAGGTTTCAAAGTACATCGGTTACCTCCGGTTCCCATTGGGATGCTCACAATTCATTTCTCTCCTAATTCACCTCACCAGGTAGCTTAGGAATTTCAACAGTTATTAATGCATGAACAGATTTTTGAGTACGCAAAAACGTATTTGGATACAACTTTCTCAGCAGAGTACAGGCAGAGTAACGCATTCACAGATTCGAGCCTAAGAGTGGATAAGGTAGTGGTTTCTTGGTGCTTTTGACAAGAGTAGGTTGTCATCGGCCTTGATGGTCTGGATATAGCTGCCTTTGGTCCTGAGGGTTGTAGGTTCAAATCTGTCTAGTGTTGATGGATTTTTTAAAATGGAAAAATCCAAAGGACAAGTCATCTAGGAAAGGATCCCAAGTGTGAAAATGTTTCGCCTTTTAAAAGAACTTGAAGCCTAAATTAGAGCCTCTGAGCAAATGTAATAGACTACTAGATTTAAGTTTTGTAGGAATTAATCACTACGCGGTTTAATTTATGGTGAAATTAAATGTTTCTTACCTCTCCTCATATAAATCTTCTAAGTTGATTGCGATTTCGAGACTATAACTGTCTCATCCTCAGAACTTTCTTGGCAACGGGTGTTATGTCGATTGGAAGAAACTCTTCTTCTTCCCTCTGTTGGTGGACCAATGAACCTCTGGATCAGGTCAAAATTTGTGGGAATTTCGAAGTTCATAAATTTTCCTTTGTTTTTCTGAATGTGGATCAGGTCAAAATTTGCAGGAATTTCGAAGTTCATAAGTTTTCCTTTGTTTTTCTGAATGTGGATCTTTGGGAAAAGATCTACATAAGTTTTCCTTTGTTTTTCCCACATTCAGAAAAACAAAGGAAAATTTATGAACTTCGAAATTCCCGCAAATTTTGACTTGATCCAAAGGTTCATTGGTCCACCAACAGAGAGAAGAAGAAGAGATTCTTCCGATCGACATAACACCAGTCGCCAAGAAAGTTCTGAGGATGAGATAGTTATAGTCTCGAAATCGTGATCAACTTAGATTTATATGAGGAGAGGTAAGAAACATTTAATTCACCATAGACTACTAGATGTCTCTTCGAGATTATGAGATAATACTTGTCACTCACTGATATATGTAGGGAAATCGCATTACTAAATTTGCTCGGTTAAGTAACTCCTTCTCTTCGTGATCCCTCATACATCACTAACACTTGAACATGCACATCCTACAACCCTCTCTGTACACAGTACAAATACACATCACCTACATAATTCGGTGCCATTACGATGCTTGGATTGAAAATAGACATTATTGCCATCCGTCTGCATAGTTCCTTGCCTCTAGTTCCGAGAGTCGCGGGTTCAAACTCGGCTGGGGTCGATGGATTTTTTAGGATAGAAAAATCCAAGGAGCAAGTCCTCCAGGAGGGACTTAATCCATGGGTCCCAAGTCTGAAGATTTTTGGGCTCATAAAAGTTCCTTATGCCTGAATAAAGATGCCTCTAAGCAAAATTTACCGACACCAAGGTCCTAGTAATACAGTAAAACTTGTTCAAAGCGGAATCGCATGGGACCAATTATTTTTTGCACATTAGACAACTTTCTGCATTATGAAAAAACAAAAAAAAATTAACCATTATTAGATTATGGAGCACCGTATGTCTTTTTATATACCTTGGATTAATGTTGTAGTTCCGCTGCCGTTGGAAAGTAAAGTATAGTATGCACGAGTGACTTCGACAGTAATGCTTGAAAAAACAGTCCCGTTTCATTAGCGTTAAAAATGTCTCTTAGGCTCATATCCTGAATTTAAAGTATGCAGTTTCAGTTTCCACTCGCTAACTATGGTTGAGAAATTTGGAGATTTTTTTTTATCACGGACTTGTAAAACACTCCCACACCTCGGATTTTTATTTATTTATTTTTCTTGCTTTCCTCTTCATTTGACCATTTCATTCATTTTTTTTCTTTGTGTTTTAAAATCTCATAAATTATTTAAATTTAGTCATTATTTTGCATACTGAGTGTTTGTTTTTCTTTATCTTCAATCACTTTCACTTTTTCATTTAATGACAATGATACGTACCATTTAGCCATCTTTATTCCATAAATTCAGAACGGTCTCAGATCTTAAAATAATTTAAGATTTTAGATTGCACTGGTTATTTGTAAGACAGATGTCATACGCCAAATATTTGTTAAATGAACCTTTATTTCATAAAACCTGTGTGCAGTGAGGCCGAAAGAAAATTTCAGATGCAGGTAGAAACTGTACTTCTCTCGGAGGCAGGAGTCATCAGACTTCACTTATTGTTAATTCGCTTAACTTGAATTCAATGAAGTGGAAACTAATTTATTTCTCTCTCTATCTTTCCACCTTATAAACATTTTTTCATGACTTGTATAGAAATATCCTTCCGTTTCCACGTTGGACAGATTCCATTTTATACAAAATAAATACACGTAAAATTACTATTATTTTGCTGGGACCAATAAATTTGTTCATATTGGACAGATTTCCGGATTAAGCAAGTTTTACTGTACTTTAGTTGCCTGTTAGATGTCTTATTGGGCCGGTGCATTGACCGTATGCCATCCGTCACTTCTATGAGCAAATAACTAAAAATTAACTTGGTCTAGTAACTCCTTACAAAGGAGAGGCTATGGTTCAACAATGGGATATGGCATTATGGATAGATAGTCTGCATAGTGCAGAACTCAAAGAATGAAAAGTGCAGTGGATAAAATTGAAACATGCATATTTTGTCCTTATATTTGAAAGAAAAAACAAAAAAAACTTGCTGATAAATTTTGATTATGTAAAAATGGAAAGAAACTGTCAAATTTGCTTAACAAAGGAATATTTATTTTTTTGGTTAGAAAAGCAACAAAATTACACACAACAACAAACTTGAACTTTTTGTCGCTCGCAGATAGGTGATATTAGTTAATTGGCATGTGCTGATTTCGAATTTGAAGTCCGTTTTTCTCTATCACCTAACAGTTTTTTGCAAGGACATGTTGAACGATTTTCGTTATATTTCGCATATTATTGCTTATCTGCACTTAGTTTCAATTTTTTTGCAATAATATTGCTAGAAGCAATTGATCTATATAAAACCAAATCATATAAGATCCAAAAAGTTAAAATATATTTTTTCTATGAAGGATAAATAAGTAGTTACAACACATGATTAAATTGTAGCAAAAATCTCACCTTTCAAAACTTCATCCTGGATGACACACCGATGAGATGACTCTGAAACGTGTGTGATAAGTTTCCAGCAGTAATCAGCAAGCATGTTGGTCACTGATTTCCCTTTATAACGCCTTTCCATTTCTAAAATGTCTTCGTGGAACCTTTCGGCATATTCATCACTGACGTCACCCAAGTTCGGTGAAGAATCACTATGTTTACCAGGTCGCATGGCTGACTGCAAATTTGGACACTGAAGAGAATGCTTACTTTTTTAAGTGAAACCAGATATATTGACCATACAGAAATAAGTCAGTGAAGTGGTCCGTAGGTTCCCTCCACAACATTGGAATGGCAAATGGCATGCACAAATGCGAACCTTTTAACCACCCTATTAAAATCCTTTGGCAGTTTATACAGCAAAAATTGGGGGCCCAATATTTATCATTATCTCCAAATTTACTAGTTCCCAAAATATAAATTGTACGTCTTTATAACTAGTTCTGCGCTGAGATTTCGTACAATACTCTCCACATACGTAACAGAATAAATTGGGAGAATTCTTACAGCGGCGAGACATTGCAAAATTATAAAAACACTAAAACTTACATATTAAAATATATTATAGTAGATTGTTTTAATTCAATTTCTTTATAATGATACACAATAATGCATATATCGACACTTCCCAATCACAATGATGTAATGTAAGACGAACTGCACAGAATGAGGTATTACAAGCTATTACTTCACGTATTTGACAGTGGCAATCAGGAAATTTTTTTATACCTATGTATTCCTAAGGGTTTAACAATCCCTAAGAGAAATAAAACCGCGCAAAAGAAAAAGAAGGTTGACCAGTTTGAGAGACAATAGCGCCTGCGACTCTCACGGAAACAATCACTTCTGCTAAAGGTTGTCATCGAAATATCTGACTCCGGTTAGGTGATTGGAAAAAACTAATATCATTTTCGTCTCTTATGCGAGTCCGAAAACACAGTTATTAATACATTTCGAGCCTGCGAGTAATTCTTTGTTGTTGTGTGTTATTAAAAGAAGCCATCATTCACATATCAGAGATTTGTGGCACACTAAAGAGCCATCAGATATTAAAAAAAAAAATCACTGGCAATGTTTCCACTTGATATCTTAGGAAAAATAATCAATATTAAATCCAAATTAAATAAAATAAAATAAGTTAAAATACCTTCTTAGGTAAAATCCGTCGTCCTCAACTTTTAAAATATGTTATCATTATGCCTGTAGGCCTTTCAGGACATCCATCCCATCTTCAGCAGTTCATTCTTCGCTACAGCATCCAGGTTGATGTTTGATGCTGCTGGTCCTAATGTCACAACAAAACCACATTAGGACCAGCAGCATCAAACATCAACCTGGATGCTGTAGCGAAGAATGAACTGCTGAAAATGGGACGGATGTCCTGAAAGGCCTACAGGCATAAAGATAACATATTTTAAAAGTTGAGGACGACGGATTTTACCTAAGAAGGTATTTTAACTTATTTTATTTTATGACTCTCCACCTCAACGGTTTTAACAATGAATTTTATTAGTATTGACTCAAATAATTATGCTTGACCCAGTTTAATTAATTAATTTTATTTTTATTTACATTTCAGTTATTTACATGAAGCTATGGATTCGGATATTCTATCTCGCCTTGTTCCTCAAGGGAAGGAAACAATTCGACCTGCATGTAAGAAATGTGGTTATGCAGGTCACTTAACTTTCCAGTGCAGGAACTTTATTAAAGTTGATCCAAATAAAGAAATAGTTCTAGATGTGAGCAGCACTAGTAGTGAAACTGATGATGAATATATGACTCCACTCACCGAGTTACGAGATAAAGAACTGAAAAGTAAACTAAAGAAGGCAAAAAAGAAAAAGAAGAAGTTGAAGAAGGAAAAAAATAAATCTAAATCCAGTGATCGTTCTCGTTCTAGCTCAGGTGATAGTAGTGAAAGTGAAGATGACAGAAAACATAAGAAGCACAAGAAGAAGAAGAAAAAGAAATCAAAACATTCGCACAAAATTTCAAAGAAACGTAAACTTGCAAGTTCAAACACATCAAGTGAAGAAGATTCTGATTAAAGACATTAATTTCAGTTTTATGTATTGATTAATTTTCTAGAATGTAAAAACGAGAGCTGCATTTAATTTAGTTTTATAATGGAATTATTAAAAATGCATTATGTAATAAATTCACTTTCCATCAGTTATTGCTTCAGTATCTTAAGAGAATCCTGATAAAAAGTCCTAGAACTTTTTTTTCCTGTTACTATCAGATTGTCTTTTATGACATTTCTGACTTTCTCCCCTGGCATTGGCAGAATTGATAATGAAGCGCCAGGAGCATCCTTAACCTAAATTCCAGACTATGGGTAACCATAGAAAAACCTTTCAGGAAAAATTCCTATGGTTTGACCAGGATTCGAACCCGGAAACTCATGAACTGTAGTTAGAAATGCTGACCTCTAGTCCATGAGGCTGGTCATTTGTCCTAGAACTAAATTTTATTCATGGGGTGGCTCCGTGGTACAAGCGATTAGATGCTCGCCTCTCACAGCTGGGATCCCGAAATGGAGTCTTGGATACTCAAGGGTGTTTTGTGGTGGACAAAACAGAACTAGGCTAGGGTTTTCTTCCATTTTCCCTCCCACAATTTCATTCCACCATTTCTCCATACTCATCTCATTAATAAGTATAACGAACTCCCAATTATCCGTGTTAATTGCGACCAAGATATGCTTGGAAAATCAAAAAACACAAATAATCCAACTAGGTTATTTTAACAATAAATATGCAATACAGTATTTAAAAACTCCAAGCGCAACAGGCCTAGAAGGCCCTTGGCTGATCAGCCAGCTGTTGGCCTCACAGCCACATATGTTAATCACAGAGGTAGACATCATCTAGCCAGTGTAGGGGTGACATGTGGTCAGCATGTCGGATCCCCCAGCCATTATAGCTGGTATTCTCAACCTGGAGTTGCTACTTATTGTAGCTACCCAAATGCCTCACAATGCTGGGTGGGCATCGGTCCCATACTGGCCGAAATTCCATGAGAAAATTTTTTTTCCCCATGGAGACTCGAACCAGCGCAAGTCCCATAGCTCTGGCAATACAGTATTAGTCATTTGAAAACTATTGTACTTACAATTAATTTAAGCAAAATTTGTGTATAGGAACCACAAATTTCTCAGACCACATGTTTTACACCAAGAAGTCTGATATTTTCCTCTGCTTCAATTTATTGTTTACACTCTTTCTGATTACAGTTTTTATTTTCTTAACACTCAAGATATCAACGTAATCAAATACATTTTGTCCCATACGTATATTCTAATAAGACATTTATACATTTTGATGCTTCTGTGTGGCTAATTTTCTATGATCTGTTTAAATCACTTGTTTATATTTCCCCAACTTTTTTTTTTTGGTCCACAAACTGCTACATACTGTTCTCATGGACTTAAGTATCCTACACAATACAAATACAGTTCTGTAACAACTAACTGTCAGTGACTCACACAACGGAAGACAGGTCAAGCTAAATTTCCAAAATTGTACTGTATTCTCAGTGTGTTGGTGGGTACAGTTAAATGTGTCAGGAGAGGGGGTTGTGAGTGAAGGTTACTCTATTGTGCAAGTTTCTAAGCACAATTCACAGTAGCACATTAAAAAGTAAAGACTTTTTTCATAACAATACAGTTCAGTATTTATCTTCATTTTTAAAAATACAGTAGGAAGAGTCATGCTCGGATAATATGCAGACAGATAATTGGGTGTTTACTGTAAGCAGCTACTTAAGAGAAATGACAAAATTGAGTTAGGAAAATTGAAATTAAAGTTGAGGGACTGTGTCGTGCTAATCACATGATTCTCTATACGGTCTTCTGCTTCCCAGTAACAGCAACTACTTCAGATTGCCTTGGCATTTCATAAGTATCACCACAGAATACTTTCCCATATGACAGCACTGTATCTTCTACCTCCCAGAACAGTAACTACTTCAGATTGCCTTGACACTTCGTAAGTAGAGACCGGATGTTAGGGAAAATGCCTATAGTTATTTATTATAGGTATTGTAAAAGTGACTTCATATAAGTTCATACCAACGACTCTAGAGTTGTTTTCCATGAAGTTCATTTTGCCTATAAATGCCTATTTCAGCTTATAATACCTATAAATAACTATTTGCAATTTTTTCTCGAAATTAACTCAGTATTTCAATGAAATCAATTGAAACGGAAAAACTTCATGACACATATCATTTCACAGAAATTTTCAAGTGTTCTTTTTATAAATTTCCTTAGAATACTTTAGGATAAGGGTGGCAATAGTCTAGTAGGTAGGTGGGTTCCCCACAACGCACTCCCGTTAGGTAAATATGTTTTTCCACCTCATGCATTCCCGTTAAGCGAAATAGCCCTAGGCTATGTTCCATTGTATTGTGCTCCGGCTCTAAGGCTTGGAGAAAAGTTCTTTGCTTTTTTTCAATACAAACATTGTTGAGTGACAAAGAGGGTAGATGACTCAAGCTTTCTTTCTCTGTCTCACACCTGGTGCTGAAACCTTTAGGTGACTGGCAATATTATTTTTGATCTTGGTAACACTGAATCCAGTCTGCAATCCTCATTCACAGAGAGGTGCTTCAAAGACAAAGTGGTGGGCAAGTGTATATTTTTTTTTTTTTACCTTTAGAACAGTTTTTTTGAGATACCTAAATAGCGGACAACAGTAAAAGACAAACTGACCAATTTCATGAAAGAATTTGGTGCGGAAATATTCTCAAGTGACGGTTCTGCTCTTTGTAAAATGGCAAAACAAATTCCAATAGCATCTCTGATATTTTCGCATGCTATTGATAGCATATGTTTATATTCTTAACATAAGACTGTGTCGGCCGCGGTGGACTAGTGGTTATGCTCCTTGCCTCTGGTCTCGAGGGTCGCGGGTTCAAACCCGAACTGGGTCAATGGATTTTTTAGGACAGAAAAATCCAAGGAGCAAGTTCTCCGGGAGGTACTTTAAGCCGGGGGTGTCGAGTCTGAAGATTTTCAGGCTCAAAAATCCTTAAGCCTGAATGAAAAGGCCTCTAAGCAAAATTTACCGAATTTTCCCGTCCTAATACTACCTTGATTTCCTAAATGTCAGTATGAGGCGGATCGCTGACCACGGACCACTCAAAATGACATCTATACGAAAATAAGTGTAACTAAATTAGTATGGGGCACGCCGTAGCGTAGTGGTTAAGGCACTGAGCTACAAGCCAGAGGGTCAAGGGTTCAAGTCCCGTTGGGGTCAGGATTTTTAAACTGACCCAAACCCTCTGGCGGCACTATGGCCCTGGGGTCGACTCAGCCTCTAACGGAAATGAGTACCGGGCGCTTGTTTTGGGGTAAAGGCGGCCGTCACGCAGGGCTGACAACCCGGCTGACATAAAGTGCTGATTGTCTAGAAAAAGTGAGAGCCTTGACCTCCTACTACCCCAAGGGCCTCCTGAGGCTTGTAGTGGGATCACTTTACTTTTTAAATTAGTATGGTTCAAATTCTTCCCTGTAGGGGGAGAGCGCCTAAATCTCTGTAAAGGGAAAATATAGGTTTACAATACAATACAACATAAGACTGTAAAAAGTTATGTTGTTGTCCATTTTTTGTAAGAGCCTATTCTGAATGTTTTAGTGCCTATATTAATGATTTTTAGTGCGTTTATGCTTGCCTATTTTGAAATTTGTAAGTGCCTAACATCCGGACTCTATTCATAAGTATCACCACAGAATACTTTCCCATATGACAGCACATTATCTTCTACCTCCCAGCAACCATTTTAGTTGTCCTTGGGACTTAAGAGCTATCATATCACATTTATTTTTGTATGTGGACCACAGTAAAGAGGTGCATGGAAGCTTCTTGTAGGAAAACCAGAATGAAAACGTCTAGTTTGCAGACCAAGAATGAGGTGAGAGAATAACATTATCACTGATTGGAGGGAAGTAGATTATGCAGGGGATTATTGAAAAACATTAACTCAGGATAGGATGTATGGAGAGCTTATGTCCATGTGATCATGAACCTATGGGTTCAGTAGAGCGAGTGAGTTAGTTATATGGAATGCAGTAGGTCCTATATTACTCCATGTTATAGTATGGGGTCTGGAATAAGATCTATGTGAGGTCAACTGCATTAACTACTTCAATTAGAAGTAGCAAAATCCAGTTAAGAAAACTGAAAATAAGGTAAGAATTATGTCATGCTAACCTTATGATTCTGTACTATCTTCATCTATTCAGTGATAAAAATTAATTTGATTTTGGATCTTCAGAACTGTCTTGTCATGTGAGGTATGCTAATTATATAAAGATTGTACAAAAAAAATCCTTCAATTGAAATAATAACAATTTTCTTGATGTTTTTTATTATTGATTTAACATTTCTCACTGAAAGATAAATTATATTTGAAGAGAAAAATTTTCGCCTAGACTGAGACTTGAACCCGGGACCTTTGGCTTGCTGGGCCAAATGCTCTACCAACTGAGCTACCGAGGCGAGTTACGATCTAGACGCAAATTTTTCTCTTATATATGTTGTAATTCCCTATTGCCAAATGCTTTTGAAACCATTGCTTCTATCTTTGCAAATGGCGGCTTCTTAGTTAAGAAGACATTTATTGGGAATTTAACATTACTTTATAAAGCTAGTAAGGCTTCTAATGATGTTTTTATTATTGATTTAACATTTCTCACTGAAAGATAAATTATATTTGAAGAGAAAAATGTTCGCCTAGACCAAGACTCGAACCCGGGACCTTTGGCTTGCTGGGCCAAATGCTCTACCAACTGAGCTACCGAGGCGAGTTACAATCTAGACGCAAATTTTTCTCTTATATATGTTGTAATTCCCTATTGCCAAATGCTTTTGAAACCATTGCTTCTATCTTTGCAAATGGCTTCTAGATCGTAATAAAATGTTCAGGCAAAAATTTTTCTCTTTACCATTGATTTACAATAATTTAATTGTGTTTATTAATTTACTTATTTCTATCATAGTAATAGCTTTAGCTTCTCAATATTAATTTAATAAATAATGCTTATAGCTGTGTGGAGTCCCTTCATGTCTTCTTCAGGTAGAAGCCATTCATTGTGTATTTGTGAATGATGATTCATTGCAATTGAATGTGGGGCCAGTAGAGTAAGGTAAAGGAAGGATTTCTGCTTGGATGGGAATGAAGCCTGGATTAGCTCAGTTGTCTGAGCATTAGCACGGAGAGCTAAAGGTTCGGGTTTCGATTCCCGGTTCAGGCAAAAATTTTTCTCTTTACCATTGATTTACAATAATTTAATTGTGTTTATTAATTTACTTATTTCTATCATAGTAATAGCTTTAGCTTCTCAATATTAATTTAATAAATACTACTACATTTTTGTATTTAAAATTTAATACGTTTCATACAGTGGGCAGGACATGTGGTACATATGGGGATGAAAAGGGGGCATGTGTAACTCTTATAGGAAAACTGGAAAGAAGAGTACCTGCATTGTAATGCCAAAAATGAGGTTTTAGAATAACATTATACCATGATCTTTGTAAAGGTATATTGGATATCCCACTACACATACCCTCAGAGATCCTTGGGTTAGTAGGAGATTAAGGCTCCCATTTTTTTTAGATAATTGGCACTTGATGTCAGCCCTGCATGACAGCCGGCTTTACCCCCAGAATAAGCATGTGGTACTCATTGTCATTAGAGGCCGAATCAACCCCAGGGCCATGGTGCCATCAAAAGGTTTGAATCGGAACCATGATATGAGCAAAGTGAATTATACAGGGAAAGATTGGAAAACACCTCAGGATAGGGATGTATGGAAAGCTTGTGTCTGTATGGCCATCCACCTCTGGGTTCAGGAATATTAAAATGGATTTGAGGGAAATATGTAATGTTATTAGTAGGGCAAGGCAATTAATGATTTTGCATCTTTTTCTTATGAAGGTTGAAACATTGCTTGCTTATATGAAAATGTACAGCATTAAATAAAGACAATTTGTTAGGTCATTTTTTTGCATTTTCTTATTTTTTTTTAGGGATAGGACATTTTTTGGCAATTTTTAAGTCATTTTGAGCATTTTTTACACTTTTCCGGAAGGCTGTGACATTATTTGTATTTGATTTAAGATTTTTATTACAATTTAGTATTTTTCCTTGTCAATGCAATTTCTTGGAATTAAGTAGTTGTCTTGCTAACTACTACCTCTATTTTCAAGGTATGTGTTTTTTTGATCTTGCCCACTTCTAGGAATTTTATTCAATTTCTTTGAGCTTATGCTAGCTTCTACCCTTATTCTCATTGTTAACTGCAATTCAAAATTGCTGTAAAAGCGCACTGTGTAATTAAAATGGATTTTCTGCAATAAAAGGTACTGTAATGTGTATTTTTTAAATACCTATCTTTTAATATTTTGATGTTAAGTTAAATTTTATGTAATTCAATAATCAAGTGAGCACTTAATCTAATCAATAGTATTTTTATTGGTAATTCTTAACTTTTTATTTGTCATTTTTTTATTTTATTGGTAATTTTTTGCATTTTTTAGTTCATAAATGCATTTTTTACCAATTTATAGGTCATTAAATGCATTGCCCTAGTTATTAGGATTTACACTACATGAGGGCAACATGTTAAAAGAATTGTGATAATCATGAATCAACTTTTTATTGAACAACTTGAATTTCTTTTCAACATAACATTACATGAAAACTTTAATCTCCAACCAATGCTGCAAATTTGTTACTAGTTCCTACTGCTGCATCATTACCACTATCTTCAGAATCAGAATCTGAACGTTCTCCTTCATCTTTACCAGAACAAATATCATCATCATCATTTGTTTCAAGAGCTTTAGTGTTATCTCTTTCCTCTTCCTCTTCTGATGATACAAATGCATCTTCTTCATGTTGATCATCATTTGATCTTGCTTGTATCCAACGAACAATCTGCACATCAGGGTTATTTTCCCAAAATTCTAAAACAAAGCATTTCATAATTTATCATAAATAATGCCACGAGTGATTTCCAAATTATCGATAAATTCACGACTCACGAAGTGAGGAGTGAATTTATTTAAACTTATTTAACTCATGCCCCAAATGAGAGTCAATCACGTTACAATGATTTTTTATTTACAACCAATCACAGTCGTGTTTCGCCTAGAATTTACCAACTAAAGTTTATCATAATAAAGAAAGCACCTCCTTTTTAATATTCTGAATAGGTCATAGCATTATTTTGCAGTGACTGACTCACTAAGAAATACGGCTACCAGATTGTATATATATTGCATGAATGTCAACACATACCGCATGTGGAAGTTAATATAAAAACATTTATAGCAATTGATTATACCACCAAAAAAAAAAAGAAACCACTGTTTGCACTTTCTTAAATGTATTTTTTCCCAGAAAAATATAATTGTCATATTTACATCATATGACATCAGAAATGAATTAATATACAGTTTGATATGTTTCATTTTTTCTCCACTAGAGTGCATTCTTACAATATTGCGTTCCTTTGGCAATAAATAATATGATCTGGTTGTAGTGACAAGCAAATGAAGCGTACCGATCATTTCTCATTTGTTTTCAAACATCGCCATTTACATTAAATATATAAATATTTTAAAATAACTATATTTAAATAATGATTTGTGAGTAAACAGCTTAATTTTATTCGTTAAATAGTCCTAATAAATACCACTCTTGATTTCCAAATTCTCTAGATAAATTTGGAAATCACTCGTGGCATTACTTATGATAATTTGGAAATCAAGAGTGACATTTGTTAGGACTATTTAACAAATAAAATTAAGCTGTTTACTCACAAATCATTATTTAACTATAGTTATTTTAAAATATTTATATATTTAATGTAAACAGCGATGTTTGAAAACAAATGAGAAATGATTGGTACACTTCATTTCCTTCTTTTGTTCATCACTGCAACCAGATCATAATATTATTTATTGCCAAAGGATCGCAATGTTGTAAGAATGCACCCTAGTGGAGAAATTTATAACCAACGTTATATGTATTAATTAATTTGATGTCTTTTGATGTAAATATGTCAATTATATTTTTCTGCAACGTCATTTCCTGGAAAATAATTTGTTTAAGAAAGTGCAAACAGTGTTTTCTTTTTTTTTTTTGTGGTATAATCAATTGTTACAAATGTTTTTATAGTATCTATCACATGCGCTTTCTGCTGACATTCATGCACTATATATACAATCTGGTAGCCATATTTCTTGGTGGGTCAGTCACTGCAAAATAATGCTATGACCTGATGTTTCTATTATTGATTTAACATTTCTCGCTGAAGGATAAATTATATTTGAAGAGAAAAATTTTCGCCTAGACCGAGACTCGAACCCAGGACCTTTGGCTTGCCGGGCCAAATGCTCTACCAACTGAGCTACCGAGGCGAAATGTTAAATCAATAATAAAAACATCATTAGAAGCCTTGCTAGCTTTATAAAGTAATGTTAAATTCCCAATAAATGTCTTCTTAACTAAGAAGCCGCCATTTGCAAAGATAGAAGCAATGGTTTCAAAACATTTGATTTGGAGTGAGACATCTAGAGCTTGAAATAAAAAGTAAGTTTTAATTTTAAGTAGCAGTAGTGAACTCTGAACTGGCAGTTCACTAAAAGTGAGTAACTTTTTGACACTTCACAGTAGTGAAGCGTTCTTTTTTAACGACTCACTCTTGAATTACCCATCACTAATAACACAATTCATAATTTGTTAAAATGTCTGAAGAAGGTACAGTGTACTGAAACAGCTGTCACTGAATTATATCTTAATAAATATGAAAATCAAATAAAACTAAGTTTTATTTTTATTTAATTAATAGAAAAATATATCATATTTAAAGAGAAAAATTATACGCTCAGACCGGGACTTGAACCTGGGACCCTTGGTTTTCTAGTCCAAGTGCTCTACCATTTGAGCTACCTGAGCAAGTACCGATCTAAACGCAAATCTTTCAAGTCTGAGCGTATAATTTTTCTCTTTAAATATGATTTATCCATCATTGAGATGTATGAAATTAATAATAAGAACATAGAAAAATATATGTCTAAATCGGGATTTGAGCTGTTGTACAGTTCAGGTCGCAAAAATTTTTCAATTTAATATCTTATTCCACTGATGCACTAAACACGTTTAAAATATTTTGCAACACTTATTTATTTAACTTTCACAGGGAAAGAACACTATGAGGTTTAATTTAATAATTAAATTAATGTTTTTATTACCTCACCTCATATCCTTTTTCTTCTATACTGCAGTTTCGGAGCTTATCTCCATCGTCAGTAGCCTCTGGTCGACCGGTGTTATGTCGTTTCTTGGCGGTTTCCTTCTTACTTCTATTGGTGGACAGGTTCATCGGTCCACCGATAGAAGTAAGAAGGAAACCGCCAAGAAATGACATAACACCGGTCGACCAGAGGCTACTGACGATGGAGATAAGCTCCGAAACTGCAGTATAGAAGAAAAAGGATATGAGGTGAGGTAATAAAAACATTAATTTAATTATTTTGCAACACTTTTAAACACATTTTAAACATCTTCCAATGTTGGAACAATCTTTTTTTTATATTTATATATTTACGTAAAACATGGTCGTGCTACATTGCTTACTGCTATTTTCCCTCCTCTTCCTATGTTGTTGGAGCGTTGCCACCATCAACAACCCAAAATACTCCAGATGTTGCCAACCATTTGCACGTTCCCTGGATTTCACCTACGTTAGAGTAATTGATTTGTGTTACAGTAATTGATTTAGGTTTGGTTAGCTTTTAGGTTCCTTGCTTTTTAAATGTGATTCCACGTTCCCTGGATTTCACCTACGTTAGAGTAATTGATTTGTGTTACAGTAATTGATTTAGGTTTGGTTAGCTTTTAGGTTCCTTGCTTTTTAAATGTGATTCCACGTTCCCTGGATTTCACCTACATTAGAGTAATTGATTTATGTTACAGTAATTGATTTAGGTTTGGTTAGCTTTTAGGTTCCTTGCTTTTTAAATGTGATTTGATACGTAAAATAAATTACCTCTTCATATCTGTTATTCTATGAAAAATTCAAAATATCGGACGGTTACCACGTAAAATCATATTTCCACTAGTTCATTTCGTGTTAATTATACATTTTTAGACAAGTTCTCGGAATTTTGTGTCAATGTTGGTCATACTGATTTCACATACATATACCGCCAACTGCTGGAGGTTGCATTTATCTACCTGGGATAATTGGAGCACTAGCGCATGCGCACTGCGATTCTATAGAACTCAGAAGAATTTTCTTGCGACCCGAAGTGTAGCATATCCGGGATTTGAACCCAATATCTCTGGTTCTGTACACTAGTGCTTCAACGATTTAAGCTATTACGCATCACGATTTAAACATAGATTTTTCTCTTAGTGACTTATCAAATTGTAACTACCCCATAGTCATCCCTGGTAAGAACATAATTTTAAAAATTGCCAAAATAGATTTAAAAGGTTTCAGATTGTAATTGCTGTATAATTTTTTAAGGCAGAGTTGACTTGTTAGGTGCTATTGTGACTCACCAAACATGCCTTCAGGATCTGCCAATAATAGGCACCCTATAAAAGAGAAATGCTGTCATAGATCTTACCTTTTTTATTGGCAAAATTTGGAGGATGAAGACATAAGCAGATTTTTCCATCCAATGCCATACGCAAAATATTGTTGGCAGCTCTATATGTGTCCAAACGAGCAGCTCGAGCGGTATAAAATCTTCGTTTCAAAGCCCAACCTAATCAATAAACATTACATTAGAATAAGTTATAGGTCGGCAACTTAAAGCAAAATCCCTATTTTTAATAGCTTTGTTAGTGCTGCATTTCGATCCCAGTTCAGGTATTCATTTTTTTTTTCATGTTTTATATATATATTCCATTCCATAGTAATTCTACCCGAGGGCAGATCTTTCACTGCAAGCATAGCATTTTCATGCTATGCTTTGCAGCTTTACTAGGGAATTATAGGTGTGGTAGCTTCCTGTTGCTTTCCACACCGGTAAAGGATGATGATGGTCAGATGATTTTCGGGGACCATTGGGCCCTAAGCTTCCTGACATTTATCTTACAGGTGAGAAAAAACCCCAAAAGAACCTCACCCAGGAGACTGTCCAGACCAGGAATCGAACCCGGGCTCGCTGCATAACAAGGCAGCATGCTACCTCAAGACCATAGCAGTGGACTTATATATATATATATATATGCTATATGTCCACTGCTTTGGTCTCGAGGTAGTGTACTGCCCTGTCATGCAGCAGGCTGAGGTTTGATCCCTGGTCAGGACAAACTTTCCAGGTGAGGTTTTTTCCAGTTTATCCTCACCTGTAAGACAAATGTCAGGTAGCTTTGAGGCCCGGAAGGTCCTCGAACATCATTATCATCCACGGTGTGGAAAACAACTGGAAGCTACCACACCTATAATTCCCTAGTAAAGATGTAAAGCATAGCATAAAATGGTATGATTGCAGTGAAGGACCTGCCTTAGGGCAGAACACTATAGAACAGAAATTTGCTATATACACACTCAGTGGGTCATTATTCACATACTGCTCTAATATTTAGTGTTTTTATAATTATATTTTCTTTGAATTGCTGTAGATTGCCATATACAGGGTGGACCGCTCGAATGGACCTAATTTCAATTGCTTGTTACTGGCAAACGGTTGAAGATAGAAACTTTAAACAACGTTCATATTACAGAAAAACTCACCAAGTTTTGATATTCAGATCACCACATCTCTATATGAGCCCCAGCAGTCACTGTGACGATATCAAAGCGATGAACAATTTCTTGCCAAGTACGTTGGAGTATGTCTTCTGGAATGTTCTCAATAGCCTCTATGATGCGCTCACGAAGATCACGAAGGTCTTTGACTGGGGTGGTGTAAACTTTATCTTTGACATAGCCCCAGAGAAAGAAATCCAGTGGTGTTAAATCGGGAGATCTCGGGGGCCACGCGATTGGTCCTCCCCTACCAATCCAACGGCCAGGGAAAATGTTGTCCAAAGTCGTACGAACTTCATTGGACCAGTGGGGAGGAGCACCATCTTGCTGGAAAACGATTGTTAGGCTGCAGTTGTTCAATTTGTGGAAAGAAGAACTGCTCCAGCATGTCAAGATATGTGGTACCACGAACAGTTTTTCTCGGCGAAGAAAAACGGTCCAATGACCTTATTATGTGACAAACTGCACCAAACATTCATCTTCGGACTATCACGAACATGCTCTTGAATAGCGTGAGGATTCTCCGATCCCCAGATCCGCACATTATGCCGGTTTACCTTGCCTGACAAATGGAAAGTGGCTTCGTCCGAGAAGAAAATCTTGGTCATGAAGTCAGGATCAGCGCCGAGACGGTCCAGCATCGTATTGGCGAATTCCACTTCCACTCGTTTCGGCATGTCATTCGGCTCCAGACGTTGCACTAACTGCACTTTATATGCGTGCAGTTTGAGGCGTTTGTGGACAATCCGTTGTAATGTCGATTTTGGTATTTGAAGTTCCCGCGAAGCTCTTCTTAATGACTTCCGGGGGCTTCGCTCAAATGCGGCTTGAACATTTGCTACCATTTCATCGGATGCTCTGCGACCACCACCATGCTTCTTCAACACAGATCCTGTAGCTAATAATGTATCACGCCACTTCTTTATGCTTCTAGCAGTTGGAGCATCACGGTTAAACACACGCCGGAACTCCCTTTGAACTCTAATGATTGATTTAAACTCCGCATACCACAAAACAGCTTGCGCTTTCATCTGCGGAGTCGCCATTTTCACAAACAATTAAATCTAAGAACGAGAAACGTATCTTTGTGCCATCTACCGACAGGATTCGAAACTTGGTGAGTTTTTCTGTAATATGAACGTTGTTTTAAGTTTCTATCTTCAACCGTTTACCAGTAACAAGCAATTGAAATTAGGTCCATTTGAGCGGTCCACCCTGTATACTAGAATCCTCATTTTTTATAACAATATCATGAATCTACCCAACATGCTGACCACATGTCACCCCAATACTAGCTAGATGATCATTCACCTCTGTGATTAACACATGTTGATGTAAGGTCTGCAGCCGGATGGAAGGTCAAGGCCTTCTAATCCAGTTGTGACATAAAGTTTTTTTTATCATGAATCCACCAAAAGTACTGATATATATGATTTACCAATGTGGTCAACAGGTATCAAAAGTAAGCATAAAGCTAGAATTTCAATATTGACTTTGCTTTAGGCAGCGGGCCTGGGTTCGATTCCCAGTCGGGACAGGCTCCTGGGTGAGGTTTTTTTTTTGGGGTTTTTCCTCACCTGTAAGACAATTGTCAAGATGCTTAGGGCCCAACGGTCCCCAAAAATAATCCAGCCATCATCATCATCATACTACACTGGTGTGGAAAGCAACGGGAAGCTACCACACCTATAATTCCCTAGTAAAGCTGCAAAGCATAGCATGAAAATGCTATGATTGCAGTGAAAGACCTGCCTTCAGGCAGAATTACTATAGATGGATGGATTAGGCCCTTTACTGGTTCTGCACATTTCAATGTAAACCAGCTATTTTACTAATCAAAACTGATAGTTAATTTATCATGATTTACCATCACATATATCTATAGAAGACCATTCTTCATCATTTTCAGGATGCTGCAACTTCAGAAGTTTAACTAAATCCAATCTTTCAGCCAAATGCTGAACTGAAGAATATGGTTCTCTTAATTGTGCAATAGGAAAACTCCCCATCAAAACCTGAGCATATAAAACAATTTATTAGTATACAAATTAATGATAAAATAGTGTTTAGAATTAAAACTCCAGCTGAAAATTATTTTTTTCATCGCAAGATTTGAGATACAATGAAATCTTTCACATTATTTTAATGTAGGTGATTAATATGTTGAGCCATCACAATTAAATTTTACTGCTAAAACAACTAAATTACTCAATAAAAGAAATTGTAAAATATATCAGTATATCAAGGGTAAAGTGGAAGTACAAGAAGCTAGAGAACTAGCTCAGAAATAAGAATTTTTCATAAGGTAAATCAACTGTAGCCAACAGACAGTTAGTCTTGAGAAAATATCATATTATAAATTTTAAAATCATTAGGAAGTTACATGATGATATTTAATTTAATATTTGAGTTTGTTATATTATTTTTAGTCTGATCATCTTACCTCAATATTAATGCTGATTTGTTCTTGAACATTGTTTATTTTTTGTTTCACTCACCTCATACTTCATAACTCCTCGCAGACCTGGGTTTCGTCACATCATTTGTGACATTCTCAATGCTGTGTCACGTTCACAACTGACGTCCAACGGCCTTCTATCCTGCAGACTGACCTGGATAGAAGGCCATTGGATGTCAGTTGTGAACGTGACACAGCATTGAGAATGTCACAAATGATGTGACGAAACCTAGGTCTGCGAGGAGTTATGAAGTATGAGGTGAGTGAAAGAAAAAATAAACAATATTAAAAAACCTCATAGTGTTATTTCCTATCTACATAACTTAATAATGTTCTTGAACATGTTTCAAAACAGAATTGTTTTGAAACATAAATCAGCATTAATATTGAGGTAAGATGATCAGACTAAAAATAATATTGACGATTTTATTATTGATTTAACACTTCTCACTGAAGGATAAATTTAAAAAATAATATAATTAAAATAACCTCAAAATATCACTAGGTAGAATTAATATAAAATTATAGAATATTCACCTGAAAGGTCCGTCTCCTCAACTTAATTATCATTTAACTGTAGCGCTTTCGGGACTTGTCCCATCATCGGCAGGATTCAAAACTGGTGTTTCACTGAAGATCTGGTAGAGGGGGTTACATGTATTGGGTTCGTTTTCGTTTATCAGGCTGTCGTTGTGAGCTGCTTTCATGATTTCCATCTCTTCGAGTACGTTTATCTTCGCTGGATTATTTTCTCTGTGCATTACTGTTAGGGTGTTTTCAATATTTAACATGCGATGTCCTTCATGGATAACGTGTTTTGCATAGCTTGATTTACCTTCTGCGTGAATGAAGTCTCGAAAATGTTCTTTGAATCTGATGTTAAAACTCCTGTTTGTCCTTCCTATATAAATTTGTTGCAGTCCTTACATGTCAGTTTATAAACTCCTTTGCTGTTGAAAATGTTATTTTCTTCAATGTTATTGTTTATTATGTTGTTTAATTTGTTATTGGTTCTGTATGCTATTTTTACGTTTTTATCGGCTTTCTTTAGTGTATTGGCTAATTTTGTCGTTTCTTTTCCTGTGTATGTAAGTGTTATCCATGTTTTCTTGTTGTTGTCAGATTCTTTTTCTAGTTTAGTTATGTTGGTTATGTTGTTCTTCCTTTTTTGTTTTTTTACGAGCCTATCTATGAATTCTTCATTGTAGCCATTGGTTTTTGCCATATACTTAATGTAGTTGAGTTCTTGGATATAATTGTCTTTGCTTAATGGGAGTTTCAACATTCTACTGACTAAGCTATTAAATGTACTAATTTTCTGTTGAAAGGGGTGTGTAGAATTTTTGTTTATGGCCAGAGCATTGTTTGTGGGTTTCCGGTATATACCGATTTCTAGTTTATTGTTGTGTAGATTTTTGGTTATAGACAAATCTAAGTAGTTTATGCTGTTGTTAACTTCTATTTCTTCTGTGAAAGTGATTTTTTCATGCATGTTGTTTAAGTCTTGTAGTATTTCTTTTTCTTTTCTGTTTTCATTTTCATATATTATTAGTACATCATCGACATATCGTGTTATTAGTTTTATGTTGAATTTGTGTATTAGTTCCTCAAAATGTTTATTTTCCAGTTCTTGTAGGAAGATTTCTGCCATTATTCCAGATGTAGGACTCCCCATCGGGATCCCGTCTTCTTGAATAAATAGTTCATTGTTAAATTGGAAGTAATTTTGCTTTATTGTTGTTGTTATTAGTTTGTTTAACTGATTGATATAGTTATCTTCAAGTTTACTGTCTGTTAGTTTTTGTTTTATTATGTTTGCTGTTTCGTTTATCGGGATATTAGTGTACAGGTTTTTTATGTCGAATGACGTCATTTTAGTATTCCTATTGATTTCTAAATGCTGTAGTTTGTCTGCTAGTTCAACTCATTTGAACTAGCAGACAAACTACAGCATTTAGAAATCAATAGGAATACTAAAATGACGTCATTCGACATAAAAAACCTGTACACTAATATCCCGATAAACGAAACAGCAAACATAATAAAACAAAAACTAACAGACAGTAAACTTGAAGATAACTATATCAATCAGTTAAACAAACTAATAACAACAACAATAAAGCAAAATTACTTCCAATTTAACAATGAACTATTTATTCAAGAAGACGGGATCCCGATGGGGAGTCCTACATCTGGAATAATGGCAGAAATCTTCCTACAAGAACTGGAAAATAAACATTTTGAGGAACTAATACACAAATTCAACATAAAACTAATAACACGATATGTCGATGATGTACTAATAATATATGAAAATGAAAACAGAAAAGAAAAAGAAATACTACAAGACTTAAACAACATGCATGAAAAAATCACTTTCACAGAAGAAATAGAAGTTAACAACAGCATAAACTACTTAGATTTGTCTATAACCAAAAATCTACACAACAATAAACTAGAAATCGGTATATACCGGAAACCCACAAACAATGCCTGGCCATAACAAAAATTCTACACACCCCTTTCAACAGAAATTAGTACATTTAATAGCTTAGTCAGTAGAATGTTGAAACTCCCATTAAGCAAAGACAATTATATCCAAGAACTCAACTACATTAAGTATATGGCAAAAACCAATGGCTACAATGAAGAATTCATAGATAGGCTCGTAAAAAACAAAAAAGGAAGAACAACATAACCAACATAACTAAACTAGAAAAAGAATCTGACAACAACAAGAAAACATGGATAACACTTACATACACAGGAAAAGAAACGACAAAATTAGCCATACACTAAAGAAAGCCGATAAAAACGTAAAAAATAGCATACAGAACCAATAACAAATTAAACAACATAATAAACAATAACATTGAAGAAAATAACATTTTCAACAGCAAAGGAGTTTATAAACTGACATGTAAGGACTGCAACAAATTTTATATAGGAAGGACAAACAGGAGTTTTAACATCAGATTCAAAGAACATTTTCGAGACTTCATTCACGCAGAAGGTAAATCAAGCTATGCAAAACACGTTATCCATGAAGGACATTGCATGTTAAATATTGAAAACACCCTAACAGTAATGCACAGAGAAAATAATCCAGCGAAGATAAACGTACTCGAAGAGATGGAAATCATGAAAGCAGCTCACAACGACAGCCTGATAAACGAAAACGAACCCAATACATGTAACCCCCTCTACCAGATCTTCAGTGAAACACCAGTTTTGAATCCTGCCGATGATGGGACAAGTCCCGAAAGCGCTACAGTTAAATGATAATTAAGTTGAGGAGACGGACCTTTCAGGTGAATATTCTATAATTTTATATTAATTTTGAATAAACCTCAACGGAACACACCATGAATCTTGTAAAAGTTGATCACTAGGTAGCTCACAAACTAGTTTGTGAACAAGCTGAAGATGGAGGAATAGCTTTGAAACGATCTTCCAACAGAAAAAAATATGAGGTAAGAATGTTAAAGAATACAAACTCAAATATATTATAAATTAAATTTGAAGAGAAAATTTTTTTTTTTTTCGCCTAGACCGGGACTCGAACCCGGGACCCTTGGCTTTCCGGGCCAAGTGCTCTACCAACTGAGCTACCGAGGCGAGTTACGATCTAGACGCAAATTTTTCTCTTATATACGTCTACCAACTGAGCTACCGAGGCGAGTTACGATCTAGATCGTAACTCGCCTCGGTAGCTCAGTTGGTAGAGCACTTGGCCCGGAAAGCCAAGGGTCCCGGGTTCGAGTCCCGGTCTAGGCGAAAATTTTTCTCTTCAAATTTAATTTATCTTTCATTGAGAAATGTTAAATTAATAATAAAAACATCATTAGAGGCCTTACTGGCTTTTAAAAGTAATGTTAAATTTCCAATAAATGTCTTCTTAACTAAGAAGCCGCCATTTGCAAAGATAGAAACAATGGTTTCAAAAGCATTTGGCGATAGGGAATTACAACGTATATAAGAGAAAAATTTGCGTCTAGATCGTAACTCGCCTCGGTAGCTCAGTTGGTAGAGCACTTGGCCCGGAAAGCCAAGGGTCCCGGGTTCGAGTCCCGGTCTAGGCGAAAATTTTTCTCTTCAAATTTAATTTATCTTTCATTGAGAAATGTTAAATTAATAATAAAAACATCATTAGAGGCCTTACTGGCTTTTAAAAGTAATGTTAAATTTCCAATAAATGTCTTCTTAACTAAGAAGCCGCCATTTGCAAAGATAGAAACAATGGTTTCAAAAGCATTTGGCGATAGGGAATTACAACGTATATAAGAGAAAAATTTGCGTCTAGATCGTAACTCGCCTCGGTAGCTCAGTTGGTAGAGCACTTGGCCCGGAAAGCCAAGGGTCCCGGGTTCGAGTCCCGGTCTAGGCGAAAATTTTTCTCTTCAAATTTAATTTATCTTTCATTGAGAAATGTTAAATTAATAATAAAAACATCATATTATAAATGTTAACATTTTTCTTACCTGGAGAGTTTTAGGAACTTTGGATGGAAAAACAAGACCTGGACAGTCACATAATCTGACATTAGAAGTTAGAAAAATTGTTTGGAAATGTTTGGTATGCCCAGGAGTTCTGGATACACTCACAACCTGGAAAAAAATAAATAAATAAAATAAAATTATATTGTAAATTAAATTAATGTTGGGAAGTAAACATTATGAGGTATTGTTTAGTTTTTCTCTTCAAACATGATTCATCCATCATCGAAATGTATGAAATGAAGAATAAAAACATCAGTATATTTGCCTAAATGACTTAATTAGTTGGTTTATTTATGCTGTGATCCTATCTGATTGAGAGTTGAGGTGAATAGGATCACATAAAAAGCAGCTAATTTGAAGTGCTTAAAGGAATAAATTTAAAAATGCTGTATTATATTTGAAAAGAAAAATATATGCCTAGACTGGGGTTTGAACCCAGGACCTTTGACTCTCTATGTCAATGCTCTATCCAAGTGAGCTACCTAGGCTTCCAATCTAAACGCGTATTTACTCTTAAATTCCCAATAAAAAGTCTTCTTAATAAAGAAGCCACTATTTGCAAAAATCGTAGCAATGGCTTGTAGCATTTGGGGTTAGGGAATAACTATTCATAAGAGAAAAATACGCATTTAGATTGGAGGCCAAGGTAGCTCACTTGGATAGAGCATTGACATAGAGAGTCAAAGATCCTGGGTTCAAACCCCAGTCTAGGCCTATATTTTTCTTATTCAAAGTTAAAAATGGGAAACACATTATGAGGTTCTTAATTAAGAAATTAATGAGTCATTTTTACATCTAAGATGTAAAAATGACTCATTAATTTACTATATTTTTCTTTTCAAATATAATTTGTCCATCATTAAGATGTTTAGAAACGAATAATATCAACACATTATGAGGTATAATTAAAATTCATCAGTGAACATTTTTTGAGAAAAATTGTGTATTTGTGAATGATGATTCATTGCATTGAATGTGGGACGAAGAGAGTAAGGTAAAGGAAGGATTTATGCTTGGATGGGAATGTAGCCTGAATTGGCTCAGTGGTCAGAGCATCAGCATGGAAAGCTGAAGGTTTGGGGTTCGATTCTTGGTTGAGGCAAAAAATTTTCTCTTTACCATTGATTACAATAATTTAGTGTGTTCATTAATTTACTTATTTCTATTATAGTAATAGCTTTAGCTTCCCAATATTAATTTAATATATTATTAAACTTATTAACACATATGTTCCTTGAAGAAATTTTTAAAACATGAGTCACTTTGTATTTTTTTAATAAATAAAGTTTCATCTTACCTCATAGAAGTTGAAGTTGAGTTCTTTTAGAACATGTTTCAAAACAAACTTCTGTTCCATCTTCAGCCTCTCCACACTGTTGATTCTTACATTGTCGACTCCTGCTTCATATTTTTGTGGTCCAAGGAACTTGCATATCTTTGAACCACAAGGAGTAGACATCCAGGGCCAACAATGTAAGAATTAACAGTCTGGACAAGCTGAAGATAGAACAGAAGTTTGTTTTGAAACATGTCCTAAAAGAACTTAACTTCTATGAGGTAAGATGAAAAAAAACTCACCTTATTTATTATGTTACTTCGTATTATAATTTTATAATGCTATATTTATTAAAAATGTAATTTTTATTATAATTAAAAGAAAAAATATATACCTTTTTCCCCATTATGGCATTCATAAGTGATGACTTTCCAACATTTGGCTGACCAATGCATCCAATAGTAAGGATCCCATCTTTGTATTTCTCATGTTCCACATAGCTAGTATCAACTTTTTTCATCTGAAACAAAATAAGTTTGAATGGCACTTAAATAAAAACAATGATTAAGTTATGTAGATAGGAAATAACACTATGAGGTTTTTTAATATTGTTTATTTTTTATTATTTCACTCACCTCATACTTCATAATTCACAGCAGACCCTGGGTTTCTTCACATCTTTTGTGACATTCTCAATGCTGTGTCACGTTCACAACTGACGTCCAACGGCTTTCTATCCTGCAGACTGACCTCTGACCAGATGGAGCAGAGGTCAGTCTGCAGGATAGAAAGCCGTTGGACGTCAGTTGTGAACGTGACACAGCATTGAGAATGTCACAAAAGATGTGAAGAAACCCAGGGTCTGCTATGAATTATGAAGTATGAGGTGAGTGAAATAATAAAAAATAAACAAAAACAATGATGTTTTTATTTTTAATTTAACACTTCTCACTGAGGGTATTTGAAGAGAAAAATTTTTGCCTAGACCGAGACTCGAACCCGGGACCTTTGGCTTTCCAGGCCAAATGCTCTACCAACTGAGCTACCGAGGCAAGTTGCGATCTAGACGTAAATTTTTCTCTTTATACGTTGTAATTCCCTAGTGCCAAATGCTTTAAAACCGTTGCTTCTATCTTTGCATATGGCAGCCTCTTAGTTAAGAAGACATTAATTGGGAATTTAACACTACTTTATAAAGCCAGTAGGGCTTCTATTAATGTCCTTATTATTAATTTAACACTTCTCACTGAAGGATAAATTATATTTGAAGAGAAAAATTTTTGCCTAAACTGAGACTCAAACCCGAGACCTTTGGCTTTCCGGGCCAAATTCTCTACCAACTGAGCTACCGAGGCGAGTTGCGATCTAGACGCAAATTTTTCTCTTTATACGTTGTAATTCCCTCGTGCCAAATGCTTTGAAACTGTTGCTTCTATCGCAACTCACCTCGGTAGCTCAGTTGGTAGAGCATTTGGCCCGGAAAGCCAAAGGTTCCAGGTTCGAGTCTTGGTCTAGGCGAAAATTTTTCTCTTCAAATATAAAAACAATTATGTTTATTTTAAAAATTACAGTATACTTCAATATTATATATAGGTATTAGAAAGCTTGGAAAGGCCCGTTCGAATTTTAAGAAATCACCATCATGGTCACAAAAGATATTATACGAGTATATTCTATATATTTTATCTGTTTTTTAAATAATAAGTGGGCTGTAACAACATAGTGGCAACACTGCTGTAGAAGCAAAACCCAACAGTTAATTATTGTAAGTTCTGTCGCATGTTAATATATGTCTGACCTATCTTACAATAAATGCGCTCGTCCATACCTCTCAAAGCGCATATGTTTTGGACAGAGAAAGTTAGTCTCCTCTGTGTTGCCACTCTAAGCTGTTGTGTTTCGCCATTTTACAAACCAGGAACAGCAGTCTTGGTTGAAAATTCAATGTGCCATGGCCATACAACACGACAATGTCATGAAAGTCTTGTGGAAAAGCATATGGGGAGATGGCATTACCATACAGGACTGCTCGGATGCACACGGAACACCCTGTAGCTGATCTGTGCCATTGCTGGGAGTGGGAAGTGCTTTTCCATCTACCACATTCACTGGACTTAAGCCCCTGTGATTATGATTTGGTTCCCTAAGATGAAGGAACAACTTTTGACATTCAATTCCAGACTGTTACTGAGATTCTGCTAGCATTAAGGCAGTCAGTCAGAAAAACATCAACAATATTATTCGTTTTTAAACATCTTAATGATGGACAAATTATATTTGAAAAGAAAAATATATGCCTAGACTAGGGTTTGAACCCAGGACCTTTGACTCTCTATGTCAATGCTCTTCCATCTGAACTATCTAAACACGTATTTTTCTCTTATACATAGTTAATTCCCTAACCCCAAATGCTACGAGCCGTTCCTACGATTTTTGCAAATGGCAGCTTCTTTATTAAGAAGACATTTTATTGGGAATTTAAACATTACTTATAAAGCCAGTAGTGCTTCTTTCAATGTTAATATTATTCATTTTTAAACATCTTAATGATAGACAAATTATACTTGAAAAGAAAAATAATATTAACATTGAAAGAAGCACTACTGGCTTTATAAGTAATGTTTAAATTCCCAATAAAAAGTCTTCTTAATAAAGAAGCCACCATTTGCAAAAATCGTAGCATTTGGGGTTAGGGAATTAACTATGTATAAGAGAAAAATACGCGTTTAGATTGGAGGCCTAGGTAGCTCAGATGGAAGAGCATTGACATAGAGAGTCAAAGGTCCTGGGTTCAAACCCCAGTCTAGGCATATATTTTTCTTTTCAAATAAAGCGAGAGCTGCTACAGCGATACTACGACTTCCACATTGCTGGCAAAACCTTTGAAAATGTCCTGTAAAGGATACAAAATATGAGGTGAGTTATAAAGTATGATTCATTACTGTTTGATGGAAAATGAAACTTACCTCAACAGTCTCTCCAACTTCAATATCTTCACTGTCATCAAATTCTAATTCCATTTCTTCAGATATTTTCTTACTCCATGAACTGAGATCAACTGAAATAAAACATAGATAAATATTTTAGATACAAAAATGTCTTAAATCTAATTTGTTTTTATTTCATTAGAATATAAAAAAAGACATCATTGAATAAATAGGTTTATATCAGGGATGTCCCAAGTTCAATCAACATAGCAGCCAAGTTAATTAACACTTTCATCTGTCATTAAGGTGAATGCTGACTAGGATTTTCATTACAGCGATCCATATCACCAATAATAACCAATTCATAAATAATTAATTTAAAATCAAAATTAGTACCTTGTACAACATGTAAGACTATACACAACCCATTTTATATATATATATATATATATATATATATATATATATATATATATATATATATATGAATATGAACGTTTTCTTGGGTTTTCTGCGTCCTGGATTCAAGTTCGGCCTCTGGCCACTGATTCCGATGTTTTGGCATGATCCCACATACCATTATCAAGGAATGATAAGTTTGAGTCACAGGTTTAGGTCTTATATAATAAAACACACAGAGTTTTCACGGTGGTCCGTTTCCGAAGACGTACACCCATCCAAGGTTTAGTTCTTATGTAGTTAAATACCTTCAGTTTTCAGTGTGGTCCATTTCCGAAGCTGTACACCCATCCAAGGTTTAGTTCTTCGGAAACGGACCACACTGAAAATTGAAGGTATTTAACTACATAAGAACTAAACCTTGGATGGGTGTATGTCTTCAGAAATGGACCACAGCAAAAACTCTATATGTTTAATTATATAAGATCTAAACCTGTGACTCAAACTTATCATTCCTTGATAATGGCATGTGGGATCATGCCGAAACGTTGGAATCAGTGGCCAGAGACTGAACTTGAATCCAAGACGCGGAGAACCAAGAAAACATTCATATTCATACTTATATCCACGAAAATCTGCAATATAACATATATATACATATATTATACCCTCAGGGGTCCTCATCTAGGGGATATGTGGATGGCGACCACAAGGTGCCCAAGCTGTGCAAAACATTTCTTCCACTTACTTGTGTTTTGCACTCTTTTAACTTTACTATCTAACCTCTCTTGGTTAACTCTTGTTTTTTTCGACCCCAACGCTATTAGGGCATCCGAGGGCTAGGGAGTCTTTCCTTTCTTCCATTTCTTCTTTCCTTTATTTTCTTTTCTTCTCCAGAAAAGCCTGACCAGAGGCTATAAGATGGCAGCCCCATCACTGGTCTTGCCTTCCTTTGGCCAGCAACCAATCGAAGGGACTATTATTATGCTTTCAAGTCTTATACGAGAATTTCCCGCAAACGCTGGAGGGAAAATTTTCTATAGGATCGTAACAGGCCTTGGCCTAATACTTGGAAGGAAGAAGAAGATCTTTTCTCGAACATACCCAACATTATATATCACTCATTTGCGAGAAGAGTGACATAACTAAAAGTTGCCAATTTTGAGTTTTGACACTACATGAAAGATAAAACTCAGTTGTATATTCTGGAAGAACGACATACGTGATTGTATAAAATGAGTTGTTATAGTAATTTAATATTTATGACAAATAGAGGCAAGTACTATTGATTCTCCTGAAAAACTATGTTTTTAGAGTTATGTCACTCTTCTCGCAAATGAGCGATATGTTACAGGTAGAGTGATAATAATAATAATAATAATGTTTTATTTATTCTGGCAGAGTTAAGGCCATAAGGCCTTCTCTTCCACTCAACCAGCACAAATACAAATAAATATTTGACAAATATAGATATACACTATACTAATTATAAACAGTTAAAGATACATTAAATGTAGCAATGTAAATTTCATGTACAAACAAACATTTTATATGATAATAATAATAATACTTATGATAATAATAATCATAGTATAAATATGAGGAATTATACGAAAAACACCAATTAATATATGTACCTTACACTGGGTAATGATGAAGTTGAGGTTTGAGCAAATATAAATTTAGATTTATTTTAAAAGATGCCAAAGTCCGGCAGCCCCTTATTACTTGTGGTAGGGAATTCCAGTTGCGAGAAGTGAAGATAGTATATGACATGGAGTGATGTGATGTCATATGTTGCGGTATATTAAGCAAGAGACTATGTTGTGATCTTGTGTTTAAGTTATGGTTTGAGGATAGATACTGGGTACGAGATGATAAATAATTGGGAATTGAGGTATGTAGGATCTTAAATAAGAGAATTAGACAGTATGATTTTCTTCTCACTTTTAGATGTAGCCATGACAATTTGTGGAATAATGGAGAAATGTGATTATGTATAACTGCTAATCATATTTTATAGATATTATATATAATGGCTACATTAACTACTTTGGCTGCAACTTATTCACAAAATTGCACTATAAACCCAAAGATCCTACATATTTATTATGACTTATGACACAAAATAATAAATTATTAATAAACTCCTTGGCAGAAAAGGCTAAAGGCCCTTATAGCCTACCAGTCGGCCATTTGTCTCACATCCACATGTGATAATCATCCAACTGTTATATGGGTTACATGTAGTCAGCATGTCGGGTCCCCAGCCGTTAAATTAATAATATTCTCTAACATAAATAAAACTATGAAGTGCCTACTAATGCCTTTAATTTTATAGAAAATTCCAAAAGTATCATCATCAATTATGATTTTTACTTAGATTATATACTGTCTATGTAATACAAAATAGTATTCCATTCAACATTCATGGAAATTGTGAATAATATGGTTGGTATCTAATGTCGAGCACTTGATAATGAAATCATTCGCTCTCTTGCACTCCAATATTTAGCAGAAAGGCTGGTCTCTTCTACAAAAGCTGGACAACGGAGCAGTTGTATTGGAGTACAATAAACTAGTTGTAACCGTTTAGTAGTAGGCACCACATGTGGTGGTTACGTCACCCATAGAGAGAAAGTAGGTATAGGAAGGAAGGAGAAATGAACCCCTAGGCCTCGAATACTCTAATACCATCAGGGTCGAAAGAAACAAGAGGTCAGTCAAGGGAGAATGGATAGAAAAGTTGAAAGAGGGAATTGGTATGGGAAGGAGAAGTAATACCAATTCGGTCAAAAAAGAAAAACTCACCAAGCTGACCAGTGCTTGTTGGTGAGTAGCCCTTCCCTTTCGTTCATCATGCATAAGCATGATTACTAACAGCTGCACCACGAGAAGGTGAGGGATTGGACACTAGGTTACTGTCCAGGTCGGTTCCTTTAAGCCTTCGATGGAAGGAATTAAAGGGTCTCCTCTCTGTTAAAGACAGTAGCATTAAATATTATCATCAATTATGTTTGAAGTGATAAAAATGTAACTATCTTCAGCAGATACCTGTATTCTAAGATTAAATTAAAATGCTTCATACCTCACCTCATATCCAGTCTTCTAAGTAATCTTAAATTAATCAAGTTTTTTTTTTTTGAGTCTGTACTATCTTACCTCAATTTAATGTTGATTTGTTGGTTACATCTCTACACAGATGGATCTCCTATTGATAACAACTCAGGATCAGGAATTACATGTGCATTATTTTCATTTTATCATCCAGCAGGATACCACACAACAAATTTTGATGCGGAAGTAACGGCTATTCATATTTCACTCCAACAATTATTATACAGAATAAATAAATTTCAAAATGCTGTCATATTCTCTGATTCTAAGGCAGCAATATATGCAATAAATTCACACAAAATGAAGTCAATACAAATTAAAGAGTGCTACAAAATGATTCAACAACCCCAAAAACTACAGAAAAGAATTCAGTTGCAATGGATACCTGCCCATTGTGGAATTGCTGGAAATGAGACTGCTGATTTTCTTGCCAAAAATGGCTCCAATCTAATCCAGAATACTAGTAAAAGCTTACCTTTCACATCCATAAAAAGAATAATTAAAAACAAATATAAAATCAAACAAAACCAAGACCTATGTAATAAAGTCAAAGATAAAAAATGGAATATTTTAGTAAAGAAGCCAGATATTATTCCAGAAATTCTACGTAAAACTACAGTAGCAAAATTTAGACTGCTTACAGAACATGACTGTTTGGCCAAACATTTATATAAAATAGGAATCTACACGAATCCAAATTGTCCTCTATGCAACAAAGACAAAGAAATGAACGAAGAACATCTACAAACCTGTGAAGTATTACCTGTTGGATCCACTATAGAGAAATATTGGAGAGCAAGAACGCTAATGGCTTCATTGCCAAGGCCCAGCATTTGAAAACAACATGTTGATTTGTTTTGAACATGTTTCGATTAGTCTTCTAATCATCTTCAACATGGCCAGACTGGTTAGATTTATGTTGTATACCCTGGATGTCAATGTCAGCTCCCTCCTGCGGTTGGCCGAAGAACCTCCAAACGAGGTCATATTCATTGGGAGCTGACATCGACATCCAGGGTATACAACATAAATCTAACCAGTCTGGCCAAGCTGAAGATGATTAGAAGACTAATCAAAACATGTTCAAAACAAATCAACATTAAATTGAGGTAAGATAGTACAGACTCAAAAAAAACTTGATTAAAAGAACCTCAAAATATTACTTCCTAAAATAACCCATTAATCTTAAATTAAACCTCATAGTGATTTTTTCCTATAAAAGTTCAACCTATATTCTAATTTTAATGCAATGGTATAAGGCGACAAATTTTACTGACCTTCATCTTTCACAATATCCTTGCAAGCCTGCAATAATGTCTTTGCTCCTTCAGTTGCCATTCTAAGTTTTCCCCTCCTGCGGCGAACTTGTAAGCCTAGAAAATAATACTTTTTTTAATTTTTAAAAATACATGTCAGGTGCCTATATTTAGAACAATGTTCGTAATCTTATTACAGATATTATATGTATATAGAAGTAATATGAAATTTTGGAAGAGTTGGATGTAGAACCCATTCTTCACCATATACAGAACAACTGGAAAGCCCATCTTCAACGAATGCCGTATAGAATTCCAAAAGCCGTGCTTCGTTACTGCCCCCAAGGCAAAATATCGCTGGGATGTCCAAAAAAGCACTGGATGGAAAACTCCTCTTTGTGACCATAACAGGCCACTTGGCCTAATACTTGCATGGATGATATAGTATATATACATTAAGATCAATTAATAATAATAATTGTGAATTCTTCTTACCTCATAATGTTAAAATTCCCAAATTAATTATATTAATAATAATATCGTTGGTTGGTATCTAATGTCGAGCACTTGATAATGAAATCATTCGTTCTCTTGCACTCCAATATTTAGCAGAAAGGCTCGTATCTTCTACAAAAGCTGGACAACGGAGGAGATGGTTTCTTTCCATATCTTCATTTAAATTGCAAAAAGGGCATTTAGGTGAATCTGTTATGCCAAGTCTGTGTAGGTGTTTATTCAGGCAGTCATGTCCCGTTAGCAGTCTGAATGTTGCTACTGCAGATTTTCTTTGTAATGTAGTAATGTCATAAAGCTTGTAGATTTTCCCATTCCTTTCCAGATGTTTTGGTGGTGTATTCTTCTCTAAGTTTATTGATATATTTATTTGAGATAATTCTTTTGATAGAGTGAAAGGAAACTGGAGTAGAAGTCGGGTTTGAAACAATTTTGCTACCCTTCTTGGCCAGAAAATCGGCTATTTCATTGCCTGTCACTCCACAATGGGCTGGAATCCATTGAAGTACAAATTTTTTATGTAGATGGGATAATTGTTTTATCATTTTGTGACATTCGATAATTTTGATGCTTCTGGGTGTTGTGTCTCATGTTATAGCGAGAATGGCTGCTTTGGAGTCACATAGAATTACAACTTTTGTAAATTTTTGGATGTGATATAAAAGATTTTGTAAACTTAAGAAAATTGCTAGAATTTCGCCATCAAAGTTTGTTGAATTTGTGTTTAGTTTATGATAAAGGGAAAAAAGTGGACATACTGCACCAGCAACAGTGCCACCGTCGTTTGGTAGGCTGGAAGCATCTGTAAAAATATGTATCCATTCAGGAGCAGGGTATCTTAGATTTATTATTTCCAGTGACATTTGTTTTAAAATATATGGGGGAGTTTCAGATTTCTTGATGTCTTCTGTCAAATGAAGGTTATATTCAATTTCCAAAAATTCTAGAGGGTTGTTTCTCATCTGCATATTTTCTTTTGAATGTGGAAGTTGCAATTTCTGTTTGATTTCTTATACTATGCTTAAGAAGCTTTGCTGAGATTTTAAACATACTTGTGGTTTTCTTTGGGTCCAGTTATTATGGGGTAGCCTTAAAAATTTTTCATACTGTGTGATTGCTGTTTTCTCAATTTCAAATGCTATGTTTGGGTTATTTGTTAAGATTTGCATGGCAGTGATTGGTGTTGTTTTAACGGCTCCTGTTATCAGACAGAGGATTATTTCTGCAATTTATTAAGTTTTTCCACTTTTGTAGTTACTAGGATTTCTTCACAATAATGAAGTATACGTTTTATGTACATTTGGTAGAAGGTGTTTAGAGTTTGTGTGTTGCAACCCCACTTTTTCCCTGCTAATCATTTTAATAACGGTAACCTTGTTTCTATCTTTGTACATATGTTCTCTATGTGTTTCTTCCATGTTAATTTTGTGTCCAGAGTTATTCCTAAATATTTTGCTTCATGTGTTTGAGTTAATAATTCACCCTCCAATTTCAGAGTGATGGGTAGTGGTTTCTTCCTTAATGTAAATTATTAATAATAATATTATTAAACTTCTAAAATACCTTAACAACCAGAACAAATTAATAGCCTTCCAGTGGATACCCTCACACAACGGAATAGTTGGCAATGAAATAGCTGATGGACTTGCCAAAAAGGGTACCAAAATACAAATAACATCCCATTCCAAATCAAACCTCCACAGAAAGATCAAAGAAATCAAGAAAGCATTCCAAATGGAAAACCTGAAAGAAAACATTGCAATAGCCAGAGGGAAATCATGGGAAAAAATTGATGAACTATACACAGAAGTAAAACATAAAGGCCGCAAGGAAGCAGTAGCGAAATTCAGACTGATGTCGGGACACGACTGCCTGGCTCACCATCTCCACAGAATACATGTTTTTCAATCAGACAGATGTGTAATATGCAACGACCCAGACCTGATCATGGACAAACACCACCTTCTAGCTTTAAGGGTCGTATCTATGAACGCATTAGACCGTAAAAGTCATTCTCTGCTGAGAAAGTTGCATCCAAAGATGTTTTTTTGTACTCAAAAGTCTGTTCATGCAATAATAATTGTCGAAATTCCTAAGCTACCTGGCGAGGTGACTTTGCAGAGAATGAATCGTGAGCAACCCGATGGTAACTGATGTACTTTGAAACCTTGCTGCTTTATCCAAGATGTCAGACCTTGAAGACTTTGATCTTGTTTTCGATATACGCGGAGAAGAGGAATTTGATAAGAGTCTACCAAAGAATTCAACTGGAAGAACAGGAGAATCGGCATAATATCGCGCGATGCAGACGTCATCGTATATGGTTTTATTTGCAGGACACAAGCGTAAATGCATTCCTCTAGCAGGCGAAAATAATGGGAAGTGGTTTTATCGCTGAGAATTCTGGGTAATTTCTTGCCAATATTACGAAAAAAGCTACTTTTATGCATGACCAGTCGGCGTTGCTAATTTGAACTTTGCACGTGCTCACGGAAAACTCAACTCACCAGAGACTAATGTATTTGCAGCGAAAGGAGGACACAATAAGAGGATGATGATGATGATTAAAAGGCAAAAGGTCAGGGGTTCAAGATTTTTAAACTGATCAAACTTGCTAGAGGCACCATGGACCTGGGATCAACTTAGCCTCTAATGGAAACGAGTACCAGATGCTTGTTCTGGGAGTAAATATTCCTGTCATGCATGACTGACAATCTGACTAGAAAAAATGGGAGCCTTAATCTTCCATTACCCCAAAGGCTTCCTAAGGCCTAGTGAAAAAATAGAGAAAATATGCTAGAATATATAGTATTTTATCTCCACTGACTTAAAATAACGAAAGTATACATACCTGCTTTATTTTCCTGATTGCCTCTCAGATTATAGACAGGGTATGAAGTGAATGTAAGGATGTGAAGAGAAGGATATTTTTCCTTGAAGTAATGTTTCCAAGCAACAACCAGGGGAGCAGGTGCCAAGTCTATCTTATTTAATACTAATATCATCTCTTTATGCAGTGTTTTGGTCACAAATTCATATATAGATGGAGGAAACATGAGTGCCTGAAAAATCATTATTGTTTACATTAAACTCTAAAAATATTCAAAACTGAAATTCCATATAGTTTGTACAAATCTCTACTGTTTGTCTTCTCTTAAAGAAACCATCACTGCAATTGCATATACAGTGGACACCGGTTAATTCAACATTCGATAATTCAAATAATTGGGTAATTCAAATATAAGCACAATCCCCTTGGAACCCCTATTTAAAATAATGTTAAAAATTCATAATTAATTTGATGTTTTGAAGCCAACATTTGGATAATTCAAAGTCACAATTCAATTTATATTGATAATGAAAAAAGTAATCTGAATTCTATAAAAGTTGAAATATGGTTGAAAAATTCCAATAATTCATCTAGTACCCGCATTCCTAGTTGCTTATTGTTAAAATTTCATTAGATGGCAAGCAAACTGGACCAATGTTGTCGGAAACAGTACATAGACACCCACCCCTCACTCATAGCCTAAAAACTGAGAATAATGCATGTACCCTCCCTTACTTTTACAGTACAGGTATGCATGTAAACATACAGTACAGTTAATAACTTCAGTCAGTATCTATTAAGTGACTCAATTCACAATGTCAAAATGCAGAGTGTACACAAGTTTAACATTAGCAAAAAAAAAAAAAGTTGAAGTGCGCAGGGAAGTAGAAAAAGGAACAAAGAAGAAGTGTGATATTGCCAAACACTTTATCCACCTACATAAGGAATAAAGAAAAAATAATGGAGAGTTGGAAGCTAGAAAGCGGTGGAAGTAGGAAATGCATAAGAGGAGGTGAATTTCCTGAATATATAAGTATTAAATTAATCGTTATTATTTCATATCTCATACTTCTATATTTCTTTAAATACAGCACTGCAGTATCGGCAATTTCTTATCACCATCATCAGCTGTTTTCACGATTGTCAATTTTTACTTTTGTTGATAATTATCCAAACTGCCATCTGATGTTCTTTTAAAGAATTATTTTCTAAACTGCCTTCTGGTGTTCATTTAATGAATCATTTTCTAAACCGCCATCTGTTGTATTTTTGAGAACTTTGTAATCAAGCTAGGTTCATCTGGAATTTCGAAGTTCATAGTTCTAGTATGGTTTTTTTGAATATGTTCATCTGGAATTTCGAAGTTCATAGT
Source organism: Diploptera punctata (assembly GCA_030220185.1). Classification (NCBI taxonomy): domain Eukaryota; kingdom Metazoa; phylum Arthropoda; class Insecta; order Blattodea; family Blaberidae; genus Diploptera; species Diploptera punctata. The sequence goes on along the minus strand of JASPKZ010000425.1, from coordinate 1,185,184 downwards.
TCTAGTATGGTATTTTTGAATATATATTCAAAAAAACCATACTAGAACTATGAACTTCGAAATTCCAGATGAACCTAGCTTGATTACAAAGTTCTCAAAAATACAACAGATGGCAGTTTAGAAAATGATTCACTAAATGAACACCAGATGGCAATTATATTATTTTTGGTCTGGACATCTTACCTCAATATTAATGTTGATTTGTTCTTGAACATGTTTCAAAACAATTCTGTTTTATCTTCAGCTTTCCAAAATTAAATATTAATACCAGATGGCAGTTTAGAAAATAATTCTTAGAAGAACATCAGATGGCAGTTTGGATAATTAGCAACAAAAGTAAAAATTGACAATCGTGAAAACAGCTGATGATGGTGATAAGAAATTGTCGATACTGCAGTGCTGTATTTAAAGAAATATAGAAGTATGAGGTATGAAATAATCACTTAATTTAATACTTATGAATTTGAACCTCATAATGTTAAAAATTCCCAAATTTAATATATGAATTTCCTGAAGTTGATGAGTGTGTGTTCAAATGGTTGAAACAATCGCGTGATCATAACATACCATTGAGTGGCTCATTAGTGTGTGCCAAGGCCAAAGAATTTGCAAAAAAGTTGGGCGTTAAAATTTTTAAAGTAAGTGGATGTTGGTTCAGTGGTTTTTCAGGAAATACATGACAATTCATTTAAAAACGTGTGCGGAAGAATGCTTCAGTTAATAGGGAAACAACTAATGAGTGGATTACTGAATTCGCAAGGAACTATAAATCAAAAGACATCTTTAATGTGGATGGAAACTGGACTTTTCTTCAAGTGTATGCCTAACAAAAACATTTACGTTTAAGGGGGAGCAGTCTTGTACTGAAAGTGCTTTAAACTTGTGTCAAACTACTAGGGCTGCATATTTTATGACAAAATACGTAAATTAAAAGGGGAGTTACAGAGCATGTTAATTGCCGTATTTGCTGAAATAAATTTATTTCAGGCTACAGTACTATGTAAAATAAAGTGTCTTTTGTTAATTTGAAGTTTCGATAATTCAAATTTTTTAAAATTCCCCCTTGAGTTTGAATTAAAAAGTATCCACTGTATTCCCATATAACTCTATGTTATACTTCATAATTGTAGTAATAAAATAAAATAAGTTAAGATATACCTTCTTAGGTAAAATCCTTCATCCTCAACTTATAAAATATGTATTCTTTATGCCTGTAGGCCTTTCAGAACATCCATCCCATCTTCAGCAGGTCCTTCTTCACTACAATATCTAGTATGATGGTTGATTAAGGTAGAATTTTTTATCACTCACCTCATATTGTTCTTCTTATTTGATTATAAACTAGTTTCGGAACATAGTTTCTGTTCCATCCTCAGTATCATCACGACGGTTGTTCTGTCGTCTTGAAGAGCTTGACACGACAACACATTAGGACCAGCAGAATCAACCATCATATTAGATATTGTAGCAAAGAAAGACCTGCTGAAGATAGAACGGATGTTCTGAAAGGCCTACAGGCATAAAGAATACATATTTTGTAAGTTGAGGACGACGGATTTTACCTAAGAAGGTATATTTTAACTTATTTTATTTTATGACTCTCCACCTCAACAGTTTTAACAATGAATTTTATTAGTATTGATCATAATTGTAGAATATAATTTTTTATCGCTAATATTTGTCAATGTTGACGAATGCATGAATTATAGTATTGTTCAAATTAGACATTGCAATTTTTGTCTGTCAGTTGATTTGACTATCCATCAAGTCAATTTTGATTGTAGATACATTTTAAAAGGAAGTAATTTATTATACATTATATTTAAATTTGTATGAGGCCTAATGGTAGTATTAATCCATTAAAATATGCAGGAAATTAAAATAAAATACAGAATCAATATGTTGAATTATTGTCAATGTTATAAAATGTTTAAATTAAGTCAATTAATCAAGCTGTAAATATTACAGAATTCCAATGCATTCCTATAAAAAGTCTACACAAATTTTTGTGGGAAAAACCAATTTTAAGTAAAAGTATAATAATTTTGAGAAAAATTGTTAAAAATAAAGATTTAATTTATCAAAATACAATAATAGCTACAATTTCACTCTTGTAGACAGATTTTTTTTAGAAATTAGATCTTTTGATTTTAACATGCTTTTATATTTTGAAATGTGCAATCCATTTAAAGTAATTTGGCATTTTGAGGGAGCCAATCCTCACCAACTAATGGTTGGTTACCACAAGGTATAAGCATATATCCCTAACATCTTAAAGTAATAGATCATATGTTTGAGAGGAGGAGGTAAATAACAAGTAAAAATTATAGTGCACACGTAGTACACATCTAATATCTGCAATTCCAATTTTAGGATAGAATTAAAAATCAGATTCATAAAAGAAGCGCCCTTTATAAACAAACTTAAAGTGAATATAAGAGCTGCAATGAACTTTACGAAGTGCTTTAGGTATATGTGACTGATAATTTTATAAAGAAGATGTCGAAAGTGTGATGCAGTGAATTAAGGACTTTTCAGCAATGAATATGAGGAAAGTGCTATTGATGGTAAAATCAAATGTTTCCTACCTCTTCTCATACAAATTTCCTAAGTAGATCGTGATTTTGAGACCATAACAGTCTCATCTTCAGTACTATTTTGGCGACTGATGTTATGTCGATTGGAAGAAACTCTTCTTCTTCCCTCTGTTGGTGGACCGATGAAGCTCTGGATCAGGTCAGAATTTGCAGGAATTTCGAAGTTTGTAAGTTTTTCTGAATGTGGATTTTTTTCTCAAACAGTGAGTTCCTTTTGGTTTATTTATTTGTTTAATTAGACTGGCTAATAGATAAACAAAAGGAACTCACGGTTTGGGAAAAATCCACATTCAGAAAAACAAAGGAAAACTTACGAACAACGGTCATGACGATACTGAGGATGGAACAGAAACTATGTACCGAAACTAGTTTATAGTCAAATAAGAAAAACAATATGAGGTGAGTGATGAAAAATTCTACCTTAATGAATATACCTCATAGTGAGAATTCCTAAAATAAGTAAAACTTATGAATTTCGAAATTCCCGCAAATTCTGACCTGATCCAGAGGTTCATCGGTCCACCAACAGAGGGAAGAAGAAGAAGAGTTTCTTCCAATCGACATAACATCAGTCGCTAAAATAGTACTTCTATTTAGAAGATTTTTATGAGGAGAGGTACAAAACATTTGTTTGGAGATTCTATGGACAACCACAAGATGGAGCTGACATCAACATCCAGGGTGTGCAACATAAATATAACCGGTCTGGACAAGCTGACGATAAAACAGAATTGTTTTGAAACATGTCCAAGAACAAATCAACATTAATATTGAGGTAAGATAATCAGACTGAAATTAATATAACATTTGATTTTACCATAAATTAAACCTCATAGTGAATAATTCCTGTAAAAGTTGAAAAAAAAAGTGCTATTGAACTTTTATTGTAAGAATTGTTATATACCAGATATACACATATGCAATTCATGTTAAACAACTTCTATAATTGTCAGAATATCTTTAACTGGATTCACCATGAATCATAAATTATATCATCTTACTAAAATTAATGTGTAAAGTGTGTAATACAATTTTAATACAAGACAGATAAAACATTGACAATTTCCTTATAGCAGATTGAATGTGTTTTTAATTCTCTAAATTTTACATAATCTAAAATTTTTAATAAACTCCACAACACAATCTGAATCATTGTATAATTAATTAGTCATTTTTAACATCTTACCTCATATTTTATGTTTCTTCAAACACGATCTGAATCATTGTATAATTAATTAGTCATTTTTAACATCTTACCTCATATTTTATGTTTCTTCAAACACGGGAACTAGTTTTCAAGAGAAGGATCTCTCTCATTTTCAACCAACATTATGACTTATTGTTTATTTTTTATTATTTCACTCACCTCATACTTCATAATTCATAGCAGACCCTGGGTTTCTTCACATATTTTGTGACATTCTCAATGCTGCGTCACGTTCACAACTGACGTCCAACGGCCTTCTATCCTGCAGACTGACCTCCGCGCCATCTGGTGGCCGACCGAAGAATTTCCAAATCAGTCCTCTTTCTTTATAACCGGGTATTTCAAAATTCATAGTTGTATTTTCATTCTTGCATGTGTAAATTTTTTCCCAAATTGTGAGTTCCTTCGGTTTTCCCAATTGTTTAAGTAATTTTGTTTTGGTTTCTATTCTGTTTTTCTGACCAGGCATGTGCAGCTATTGCAGATTTTTCGGTTTCTCCATTTTTAACATTTCTGAGGTGTTCTTTTAATCTTGTATTTAGATTCCGTTTTGTTTTTCCTATGTATATCTTTTCACAATCTTTACAATTAATTTGATAAATTCCCGATTTTTTGCAGTCTTCAATCTTTTCATTTTTGTTGGTTTTTATTAAATTACCTAAGCTGTAATCATTTTTCGGTGCTAATTTAATGTTGAATTTGTTGAAAATTTTTTGAAACTTGTCAAATACCAAAGGATGGTATGTGAACTTCTTGAATTTTTTGCCTATATTTTTATCTGTCTGAAGAGTACTTTCATTGATGACTTTCTGTTCTTTGAATTTATTTATTTTCTTGTGTATCATCTTCTTTTGAAAACCATTATCCTTAGCAATTTTTATGATAATGGTTTTCAAAAGAACATGATTCACAAGAAAATAAATAAATTCAAAGAACAAAAAGTCATCAATGAAAGTACTCTTCAGACAGATAAAAATATAGGCAAAAAATTCAAGAAGTTCACATACCATCCTTTGGTATTTGACAAGTTTCAAAAAATTTTCAACAAATTCAACATTAAATTAGCACCGAAAAATGATTACAGCTTAGGTAATTTAATAAAAACCAACAAAAATGAAAAGATTGAAGACTGCAAAAAATCGGGAATTTATCAAATTAATTGTAAAGATTGTGAAAAGATATACATAGGAAAAACAAAACGGAATCTAAATACAAGATTAAAAGAACACCTCAGAAATGTTAAAAATGGAGAAACCGAAAAATCTGCAATAGCTGCACATGCCTGGTCAGAAAAACATAGAATAGAAACCAAAACAAAATTACTTAAACAATTGGAAAAACCGAAGGAACTCACAATTTGGGAAAAAATTTACATATGCAAGAATGAAAATACAACTATGAATTTTGAAATACCCGGTTATAAAGAAAGAGGACTGATTTGGAAATTCTTCGGTCGGCCACCAGATGGCGCGGAGGTCAGTCTGCAGGATAGAAGGCCGTTGGACGTCAGTTGTGAACGTGACGCAGCATTGAGAATGTCACAAAATATGTGAAGAAACCCAGGGTCTGCTATGAATTATGAAGTATGAGGTGAGTGAAATAATAAAAAATAAACAATATTAAAAAACCTCATAGTGTTATTTCCTATCTACATAACTTAACATTATGACTACTGGATTTTCATTGGAATCTCCATCAATAACATTGCCATCTGGTGTTGATTTGATGAAGATTCCAACGAAAATCCGGTAGTCATAATGTCGGTTGAAAATGAGAGAGATCCTTCTCTTGAAAACTAGCTCCCGTGTTTGAAGAAACATAAAATATGAGGTAAGATGTTAAAAATGACTCATTAATTTACGAATTAAGAACCTCATAATGTTATTTCCCATATTTAACTATGAATCATTGTATAAATTGTAATTAAACAATGTTATTGAATTGCTTGTGAATATTTATCTTAAGTATTTGTGGAGTTTGACTGAAGATGAAGGTGAATGGCATTTGAAACTGGTATCATAATATATGCAACTTTATGAGGTGAGATATAAAATATTTTCTCCAACTCAATTAAAAATTATGTAGAAATATTGAATCAGTTTATTTGATATTGAATTGAATTTATCCCACTATTTAATATAAACTTGAAGGCACACATCTGTATCTTTTTATTTGTCTGTAATGTATTGCACTATTACTAATGAGGTTAAAATATATATAGTGAGTACAGAGTTCAAGGCAAATTAATTTCTCAACACTTAGTCACTTCCGATGAATCATATAAGAACAGGCTATCTTACAATTTATAACTGTGATGAAACACATGAAAACTGTATTGTTAGTGACAAGAGAGAAGTTCGTTCAACAGATTTATGGAGGTAAAGTTCAGACTTAAGTGGAATACACATATTGTGTTCTACGATTTTTTTTTTAAATTCTTATATCAAATGATTTAGATATATATTGAATATTACGCAAAGGGTACTTAATAAAATTAGATGAAAAAATTATTAAAACCCCTCAGGGGTCCTCATCTAGGGGATATGTGGATGGCGACCACAAGGTGCCCAAGCTGAGCAAAACATTTCTTCCACTTACTTGTGTTTTGCACTCTTAACTTTACTATCTAACCTCTCTTGGTTAACTCTTGTTTTTTTCGACCCCGACGCTATTAGGGCATCCGAGGGCTAGGGAGTCTTTCCTTTCCTCCGTTTCTTCTTTCCTTTATTTTCTTTTCTTCTCCAGAAAAGCCTGACCAGAGGCTATAAGATGGCAGCCCCATCACTGGTCTTGCCTTCCTTTGGCCAGCAACCAATCGAAGGGACTATTATTATGCTTTCAAGTCTTATACGAGAATTTCCCGGAAGGATCAAACTAATGACAAATTGAAGACTATGCCAATTTTGGAATATATTAAACAGTACCAACTAAATTGGAAACACCATCTTGAAAGAATGAGTTCAAATCGGATCCCCAAAGCTGTTTATAATTATATACCAAGAGGACGAAGATCACTGGGCCGTCCTATGAAACGCTGGAGGGAAAATTTTCTATAGGATCGTAATAGGCCTTGGCCTAATACTTGGAAGGAAGAAGAAGAAGAAGTTATTTTGATGTTATATTTTAAATTAACACTTTTCTTCTTCTTCTTCTTCTCCCTTTCAAGTATTAGGCCAAGGCCTGTCATGATCCTATACAAAATTTTCGCTCCAGCATTTCATAGGACGGCCCAGAGATCTTCGTCCTCTTGGTATATAATTATAAACAGCTTTGGGGATCCGATTTGAACTCATTCTTTCAAGATGGTGTTTCCAATTTAGTTGGTACTGTTTAATATATTCCAAAATTGGCGTAATCTTCAATTCTTTTAAGATATCGGTGTTCCTTTTCCGATCCCATCTGGTGTAACCCGCTGTTCTGTGCATGAATCTCATTTCACAAGCCGTTATTCTGCTTTCATGTTGTCTTTTTAGTGTCCATGCTTCACTACCATAGGTCAACAGTGGTCTAGCCAAAGTGTTATATAAATGTAATCTGGTGTTTTTTTGTACAAGGGATGGTTTCATAACTTGATTAATAATTCCCAAACTTTTATTATAACTAGTAATTTTTTCAGGGATATCCTTTTCATCCCAGATAGAGAGATAGTATCCAAGATATTTAAATTGATTAGATCTCTCTAAAATTTTATTCTAAAGACAGATTTTACTTTGTATGGGAACCTTCCCATGAAATGCCATAATTTTAGTTTTGTTAATCGATATTTCCATATTAGATTTAGCAGCTATTAATTGTAAATTATAAACTAATCGTTGCAAACCATTTTCGGAAAGTGCCAGAAGCGCTAAATCATCTGCAAGAAGAAGGTTCCTATTGATGGGTATATATCCCCGTTGTGTTTTCCTCCATTCGTTTATTATTCTATTCATATATATAATGAAAAGCACCGGTGAAAGTCCACATCCCTGTCTTACTCCTGTGTTGATCTTTTTCCAAGAAGATAGTTTGTCATCTTGTTTAACAGAGATTTCATTATCTTTATAGACGTTGAAGATATTAGTAATATATTGTTGTGGGACGTTATCATCAGCTAAAATTTGTCTTCTTCCTCTTCATGGTTTAGGCTTATTTACTAGCGTGTTCCGGCTCCAAATTGCTGCTCTTTCCATCTTTTCCTTGGTCTTCCCAAGCTTCTTCTTTCTCGTGGTGAATAGTTGTATGCTGCTTTTGGTATTCTATTCTCAGTCATCCTTGCCAAGTGTTTTTTCCAGTTTGTTCTGTATTTCTCTATTGTTGAATTTAATTCCTCTATTTTTAGTTGTTGTCTTATTTCTGTGTTATGTTTTTTGTCTGTTCTTTGATATCCTGCTATTGGTCTGAGGAATCTCAGCAGCTTGTATCCTGGCTGATTGTTGTTTTGTCACTGTCCATGTTTCGGATTCATAAGTAATAATAGACACTGCCATTGTCTTGTATAATTTCATTATAGAGTCTTTCCAGGCTTTATTTTTCAAAGTTCTTTTTAGTGTACCTGTTATATAATTAAACTTATTTATTTTGTTATTTATATCTGTTTCTGCTGTGTATGATATTTCGCAACCTAGGAAGTTATATGTTACTACTTGTTCTATTGGTTTATTTTCTAATATTATCTTTGTCCGAACTGGATGAGCACCCTTGAAGGCCATTGTTTTTTATTTTTGTGAGGATATTTCCATGTTGTATTTTTTTTTTATATTTCATTTAGTTTATATAGCATTCTTTGTAGTTCGTCTTCTGTTTTTGCTATTAAAACCTGGTCATCTGCAAAGGCTATTGTTTTTATTACTATATTTCCTAACTTTTATAAGATTCATGATGTGTTCCGTTGAGGTGTTATTCAAAATTAATATAAAATTAAGGAATATTCACCTAAAAGGTTCGTCTCCTCTTATTTAACTGTAGCCCTTTCGGGACTTGTCCCATCATCGGCAGGATTCAAAACTGGTGTTTCATTGAAGATCTGGTAGAGGGGGTTGCATGTATTTGGGTTCGTTTTCATTTATCAGGTTGTCGTTGTGAGCTGCTTTCATGATTTCCATCTCTTCGAGTACGTTTATCTTCACTGGATTATTTTCTCTGTGCATTTCTGTTAGGGTGTTTTCAATATTTAACATGCGATGTCCTTCATTGATAATGTGTTTTGCATAGCTTGATTTTCCTTCTGCGTGAATGAAGTCTCGAAAATGCTCTTTAAATCTGATGTTAAAACTCCTGTTTGTTCTTCCTATATAAAATTTGTTGCAGTCCTTACATGTCAATTTATAAACTCCTTTGGTGTTGAAAATGTTATTTTCTTCAATGTTATTGTTTATTATGTTGTTTAATTTGTTATTGGTTCTGTAGCATACCTTCAAGATGGAACTGTAAAATTTACTACGAAATTGGAAAAGGATAAACAAATCCCATTTTTGGACCTTTACTTAATAAGGAATGAACTACAAGGAAAAATTGAATTCAATATATACAGGAAGGATACTCATACAGACAATTATATAAAATCTTCAGGTTTCAATCATATGGCACATAAACATGCAATTTTCAACAGTTTGATATATAGATTATTAAATGTTCCATTACATGAAGAAGATTTTAAGAAAGAATACAATCACATTTTGAACATAGCCAATTTAAATGGTTTTGGAAAAGAAATAATTGTAAATAAATTAAAGAAATTCAGACAACAAAAAATATTGAAAGAATACACTACCCTGCAATCTGATTCAAAGAAAGGAAACCAGTTTAAGAAAATTACTTATCATCCTGAAATACATAACAAATTTCAAAAAAAAATTAAGAAATTCAATATTGCATTGGCACCGATAAATAAATTTAGCCTTGGTAATCTATTAATAACTAATAAGAAACTGAACACCCCAGATAGCAAAAAATCTGGAACTTATCAAATTAATTGTAAGGACTGTAATAAAGTGTACATACGAAAAACAAAAAGAAATTTGGACACTCGCACTAAGGAACAATTCAGAAATATTAAAAATGGTGAAATTGAAAAATCAGCTATTGCAGCACATAGTTTATTGGAGAATCATAAAATTGAAAAAGAAGCCCTACTTTTAAAACATTTGGAAAAACCTTTAGAATTGACAATTTGGGAGAAGATATATATTCAGAAGAACAAATTTAGATCCATGAATTTCGAGATTCCTGATGAACATGACCTCATCTCAAAGTTCATCAAATCAACACCAGATGGCAACGTTATTGATGGAGATTCCGACAAAAATCCGGCAGTCATAATGTCGGTTGAAAATGAGAGACATCCTTCTCTCAAAAACTAGTTCCCGTGTTTGAAGAAACATAAAATATGAGGTAAGATGTTAAAAAATGACTCATTAATTTACGAATTAAGAACCTCATAATGTTATTTCCCATATTTAACTATGAAGAAATCCTAAATTAGACGTTTATGCGTTATTAGATTACTGGTAAAATAATTGTTTCTCTGTTGTAAGCTATAAGTGCAACAATCATGGCATTTGCAAATCTGATACATTGAAATGCTATTTAAAACAAACTGCAAGCAATAATTTAAACCTTTGAATGTGATTGGTCATTAGCTTTAGAATCACTTGATTATTCGACTGACACCCAGTTCCATGTTAAACTCGTGTTTAGTGTTATAATTTATTTTATTGTATATTTTATTTGACATGTATACCTCATTAAAGTAAAGTAGTCCCGCTACAGGCCTCGGGAGGCCCTTGGGGTAGTAGGAGGTTAAGGCTCCCACTTCTTCTAGACAATCGGCACTTGATGTCAGCCCTGCGTGACGGCGCCTTTACCCCCAGAACAAGCGTCTGGTACTCATTTCCGTTAGAGGCTGAGTCGACCCCAGGATCATAGTACTGCCGGAAGGTTTGGGTCAGTTTAAAAATCCTGACCCCACCGGGACTTGAACCCTCGACCTTCCGGCTTGTAGCGCAGTACCTTAACCACCACGCTACGGCGTGCCCCCCATGTATGCCTCATTAGTTTATGAAAACAAATTATCTATTATAGTATCAAAGTTTTAATATTTATCATCATCATCCTGCCAGGTATTAGTCCTAGAAGAACTGTTATGTCCGTCTGGCTTTTGCTTTTATCAGGCTTGAAAGCAGAAGAACAGAAACAGAGTTATGAATTTTGATATTCCGATGGAGGGTGACCTTGTTTGGAGGTTCTTTGGCCAACCACAGGATGGAGCTGACATCGACATCCAGGTGGTGCAACATAATGCAACATAAATAAAACCAGTCTGGGAAAGCTGAAGATAAAACAGAATTGTTTTGAAACATGTTCAAGAACAAATCAACATTAATATTGAGGTAAGATGTCCAGACCAAAAATAATATAATTAAAATAACCTCAAAATATAACTTCCTAAAATTAAATATTTGAAAGCAATAGAATGTCCCACCAACTAGTTGCTAGCAAGGAGGTGGTAAGTCCAGCGATGGGGTTGCCATCTTTAAGCGTCTGGACCTGCTTCAATAGTGCATTTACTCAGTATTAGTTGGAATGGTTATACCGCCATGACTCGGTCCCCAGAACCTCGTTTGTTAAAACAGGTTGCACCACGAGAAGGTGAGGTTGAGAATTGAGTAGGAGAGATTATATGAGACACTTCACTACTCCATTTATTTATAATGTAAATACGGCTACAAGAATAATTATACAGTTTGTCAATCATGTAGTTGAGTACTTACACAATAACGGATATCAGTAATGATCAGAACAATATCGGACATTTCAAGAACTCTCCATAATTGTCTCCAAGTCTCAAGATTTAATTCAAAATAACTCAGCTCTTTCCAGCCAAATTTTTTCTCTAAACTTTTTACATATTCCTGAAATAAACAAAATCAATATTAAACAGAGTAAAAAATAAATAAATTCAGAACCAAAAAAAAAAAGTTGAGGGCATCCAGTTAAGAATGTTGACGGAGTTGGTCCTCATCAACCAATATGTTTGCTACTAGAAGGCATACAAAAGTTAATTAATTAAAAAGCGCCAAATGCTATGAATCATGTAAATGACGGTTTCTTATTTAACAAGACTTTTTATTGGGAATTTTAACATTACTTTATAAATCCAGTAGAACATCTTTTGATGTTTTCATTATAAATTTAACACTTCTCACTGAAGGACAAATTATATTTGAAGAGAAAAATATATTTTAATTTTGTTGAGTTGTTTCTTGAGATCTGCGAGGGAGTTAAGAAGTATGAGGTGAGTCAAGAAACAATTCAACAAAATTAAAATAAACCTCATAGTGTTATTTCCTACCTACATAACTTAAGAAAAATATATGCTTAGACTGGGGTTTGAACCCAGGATCATTAGCTTTATACCCTAATGCTCTACCGTCTGAGCTATCCTAAGCACTCCAATCTAAATGTAAATTTCTCTCTTATACATTTTTAATTCCCATGAGCGCCAAATGTTATGAACCGGCTTCTTCTTTAAGAAGATTTTTATTGGGAATTTTAACATTACTTTATAAAGTCAGTAGACTTCATATTTCTCATGTGTTTAGGATTTTAGTAACTTAAAATCCATCAATATGTAACAAGTGTCCTCCGCGTGGGCCCGGGTTCGATTCCCGGTCAGGACAGGCTCCTGAGTGAGGTTTTTTCCTCACTTGTAAGATAAATGTCAGGAAGCTTAGGGCCCAACGGTCCCCGAAAATCATCCAGCCATCATCATCATCGATTACAAGTATTTGAGAATAAAGTACTTAGGAAAATTTTTGGACCAAAGAGAGATGAACAGACAGGTGAATGGAGAAGACTACATAACATGAACTACATGGTCTTTATAGGAAGCCAGATATAATAAGAACAGTTAAGTCTCATAGACTGCAATGGGCAGGACATGTTGCACGTATGGGGAATGAAAGACTTGCATGGAAGCTTCTTGTAGGAAAGCCAGAGGGAAAACGCCCAGTTGGTAGACCAAGAATGAGGTGGGAGAATAACATTAACTATGATTTGAGGGAAGTAAATTATACAGGGAATGATTGGATAGCATTAGCTCAGGATAGGGATGTATGGAGAGCTTATGTCCGTGTGGCCATGAACCTACAGGTTCGATAGTGCCAGTGAGTAAGTATCATCATTATCCTTCACTGGTATGGGAAGCTACCACACCTATAATTCCCTAGTAAAGCTGCAAAGCATAGCATGAAAATACTATGATTGCAGTGAAAGACCTGCCCTCGGGCAGAATTACTATATGGATGGATGTAACAAGTTTTAACTTGTGGCCTTAGAGTTGAAAAGCAAGCATGTTATAAATGAACTGTGTAAACAAATTTCTTCATTTTGTAACTTATCATTTTTTTGGTTAGGTAGGCATAGATTAATTTTCATATTAACAATAATCTAAGTGAGCTTTTATGATCTGATAGGCATATAGCATATATTAAATAAAATTAAGTTATCCATTAATGCACATGGGATCCATTTCTTTTATATATTGACGATTTTATTATTAATTTAACACTTCTCATAGAAGGATAAATTATATTTTGAAGAGAAAAATTTTCGCCTAGACCGGGACTCGAACCCGGGACCCTTGGCTTTCCGGGCCAAGTGCTCTACCAACTGAGCTACCGAGGCGAGTTACGATCTAGACGCAAATTTTTCTCTTATGTACGTTGTAATTCCCTCGCGCCAAATGCTTGAAACCATAGCTTCTATCTTTGCAAATGGCAGCTTCTTAGTTAAGAAGACATTTATTGGGAATTTAACACTACTTTATAGCCAGTAAATTTTTCTCTTCAAAATATAATTTATCCTTCTATGAGAAGTGTTAAATTAATAATAAAATCGTCAATAGAAGCCCTACTGGCTATAAAGTAATGTTAAATTCCCAATAAATGTCTTCTTAACTAAGAAGCCGCCATTTGCAAAGATAGAAGCTATGGTTTCAAGCATTTGGCGCTAGGGAATTACAACGTACATAAGAGAAAAATTTGCGTCTAGATCGTAACTCGCCTCGGTAGCTCAGTTGGTAGAGCACTTGGCCCGGAAAACCAAGGGTCCCGGGTTCGAGTCCCGGTCTAGGCGAAAATTTTTCTCTTCAAAATATCTTTTATATATATTCAAATGTAACATATACCAAAATATTTTGTGCATACCAATTTATTTTCAATTGAATTTTTTATGCCAATTAAAAATCTGAAAAATGTAAGTACATACAGTGAAATATCTGTTCTCTCTGGCTTCTAGTTCTTCACGACTCATGTCAAAGTTCCATGGTGGTCGTTTTGGAAAATCAAGTTCTTTCATAAAATAATTTTCTATTGCTATTTCTAGCCCAGATGGTGGAACTTGAACAATTGTTTTGCGAGCAGCCTCTTTTCTCTCTCTTATTTCTGCTTCTGTCTCACGATAGAACTGAAGAGCATATCTGAAAAGTTTTGATTAACAATTTACATAAAAATATTAGTCGCATAAGAATGGAAAACTATTACTTAGAACTGAAAATGGTACAATTTATAAGAGAATGCCAAACTATTCTTTACAAGGAAACAATTAATATTGCAAGCTTTCGTGGGATCCTCCAATTCTGTACACTAAAAGATCACATTTACAATACTTTTTTCAGAAAGAAAAATTTAATTTACTTCTAACATAGTCCAATAATCAAAACTAAACTACAAAACCATATTGAGACCAGTTGCTATTTATGGCAATGGATGCTGGACACTTAGTAGAGATAATGAAGACAGACTGAGAATCTTTGAAAGGAAGATCCTGGAACCCATAAATGATTGTGGAGTGTGGCGGATATGATATAACGGTGAAATCTACAACTTGTACTCTGACCCAAATATTGTAAATGTTATTAAAATTGGCAGACTGAGGTGGGTTGGCGATATAATGAGAATGAAGGAGGAGAATACCACTAGAAAGCTTATACTACTGAGACCAGATGGAGGAAGAAGAAGAGGGAGACCGAAGCTGAGATGGAGTAGAGGAGGACCTCCAAAAGCTTGGGGTCTGGGGATGGAGAAGGACAGCGTTGGACAGGGATATGTGGAGGAGTGTCTTAACAGCAGCTAAAGCCCATAAATGGATGTTTATCCAGAAGAAGAATAGTCCAGTAATACTGGAATATCAATTGTAATTTGAGAGCTGGAACCCCTGATTCCATTTTTAATGACAAGTCCAAATATTAATAATTGTTCAAACTAAGTCCACCGCTGTGGTCTCGAGGTAGCGTGCTGCCTTGTCATGCAGTGGGCCCAGGTTCAATCCCCGGTCGGGACAGTTTTTCTGGGTGAGGTTTTTATCAGGTTTTTCTTCACCTGTAAAACACATGTCAGGAAAACTTCAAGGTCCAAATAGTCCCCAAAATCATATGGCCATTGCAATCATCATCATTCATATTCATCTTATTAAGCTTAGGATTAGGGGCTCTCCTGGCGCACCACTATCACCTATCATATCATTGGGGCAACGTAACCCCGCCATCCATGCACTTCAACCTCAGAAGTGTGTTACATTGCCAGGAGAGAACACCAGAAATGTCTAAAAAGGACAAACAGGGCATTAAAAAAATTAATAAATAATTGTTAAAACTTAGTGAGAATTAGCACCATAACTGAAGCACTCAGAATCAGAAGTTATTAGGGTCAAGGTTCTGAGAAATCCTGTTAATCACATAATATACACTCTGAAGATCAGTTCTATAATCTGATAAACAATTTACAGACCCCAAATGTAAGTCGCTCATACAATGAATTTACCCTGTTGAGAGGACTTGATATTTTGATATTTCACATTACTCTTGAACACTTTAAACTAGTTCTCCTGTAAAATTGGGAAACTCACTTAACAACTTATCTTTCTTAGTGCTTCAATTGTACTGTCAAAAATTACCTAATTTCATTCTACCCCCAAGCTACATAAATTTCTCAACCGCAAGATTCACTTAGTCTAAAACAATGGCTTCGTTGCCAAGGCCCAGCATTTGAAAACAACAACATATTTAGAATACCATACTATTTTAATTATACAGAAATAATTGAAATAAAGCAAGATATTATATATATATATATATATATATATATTATCTGTGTGTGTTATATTGTAGATATAACTATGATTAAGAAAGGTTTCTTGAGTTTTCCGGATCAAGGATTCAAGATTGGCATCTGGCCACTGATTCCAACATTTCAACGTGATCCCACATGCCATTGTCAAAGAATGATAGGTTCAAGTTACCCAAAACAATGTAGAAGATATCAAGAATATCATGGGCAATCCTTGGATGGTGTACACAGACCATGTAGTGTGATTAACCAACAGCATATGGATTACTAGCCACTGTCCAATAGCTTGTCAGAATGTATTGCTGATGGTATATAAGACCTATAATAATTCCCTCGTAAAGCTGCAAAGCATAGCATTCAAAATGCTATGATTGCAGTGAAAGAACTGCCCTCGGACAGAATTACTATGGATGGGCCAGTAACTCGAACCTATCATTCCTTGATAATGGCATAAGAGATCATGTCAAAACATCAGAATCAGAGGTCAGTTTTAAATCTTTGATGCAGAAAACCAAAAAAAAAATTTTTAATCATATATATATACTGAAATTTTATAATTTCAAAATTACTGTATGGAAGTGAAACTTGGCAATAAAAGAAAAAGATAATAAGATTCACGCGAAATTAAATTTTTATTGGAATTGAAGACTATAAAAGTGTCTAGTTCTGAGAGTCGCAGGTTTAAATCCTCCCGAGGTCAATGGATTTTTAGGATGGAGGAATCCACGAGACAAGTCCTCCAGGAGGGACTTTAAGCCATGGATCTCGAGTCTGAAGATTTTCAAGCTTGTAAAAGTTTCTCAAGCTTAAAAAAAATAGGCCACCAAGCAAAATTTAACCAATATTCTACCATCCAAGTAATACCTTAGTTCAAGAATTAAATAAATGTTTTTAATACCTCACCTCATATCCTTTTTTCTTCTATATTGCAGTTTCGGAGCTTATCTCCATCATCAGTAGCCTGTGGTCGACCGGTGTTATGTTGTTTCTTGGCGGTTTTCTTCTTATTTCTATCGGGACCGATGAACCTCTGCATCAGATCAAAATTTGCAGGAGTTTCGAAATTCATGAGTTTAGCTTTCTTGTTTTTTTGGATGAAACAAGAAAGATAAACTCATGAATTTAGAAACTCCCGCAAAATTTGACAAGGTTTCAAACTACATCGGTTCCCATCGGGTTGCTCACGATTCGTTTCTCTGCTAAGTCACTTCGACAGGTAGCTTAGGAATTTCGACAATTATTATCGCATGAACAGATTTTTGAGTATGTATTTGGATGCAACTTTCTCAGCAGAGTACAGGCAGAGGACGACTTTTACGGTCTAATACTTTCATAGATTAGAGCCTTATTGTGTAAACCAAGCTCCAGTCATTTGAAAACAACACAACATAGCAAATAATCAGAATTATACTGCTTTCTTTCACTTTTACATAATAGCTAAATTCAGTTACTTACTTATTTACACCTCCTTTACTTCCTGGTTGTTTATTTAACTGCACCATTTCTGCTCTACTGCTGCCTTCCTCCTCGTCATCACGTGTGACAGGTCTGACAACTGTTATAATAAAATTAACATTACAACCTTTATAAAGACTCAATACTAATAAAATTCATATCAAATTCTGTTGAGATGAATACTCATAAGTAGGGACCGGAAGTTTATAGCCATTCTAAATCATTAAAATAGGCAGGAAAAAGGCATTATAAATAGCTAAAATAGGCAGGAAAAAGGCATTATAAATAGCTAAAATAGGCAATTAAAATCATATTTTGCATGTGAGTACTTTACAATGAGTACAAAATAAATGGGATCCAAAAGTATTAACGTAACTTTGCACTTTGCTGCGTAAAGGAATACAACAATGTAAACTGAAAGAAAAAGTAAAATTAGACCTGCACTCATTGTTGCCTTTTCAAATAAACACAAACTGTAATTAAAACACTTTCTATTATTTATCTTTTTTTTTTTTGCATGGCAGCACTTATTGTTGCAAAGAGAATAATTATGAATTGACTGAAAGACAATAATATATATTCCGTGAATTCACTTTCATTGTAACAGTTATGGAAATAAATTAAAATATACCTACAGGTAATTTTTAATAATAAATTAACAAATAGTAGAAAAATAATTGAATAAAGGCAACAAAAAGCATTTATTTCATAAATTAGGCATTTATATTTCAAAAGGCAACATAAAAATGTGGCATTTGAATCACCAAGGTATAATTCATATAGATTCACTCTCAAATTGAAGATAGATTTGACGCATTTAAAATGTACCTATTGGCAGGTGCCGTTGTCCTCAACTTTATTAAAATGACATATTAAAAATATTTGGAGGCCTTTCAGAAATTAACTTCCATCATCAGCAGGATGAGTATGTGCTACTAGTTGATGTATATAAGATGCTATAGACGTTGATGGTCTTGATACGTTGCTGTAGCTATGCATCAAGACCATCAAGTCTACAACATCTTAGATACATCAACTAGTAGCGCATACTCATCTGCTGATGATGGATGTTAACTTCCGAAATAATATTTTAAATACAGTATTTTAATAAAGTTGAGGACGATGGCACCTGCCAACAGGTACATTTTTAATTTTCATCTTATATTTATAAAGACATGTATGTTATATTGTACCTTTTCTACAAGACTTTTATAAAGTTTTTATATTCTTCAAATTGTCCACTGCTGTGGTCTCGGGGTAGCATGCTGCCTTGTCATGCAGCAGGCCCGGGTTCAATCCCCGGTCGGGACAGTTTTTCTGGGTGAGGTTTTTATCGGGATTTTCCTCACCTGTAAGACAAATGTTGAAAGTCTAAGTGAATATGAGATACCTCAAAAATTAATAAAATTAATAGCTTTAACCTTGATAGATACCAAAGTAAGATTAAAATGTAGCAACGCACTCAGCAATGCGATTGAAGTAAACTCTGGGGTCAAACAGGGAGATCCTTTATCTACGACATTATTCTGTATAGTAATGGATATGGTCTTAAAACAACTGGATCTAAGAGGAAATATTTCAACAAGACTAAAACAATGTCTTGCATATGCTGATGATGTAATAATAACAGCAAGAACAAAAAATTCCCTACTGGAAACCTTTGACAAATTGAAAAATGAAAGTATAAAATATGGGCTTGTAATCAATCTAAATAAAACAAAATATTTAAGATGTATGAGAAATAAAACAAATTTGACTGAACTAACTATAAATAGTGACTGTATTGATCAAATTAACTCCTTTAAGTACCTAGGCACAATACTAAACGATAATAATACTGTTGAAGAAGAAATCAAAACAAGAATATCGCAAGGGAATAAAGCATATTTTGCTAATTTCGATATATTCAAAAGCAAATTAATATCAAAAAATGTTAAATTCAAATTATATACAGCAATAATAAGACCAATCATATGTTATGGAGCTGAAACCTGGGTACTAAAAGAAGCAGATAAATTAAGACTATTAACGTTTGAGAGGAAAATATTTAGAAGAGTGCTAGGTCCAGTAAAGGAAAATGGAAATTGGAGGTTGAGAAGGAATGACGAATTATACCTCAAGAATAATAAAGAAAATATAGTTAGTTTCATCAAATCCAAGAGATTACAATGGTTTGGACATACACTAAGAATGCCAAAGGGAAGATTGCCGAATGATATTTTGAATTGGAAGCCACAGGGAACAAGACCAAGGGGAAGACCCAAGGATCGATGGGAAGATGACGTAATTGAGGATTTGAAAGAGACGGGGATTTTTGATTTGAAATCTACTGCACAAGATAGGAAGAAGTGGCCGTAAACTGGTTGAGAAGGCCAAGACATTCCACTGGAAGTCGTAGAGCCTGACGAAGAAGAAGAAGAAGTAAGACAAATGTCAGGAAAACTTTAAGGCCCAAACGGTCCCCGTAATCATATGGCCATCACAATCATCGTCATTCATATTCATCTTAGGTTAAGTTTAAGATTAGGGACTCTCCTGGCGCACCATTATCATCATCATCACCCATCATATCATCGGGGCTACGTAATCCTGCCTTCCAGGCGCCCCAACCTCAGAAGTGGGTTACAAGTACGCCATGCCAGGAGAGGAACCACGAATGTCGAAAGACAAACCTGGGGCATTTGAGAAAAAAAAAATATTCTTCAAATTTTGTTCTTAGGTCTCTTTCATAGTAATGGTGAAGTATGGTGTGGCAATTGAACATTAATTGGTTAGTATTTAATTTAACAACGCTCTTAACAGCTCTGTTATTAGTATCATAATTCAAATTTGGGTATGAATGGATCAAAAAATTTTGCATTTTATTTAAATTTATTTTTAATTCCTTGTCCCGTGTGATAATTTACTGCATCATCATCATCATCCATGCAAGTATTAGGCCATGTGGCCTATTACGATCTCAAACAGGAATTTTCCATCCAGTGCTTTTTTGGACGTCCCAGTGATCTTTTGCCCTGGGGTAGTAACGAAGCACAACTTTTGGAATTCTGTGAGATGGCATTCATTGAATATGGGCTTTCCAGTTATTCTGGTAGTTTTGTATATGGTGGAGAACGGGTTCTACATCCAATTCTTCCATAATTTTCTCATTTCTTTTATGGTCCCACTTTGTATAGCCTGCTGTAAGGTGCATAAATCGCATCTCATTTGCTGTTATTCAGCTTTCATCTCTTCTTTGTATTGTCCATGCTTCACTACCATATCTTAATACTAATTTACTGTATACTTACTTACTGGCACTATCGAACCCGTAGGTTCATGGCCGCACAGACATAAGCTCTCCATACATCCCCATCCTGAGCTAATGCTTTCTAATCATTCCCTGTATAATCTATTTCCTTCTAATCATAGTTAATGTTATTCTCCCACCTCATTCTTGATCTACCAACTGGGCGTTTTCTGGTTTTCCTACAAGAAACTTCCATGCATGTCTTTCATTCCCCGTATGTGCCACATGTCCTGCCCATTGCAGTCAACGAGACTTAACTGTTCTTATTATATCTGGCTTCCTATATAAACTTTAAAAATTATGTGCACTGAAAATTATTATTTAAAATACTGTATTAATGTTATTAACATTAGGCCAAATGAGAAACTGAAATTGAAGAACATAAAATTAAAAATAAACTTTAAATATTTGGGCTCAATTTTACAATAAATTTTTAAAATAGATATATAAGCCAAGGAAAATGAGCTTTTAGTTACAATAAATAAAATTATATATAAAACAATAATGGGAAGAATAGTAGTATATGGACACATCAATAATAATTGTAGAATAGGTTTATCATGCTTCCTCCTCTACTCTGCTTCCACAAAAATACCAAAGAAATACATTATATACAAAAACATTAATATAGGACAATCTCCACCGCTGTGGTCTCGAGGTAGCGTGATGCCTTGTCAAGCAGCGGGCCCAGGTTCGATCCCCGGTCGGGACAGTTTTTCTGGGTGAGGTTTTATTGGGATTTTTCCTCGCCTATAAGACAAATGTCAGGAAAACTTTAAGGCCCAAACGGTCCCATATAACCATCGCAATCATCATCATTCATATTAATAATAGGTATTATTGCAGCCAATGGCCATGTAGAAAGAATTGTTTTCATGTCTTACAGAAGTCTGTTATCGATGTTCCTATATTTTTACACTGTAATAGTTTATATCGGTCGCAGTGCGACCCACATAGTTTGCACTTGCACTTTTCTTCTGGGTTATGGCGCTTCACTGTTGTGCATATCCTGTGGTGGAAACTATGGACCGCGACTCTTGTCACGGTGTGTCTGAGGTCATATCTGGCTGCTGTCGATTCCCTGTAGATCATCGCATCCGTTGCGTAGAACTCAGGCCATATCTGTTCTCTCTTCTCATTGAGTTCCATCAGCAGTTCTTTGTAGGCATCTGTTGCCGGCACGAGAAGGTCCAGGTGGACCTCTTCTATGAAGAATGGTTCCTTTGTCAGTATGTATGTTAGACATGAAGGCATGTATTTTGATATGCTTAGCGCTATCTTTAAAAAGTGTGCTTTGACTTTCTCTATTTCCTCTAGGTTTGCCTTATTTAGGTTCGAACATTTCATATTCAACTTATATTAAGCTTAGGATTAGGGACTCTCCTGGTGCACCATTATCATCATCATCACCCATCATATCATCGGAGCAATGTAACCCTGCCTTCCAGGTGCCCCAACCTCAGAAGTGGGTTACAAGTATGCCATGCCAGGAGAGAACACCAGGAATGTCGAAAGACAACCTGGGGCATTTGCAAAAAAAAAATAGGACAATTGTAAGCTATTTTATGCCAGGTATGAGTTTACGAATGTTTCCATGGAGAATAAAAACTAGTAAGTGCTAGCATCATGTCTGCCAACATGATAAAACACGTTCCTACTATAGCCAATTCCTAACATGTTTATACTCACAAATTTACCATTTGAAAATTTTGTAATTTTTGGAAAGTATGTATCACTAAACTCCAGAACAGGACAGCAAATGTTGGATATATGGCATTTTTTATTGTATGTAACCATGGCTACACAGTTCATTTTTTTAGAAATCTGACATTAGATTGTGATTTACATACTCAATTAATTTTGTTAGCTGAGAAAATGGGCAGCTAGGTGAGAAAATGGGCAAGTTAGTGTACACCAGATTAATTTATAGTTTATTGGATAATATGAATGGAACTTATTTATTTATTATGTGTTAAATTTTGTGGCAAAAAGACTATGCTTCTTTCAATGAGGATTTTCTTCAATTGGTACAGGACATTACTCTTCTTTACCCTGGTGAAATTAAGGCAATAGCAATAACCCAGCGTACTCAGCGACTAAAAGTAAAGTGATCCCACAACAGGCCTCAGGAGGCCCTTGGGGTAGTAAGAGGTTAAGGCTCCCACTTTTTCTAGACAATCGGCACTTGATGTCAGCCGGGTTGTCAGCCCTGCGTGACGGCCGCCTTTACCCCAGAACAAGCGTCTGGTACTCATTTCCGTTAGAGGCTGAGTCGACCCCAGGGCCATAGTGCCGCCAGAGGGTTTGGGTCAGTTTAAAAATCCTGACCCCAACGGGACTTGAACCCTCGACCCTCCGGCTTGTAGCTCAGTGCCTTAACCACTACGATACGGCGTGCCCCACTCAGCGACTATCATTTGTTTTATAGTGTATTTCTTATAACTGGATTATTGTGAACATATTCAATTCCTCTTTGAGACTGTAACAGACCATACGGCCTAATACTTGCATGGATGATGATGTTCATTTCTTAGCATGTTTTTTTTATAAGCTGGCTATTCTATTTGAGCAATGACTAATCAATATTTTCCGTTGTAAATATGGAGATTTTAGGTTACTTTTACCTCAATTTCTCATTTAAAGAAATTTCTCAAATTTTCTTTAAAAAACTATATATATGACTAGTGCTAAAATAATTTGGGCGTTTTTCGGTTTTTATTTGAATTTATATAGACTTATAGGCTACATGGCATAGAATTCCACAATTGTATATTTTTATTGATTAATATTATTGTTACAATTGTCTAAAAAATTCAAAACTCCTAACCTAGATACCTAGGTACGGTAGATACGCACTAAAGCAATACAAAAGATTTTTAACTACTTCAATTCTTATCACTTTGTTAAAAGACGTCGGTAAGCATTAAAGCAATACAACAGATAAATAATAACTACTTCAATTCTTTTCAGTTTTTAAAAGACGTTGGAACCTATTAATGCTGGTAATAAATAGTGATATTACGTAAACTGACTGCAGAAAAAAAAAAGTAATGTTTATTTAATTTTGTAAACAACTTGCCATGTCTCGTAGAACTGTCAACTATATTTTTCTGTTTTTTCACTTGCAGTTGCACTTTTTTTGCTTTTCCACTAAAAGGAACTTTCCTTCGACCCTGAGGCATTCTGTATATTAATTTATCTCTGTTGGCACTGGATAAATTCACTTTTAATAACCTACTTCTTAATTCACTAGACAAGCTGCCATTACCACATGATCACGAGGCGTGGCTAATAATCAGTGACTACTGTATTTCCGCCATGTGGTTCATCGAAGATATTCCACTTTCACACTTTATTCAGTAAAAAAATAAATTTCGTTATGACAAATATTAATATATATTATTTTTAAGATTAACTCGCGAATTTATTAATTGAAACATTTATATGTATTGAATATTTAAGATTTCCACTTTCAAATTGTATTTAGATCGTGAAGAATGACAACTCAATATTATTTTGTTTAACGTTAACTCGCAGATTTATTAATTGAAATACTTTTATGTATTGAATATTTAAGATTTCGATAAAGAGTCAGTTAATTGAATAAGATTTCGAAAAAAATCGTGAAAATATCGTATTAAGCATCCATCTTATTGTAAAATAGTATATATATATATATATATATATATATATATATATATATATATATATATATATATATATTATAATTTAAGAGCAATTTCACACTAGCAAACTTGTGAAGATAATTCTTGACAGAATCTTTATAATTGTTATTTATTCGGACTGGAAGAGTAGACTGCCCTGAGAACCATTACCTGAAATATATATTGCACTATCTCAGTATTATGGAGATGGGTGAAATGAAAGCCTACTTTACGGTGTTATGTAAGTTGTCTTCCAAATCCGACACACCAGGTTCTACTCCCATGGCCCATACCGCATTTTTGTTGGGCTCATAGGCGCAAGGGGGGGGCTACAAACCTCCTTGTTAGCCCCTTCTGCCCTTTCTTTTATTGCTCAGGCTCGGAGTCATAACTTTTAACTGAATACGGTATTCTTTTAAATTAGTTTTCTATGTAGCTCAGATGGCAAGGCATCTATCTTATTATGGATTGAAAATTCCTAGGCAGCGGATTTCTTTATCGTAGGTATAATTTAAGTTTCTATAAAATTAACGTCAGAAACTTTCCGGCCGGAGCCACATGCTTCATTCTCGTGACTTAACGCTAATAATACTGGTCAACATGATTTTTGTCTCATGAGTACCAATAGTTGTATTTAATGCAGTTTTTTATCGTGTTTTCAAATATGTATTCGGAATTTCTCCATCTCCCACAGTTTTTTTTTATTTAAATTTCAATTAATGGATTTAAATAATATTTTTTAATAAACTTTTTTCGTCCATTTGTCCATTGTAAAATAAAACCAAGTGAGCTAACTCAAATGATTTCAGCTATGGAATCCTATATAATATGCTGGCCGATTATTGTTGGGCCATCAAGAGGGATGCTCCACAGGCGAAATATAGCAGAAAATCGTCATTTCTTACTTTCTAGGTGAGTCCGAATGTTCGAATATTGTGTAGTTACGAATGTAGAAAATATTAAAGTGTTCAAAATTATAAATTCCTGTCTCTCGGAAACCTTGCGTGATGGTGAAAACCCGATATCATATTCAGGATAAAAAATGTTATCAGAATCACATATTTTTCTTTCTGAGACAAAATAAATTTTCTTTTTTGTTGCTCAGTGTAATAGTGGATCTTTGCATCCTTGCTTCCCATGGATCTTTATGGCTTCTTAAATATTTTTAGTAAGTAATCTCGTAATCTATATTGTTAATCGGGATATCTTAAATCTTCACTCTTAATCTTATAAATTATGTTTTTTGTGTGTGCAATACAAGTGCATGATGATTGCGAAACAGTTGACTGCTAGCAGCACTAGCGTAACTACTGTATTAGTGCACAAGGAAAAGGCCTAGTAGTTATTGAAATATTTACTTTTCGTTACTCGAAGTAGGCCTATGCATTTGGTTTAAAATGGGTACAAGGAAGTATTTACGTCACTCCCTCCCCGATATTAACAATATTCTTCCTTTTCCTAATTTAATGCAAATAGGCTACAACATGAATTGAAACGAATGAGAATGACTCTCTTTTCCCCTCCCCCCCTCTCTCTCTTCCTTAAATGTATCTTCTCTCTTTATAGGAATAACCTGCGGGAGAACATTTAAACAGTGGATTACGCACTGTAAACTAAATTTTTTTACACACAAAATGACGTGGAGAGACTCTCCGTATGAATGATAAGCTCTCTCATACATTTATACTAAACAAGACAAATGACATGGATGAGTTAAAATGGTTAGATGGTGTTCGGACTACTTGGACCTCAAAGTTTCGTGAGATGTCTTACAGGGGAGGCAACGACGTCAAGTACACTGCTCAAAAAAATTAGGGGATATTGTAGAATAACCTATTAAGACTATGTTTTTAGGAACAGTATTAGATGCAATCACTTTCTATTACTCCGAAAGAATGTAAACAAGAGTTAGAAGTCATTACGTAACCTCTATACCACACCAGATGTCAAAGAGATCCTGATTAGGAATATGGCAAACAAACAAAGCAACATTAACATGGGTGAAAATGTTTCTTTAGTATGGTGTATGGTCTCCTCGAACGGCCAGCACTGCCTCACACCTGTGTGGCATTGATGCAATGAGGTTAGCAATGAGTTCTTGGGGGATACGTGGCCACTCTTCCATAAGAGCAATGTGCAGCTCTGGAACAGTTGTGGGAGGTGCTGGTCTGCCTGCAATGCGCCTGCCTAATGCATCCCACACATGCTCAATCGGATTTAAGTCCGGGGAGGAAGCTGGCCATTGCATACGCTCGATACCCTCCACTTCCAGCATGTCGTCCACCAAGCCAGCTCTGTGGCGTCGTGCATTATCATCCATAAAAAGAAAAGAATCACCTATGGCACCAGCATAAGGCACGACAAAAGGTCGGAGAATCTCATCTCTATACCTTACCGCAGTCAAAGTACCACCTTGGATGACGTAGAGATCCGTACGTCCACCACTACTGACTCCTGTCCACACCATCAATCCACCGCCACCATATGGGGATCTTTCACGTACAAAAGCTGGATTGTTTCGTGTCCCTTTTTCTCTCCAGATGAATACACGCCGACTATCACATTCCACGTTGAATCGCGACTCATCAGAAAAAAGAACTGATCTTCATTCAGCATACCTCCACCCACGATGTTCCTCCGCCCAGTTTCTGCGATCTCTACGGTGTTGTGGAGTTAACCTGGTACACACCATGGGCCTACGGGCATAGAGACCACTTTCATGCAGTCGATTAGGGACAGTTTGAGTTGACACCCTGCGTCCTGTTGCTGTTTGAAGTGTATTTCGCAGTTGAGTTGCATCCTGCTGTCTATTCCGACGGGCTGTTAACAAGAGGTAACGGTCATCTCTTGCTGTTGTTGCCCTTGGTCGACCTTGTCCGGCTCTTCTGTGAACAGTATGTTCTTTGAAAATGATTCCAAAGTCTGGAAATCACGCTTTGAGACACCCCAATGGCTTGTGCCACCTCTTGTTGTGTCTGTCCAGCTTCCATCCTTCCTATGGCCCTCCAAGCCATTGGTTCAGGTAAATCACGTTGTCGAGGCATCACTGTCCCTAAGGCAAGTCATTCACTAACTGAAAACTGGACTGGATTTAAAAACAGCAACAAAACATTCACCCCCACACCGCCCTTTCACATAAACAGTACAGACACTGCCCTCTGGTGTGGTACCGAGGTTACGTAACAACTTCAAACTCTTATTTACATTATCTTGGAGTAATAGAAAGTGATTGCATCTAATACTATTCCAAAAAACATAGTCTTAATAGGTTATTCTACAATATCCCCTAATTTTTTGAGCAGTGTATTAACGTTGTTGCCTCAGCGATGAACTAATGCAACGAATAAAACAATATTCAAAATAATTAAATTTCCTAATTTATATATATACACACACACACACACACACACACAAAAGAATGCCAGAGCAAAGATTGCCAAAAATTGCTATGGAATGGATCCCAAGGGAAAGGAGGAAGAGAGGAAGACCGAAAAAAACTTGGATAGAAGGGGTACAAGCAGCTGTGAATATCAGAGGAATGGAGGAAGATCAATGGATGGACAGAGAGGAATGGCGTTTGGTTTCCGGAAGACGGCGGCAGCTGCCATGATACCGGATGATGATGATTATATATATATACACACACACACATATAGAGTACGCAGAAATTCCCATTTGGTATTTCTTAGGGCTTGTAGAGTAGACTGAATAGATCATGTTTAGAATAGGAACCTTTGTCCGGAAACGTACCGTTTTCGTGCTGCAGTTATACAAGTTCGCATTAATCCATTCGCACACTGTCACGCCTCGTATATGAACTGGCGAGGGAACCCTTCCATATTGAAGAGCTGCGACAAGATCTGCAGTCCATCACAATAGAGGAACTAAGGTGGAAGAAAGACCAAATCTGAATGGAATTCTACTCCACGGACGCTATGATGACAACGGATTGGAGACAAGCAGAATGCGACCTCGGACATCTGATGACGAGGATGGCAACACATGGGTGCCATTATAGAATCTGTAGGATCAACAAACATCACGAACCAGACTCCCAGTGCATCTGTGAGCTGTGCGCTGAACACTGCGACCGTTACCATGTTGTGTCGTGTCGGAGGCCAGACGTGTCCATGAGGCCTGTGGAGGGGACTGAACGGTGGACCATGGTGAACTTAACATTATGCACATTGTGCGCTCTTCATTATTTTTTTGATTGCGGATGAGCCCATGTAGGACTACGCAAAGTACTTAGAGGCGTTTCCTTTGAGCCCAAATTTCTTTCATTCTTTTGCTATGAGCTTGTTTTCTATCATCTGTCCAAGTTGTTCCATTTTTTTTCTTCGGTTTGTTCTCTTGGTCAACTTGCCACTTATTCACCTTAATTCTAAATATATCTCTGTTTGGGATATCTTCTTTAGTAATTCCTGCCAATTTTAAGTCCTTTTTGACTTCATCAATCCACTTCTTAGTATCCACTGGAGCTTTACTTCTGTTTTCGTAGAATTCCATTATCTGTTTTGTAAGCCTATTTGAGTTCATTCGTTTAATATGGCCATAAAATTTTAACCTTCGTTTTCTAATATCACTATGAATGTCTGTATATATTTTTATTTCCTTTTTACTTCTGAGTCTAAATGCTTCACCTATGACTTGTGGACCTAAAACTTTTCTTGTAATTTTGCATTCTTGCTCTTCATTATTATTATTATTATTATTATTACTATTATATTATTATTATTATTATTATTATTATTATTATTATTATTATTATTATTATTATTATTATTAATCCATTCGCCTCAAAAATCGAGATAGACTCGCCGGCAGTTAAATGGCTTTCAACTCAGAAGACGAGGTACACTCGCTTAACTCTGCTGTTATATATTTTGCAATATTTTGTACATCCCTTGGCAGGGTAATTTTTTGTTAACATTTATGAATAGTAGTGGAATGTGTTTTTGCCTTCACCCTTATTGTGATCTCAAGTATCGTTATCTTTTGTTTGTTTGGAATGTCTGAAAGTATACAATATAATTTACGGTAACTTAAATCTGGTTTCTGGGAAAATCCGTTGAGCATTTAAACCTGAAGCGAATGGGTTAAGCGTTTAAATCTCCCGCATCTGCCAGGGATAAATTGATAACGACTTATTGATTTATGACTCAATTAATTACATTTATACAACCCAATATCCTCTCGTTTCATGACAATATCCAATGTCAAGAGAAAAATAAAGAAACTTCACTTTATCACTGTAAGAATAATATTGTTTATTCGCAAACTAATCAAACTTCTCAACTGTATGCAACAAATTTTCAAGTCGCCGTCACTGTCCCGAAGGATCAAGCTCACATTATATGTAGCTGTGATCCGTAGTATGCTATTGTACGGCTGCGAATCTCTGAGTACCCTTGCGAAATGCCACAAAAAAAACTACAGATACTGCAAAACAAATGTCTAAAAATCATACTTTCGGCCCACGTTACACAAGGATAACTGAGATTCATGAGGCCACAAAGGTACCATATATTGATACTATCATAACGGAAAGGGTCACCACCATGTTTCAAAACATAAATGATCATGGAAACCCAATAGTACGCAAAAACTCAGGTAGCACCAGCGGCCACATACGATATTCAGATAATTTGGATTCACCTAACAGCGAAAAACCTCAAGAAATTGGAGAATGTCAAAGCCAGATATCTCAAGAGGGTTTTGTCACTCTCAAAGTACACAAGAAATAGCTACGCCTACAGAACAGCACATGAACCCTACTTCATTGAGGACATCAAGCTTCGCTTCAATCTACCAGAAACCCAGGCATATAAAGACGCCATCAAAGAGAGACAAAACAAAGCCAATGCAATACCGATGGAAATAATGGACACAGAAACGATGAAAACTGATGTGTGGAAAGGACCGAACTTCCAACTTCGCCACCTATACACACGCTTCGCCGCGCATGGTTTCCACGGGAAAATATGTCAGAATCCGGCATACCACGACCCCAAGGAGGACTGCAGATGTAAGCTTTGCGACGAGCCATGCTCTTAAGTACCACCTAATGAAATGCAAAAGCAGAACTCAGCCTCTCACCAAAATTACAAAAGACTGGTGAAAACTCTAAATGTACACATTGTGTTTAATAAAAATCTATTAAATAGTACGCAATATAGGACATCTTTCAGAATGGCGTACTACACATAGAAACATATTCGACCAAATAAATCTATAGTACTTAGCATGAAGCAACCAAGGTCAGAAAGATCAGCGCAGAGTGGCGTGGCTCATTCCGGTCCTGAATCGAGCTGATCTCTTCAGCGACACGGTTTCCGATGCCCCAATCAAGCGAGATCTATTCGCCTTGGCAAAAATATCCATATAAATATTACATTACTCCAAACACCGAAATAAATCCCCATAAAATCGCCGTGTAGGCTAGGGTAAACCAGCTAAATCCAATACGAATACACACGCGAATTCGCCGACAAGGGACAAACACAAGTCTCAGAAAAAGGCACACTGGACAGCACCAATAGCTGTCACCAAGTGATGATGATGATGATGATGATGTATGTATGTAACATTGTGGTTAGTGCTAATCCACTACAACAGCAGTTAGACATGGCGACCACTAGCTCGTTGCACACATTGTACCTGTGAATTATGTTCTTTTACATTCGCACCATTTTATTCTTACAATGACAAAGTGAAGTTTCTTTATTTTACCGTTGACATTAGACACTGTTACGAAATCAGTAGATGTTGGGTTGTGTAAATGTAGTTAATTGAGTCATAAAACATTGATTTACTATCGATTTATCCCCGACAGACGCGGGAGATGTAAACGCTTAATGCGAACTTGTACCTACAGCATGAAAACGGTACATTTACAAAGTTCATATTCAAAACTTTATCTATCAGTACCCTCTACCAGCTCTAGAATTTTGTAATGGTAATTTCCGAACTGCCTGTATAATATAAGTATATAGGCCAAACAGCTATATTTTCCAATTCAAACTCATTTTTATTACCCGTTTGAGGAGCAAGCGCAGTTGTTGACGGAGGGCACTGCAGTCGTGTTTATGCAGGAATAGAACACGTGACACTGCTATCTATGAGTGCAGAGGGGAATGGGACATGGGACGCTGACAGTGTATTCGCCTCACTATGATGCTTAACAAGCGGCTCGCTTTATTTCCCCGTAGCTGTTATATGTTATTAAAATACAAAGATCTCGACAGCCGCGACTACCACGATGTTGCCACATTGCTATTCTCCCCTCAGTTTCAATTAAAACTCAGAACGTAGAGCAGTTGATCCAGTATTAAAATTGTATACCGTAATTAATTGGTATAATTATAATTATCACTGATTTACTGTGATATGTAGCTCGAATAATAATACAAAATCTGCATAATATATGTGTTTAATATAGCCTATAAGTGATTTCAACAAGTAGCGACCATGGGAAAATATTTCAGACCGAGCAGTTAATAATAATAATAATAATAATAATAATAATAATAATAATAATAATAATAATAATATTAATGATCATCATCATCATCATAGTACATTCACGAATTTAGGCCATTTGTTGACCTGTTTCGGCCTCAAGAGAAACACCATCCAAAAGTCTTTTGAGTGGACGTCCTGGTCTTCTTCTTCCTGCAGGTTGATATCTTAACATTTGTTGGGTATTCTGTGATCTTCCATTCGATGAACATGTTGTATCCATCTTGACTTATAATCAGAAATTTTGTTTTCTAAAGATTCCATGTGTAATTCTTCTAAGATGTCTTCATTTTTTTTTGTGATCTATTAGTGTGTATCATGCAGTCCTCCGAAGATATCTCATTTCAGCAGATCTAAGTCTCTGTATATCCTTCTGTTTCAACGTCCATACTTCGCTACCATACAAAAGAGTTGGAAGAGCCAGTGTTTTATACACTTTTAATCTTGAATGATTTTGGACTAACTGTGGCTTGAAGATAGAATTTATTAACCCTAAAATTCTTAAAAATCTAGATATTTTTGCATGTACATCCTTTCTTCTTCATATGAGATATTGCATCCTAGTAATAATAATAATAATAATAATAATAATAATAATAATAATAATAATAATAATAATAATAATAATAATAATAATCATCATCATTTCATCATGATGTATGAATATTAAATTTATGTAAACCTACAAGCTATATAATGTAGAATTTAAATTATTAAATAAAAATATAATTTTAATTTTAAAAGTTAAACAATACAAAATAATAACAAATATAATCGATGTCTTCTGTCCTTGTGTAATAAACGGCCATAGCGCTATGAGAAACGTGACAACACCGCATGTCAAGCAATGCCGCGCGGCAGCCGCTTTTATATAAACGATTAACCATCAGAGTGAGGCGATAATACACTGCCTTATATGACGTCACGTGTAGCAACAAACAGAGTTTCGTAATTCTTCCGCTTGCAGAGATATTTTGAATGACTAATATTTTATTTATCCGTCGTAACAATAAGGGAAAATGAGAAGTTTATTCTGCATTCTGGTAGGTCTAATATTTATACCGTGCTCTCACTTCTCTGGACTAATATAAAATATGTAGACCATGAGTTTTAAATTATTCTTCTTATTCATAATTTGTAGGAGTTACATCCTACTTATTTCAAAATCACTCCTCGGAGGAAGACGTATTGCATGTGCATCCACTGTCTATCCATCTCTTGACTGGTCTTCCTCTTTTTCTTCTCTCGTCCATTGGTCTATCTTCTTTAGCTCTTTTTGCAAGTCGGTTGTCTTCCATTCTCTCTATATGACCTTTTCAATATTTTCGTCTATCTATAATAAATTTGGTTATGTCTTGAATATGACATTTGTCCCTAATTTCTGTGTTGTATATCTTATCAAATAATGTTTTCCTTTGAAATAGTTCTTAAGATCTTCATTTCACATGTGCTTATTATTTGTTTACTTTTTGTTGTATCAGTCTCAGTTTCTGCTCCATAAACGATAACTGGTCGAACTATCGTTTTGTATATGCGGATTTTGCTTTCTATTACGGTACATATGTTTGTTGCGTCAAATTAAATCTTTCATATCTTTATCAGGATATTTCTTTACTCCTTTTATTAATTTTTTAGTGTTTATTATTAATACACCTAAATAATTAAATTCTGATACTTGTTCTATAATTACTGGTTCTTTTGATATTGTTAGGCATGTAGTATTATTCGTATTAATTTCCATATTGTATTTTCTGGCATTTATATTAAATTGATGTAAAGTTCTTCGTAAATTATCTTCAGATTCTGAAAGGAGAACGACATATTCTGCGTAACATATCAAGTGAAATCTATAGTGTTTCCTTTTCTATAACCTAAACGTGCTGGTATGTTTTCAATGATTGTATCTGATGTAATATTAAATAAGAATTGACTTAAAGAGTCACCTTGCCTGATGCCCTTTGTGAGCGTTAATTCTTCAGTTTACTGTTCTTTTACTTTGATTACTGTTTTGCAGTGTGTGTTAATTTATATTATTGCTCTAATCAGTTCATTAGGAATTTTATTCTCTCTCAAGATATGTACAAACATCTGTCGTTTAATAAATTATATCTATTTGAATATGCAAATAATACTTCACACCCATAAATTTGTATTATTAGTGGAAATACTGACATTGTCATTAGGCCTGTAACAATAAAAAATCGAAGAATTTGCCATCCTGATAGTTGGTCCACGTTGATAATGCAAAAATATAACCCTGAACATGAGCTTTTTTTACGCTGCCACTAGATACGCGCCTTATGAATGTGCAGTCTTTGTGCTATTGTTTATCTACTACGTAAATCGCCAGCACAAATTATCGTTGTAACCGCTTCCTTTGTTTTTGAATATATGCGGTTTTTCTACAAAGCTGAGCACTGTCGAGTAGCTATTCTACGCTGACGTGATGCGTAGTGTATTTGAACTACTTTAATTCCGGATGCAATTTGCCGGCGTTTCCAAATAATACAGAAGCTATTATCCGTACTCATTTGTGTAATTGCTAAAAACAAACGAAGATTTTTTTACAAAATGTCGGCAAAACAGCGCTTATTTTGTAACTTCAGCAAATTTTAGTTAGTTTTGTTTCAAATCATCGAGTTCTGTACGATATGAGGAGGATTTCTGATATCTGGTGCATTTCTATACCAGCCGTGTATATTTTATATCGTCTGCACGTTATTAAACTTACAGAAAACATAATATAAATAATTAAATATTAATACACTTCCTTTGGCCAGCAACCAATCGAAGGGAATATTATTATGCTTTCAAGTCTTATACGAGAATTTCCCTCAAACGCTGGAGGGAAAATTTTCTATAGGATCGTAACAGGCCTTGGCCTAATACTTGGAAGGAAGAAGAAGAAGAAGAAGAAATATTAATACATGGTATACTCAATACTCATAGAGAACCCCGGGATAATCAATCAGCTGATTAAAAAAAAATGACGAATGAAGGGCCACAGAGCACAATAACTGACAATACAATTCTTTGAAGGAACGATACACGCTCTATGCGAAACCAGTAACATGCCGAGCGTAAAGTGCTGACGCTATACATCGGGTGTTATACCCTGTATAATGAACCAAATTAACATTGAAAGTAATGACAATTAGTAAATAAAAGGTATTTATTGAATGGCCATCTTTACAGCTAAGATCGTTAGCATTGCAATTCAAATCTGGACGTTAAAATGCCGATAAATTTTACACAGAGACCTCTTTCTTCAGGCTTGAGTTTATTTTCTTCTTCTTAAACTTAATTTGTAGGATTTTCATCCTGTTTATTTCCAATATCATTCCTCGGAGGAAGACGTATTGGATGTGCATTCACTGTCTATCCATGTCTTGGCTGGTCTTCCTCTTGTTTTTTGTTTTTTTTTTTTCCGTCCATTGAACTATCTTCTTTAGCTCTTTTTGCAAGTCGGTTTTCTTCCATTCTTTCTATATCACCCTTCCAATATTTTCGTCTATCTATAATAAATTTGATTATGTCTTGAATATGACATTTGTCCCTAATTTCTGTGTTGTGTATTTTATCAAATAGGCCTAATGTTTTCCCCCTGAATAGTTCTTAAGATTTTCATTTCACTTGTGCTTATTATTTGTTTACTTTTTGTTGTATCAGCCCTAGTTTCTGCCCCATATACGATAACTGGTCGAACTATCGTTTTATATATGCGGGTTTTGCTTTCTATTGACATATGTTTGTTGCGCCAAATTAAATCTTTCATATATCCTGATATTGGTGCTGCTTTATCAGCTTGTTTCTTTACTTCTTTTATTGAATTTTTGTGTTAGTTATTAATAAACCTAAATAATTAAATTCTGATACTTGTTCTATAATTTTTCTTTCCACTTCTAATTTGCATCTTACTGGTTGTTTTGATATTGTTAAGCATTTTGTTTCATTCGTGTTAATTTCCATATTGTATTTTCTGGCATTTATATTAATTTGATGTAAAGATCTTTGTAAATTATCTTCAGATTCTTTATGAGTCGTAAATCTAGAACAAACAACCCATGCAATATAGGCCTACGAAATGTATAAATCATGAGTTGGGGCATATGATTTTCTGTAGAGTTATCTCGATGATATCTATCTCTCCCCTCCCTTCCCCCCATCCATTTAACAAAAAAATTAATATAATTTCGTGATTTTTCGCATCTGTGTTCCTGACTAACAGTTTGGAAGGGAAGTGATGTACACTCTATCTAAAGTCCAGCCGCTGGAATCCGGCTCTGACATTTAGGTTGTACGAAGGATAAAAATAGAAACTCGGCCTCTACTGCCAATAAGGGAATAGTTTAAGTGGGGAATGAACGCGTGTCACAACCAATCACTGCTCTTGACACCGCTATAGCGCACTAGTAAGGTTTGAAATTGTTGAGATGTTGTCAGCTGTATTTCTGCTAACCGCATACATAAAGCGGCCCCTCCCACTGAATATCCATATCGGCTACACTGTCGTGAAAACGTCAGAGCCGGAGACTCAGTGGTTGGACTTTATAACTTCCCCATGTCCAAATTCTCAACCTCAGCTGCTCATGGTGTAAACTGTTAAAGTCCAGCCACTTGTCTCCGGCTCTGACGTTTTCATGACAGTGTTTCCGATATGGATATTCAGTGGGAGGGGCCGCTTTATGTATGCGGTTAGCAGAAATACAACTGACAATATCTGAGCAATTTTAAACCTTACTAGCGCGCAATAGCGGCGTCAAGAGCAGAGATTGATTGTGGCAGACGTTTACTCCCACTTCAACTATTCCCTTATTGGCAGTAGAGGGCGATTTTCTCTTTTTACCCCTCTTAAAACCTAAACGTCAGAGCTGGAGATCCAGCGGCTGGACGAGGCTCTGAAGATCGAGTTACGGTAATATAAACGTTCCATATAATAGTGGAAGTGCCTTATTCAGAAGGCCAAAGAGCCAGCTCCACCTGGTTCAGAGGAAATTTACTTATTAGTGTTCATTATTACTCACAAAATACTCGAGAAGATTTGCCGAATAGATAATTGGAAACAATCAAAACATGACATTATTAATGGAGTAGAAGCGAACCAACATAAATGATCGATACGTGTTAGAAGAATGTTCATAGAAAGAATACCATGGCAAGTAGCCTATTACATTATAACCCAACAGGACAGAAAAAAAAAAGGGATGACCAAAGAGACGATGGATAAAACAGGGATAGGAACAGTTTTAATAGAACCAAATTCTGAAACCTTTACAGTGATGATGATGGTGGATTTTAATACAAGATTGTGTAAAATTGTTTAAAAATTTGTTACACTGGAAGATGGTTACAATAAATTTTCTCCATTGCAATACGCTACAGGTCGGGGTTTGAGTCCCGATCGGGTTAGGATTTTTTTTTTGTCTCAATTCTTCTGGAGCCCACCGCTGTGGTCTCGAGGTATCGTGCTGCCTTGTCACGCAGCGGGCCCGGGTTCGATCCCCGGTCGGGGCAGTTTTTCTGGGTGAGGTTTTTATCGGGGTTTTTCCTCACCCGTAAGACAAATGCCAGAAAAACTTTAAGGCCCAAACGGTCCCCGAAATCATATGGCCATCATCATCATCACCCTTATCTTATCACCATCGTCCTTCACCGGTGTGGAAAGCAACGGGAAGCTACCACTCCTACAATTCTCTAGTAAAGCTGCAAGAATAGCATGAAAATGCTATGATTGCAGTGAAGGACCTGCCCTCGGGCAGAATTACTATGGATGCATGGATCCTTCTGGAGGCACTATGACTCAGTCTCTAACGGAAATGAGTACCAGACGCTTGTTCTGGGGTAAATACGGCCGTCACGCAGGGCTAACAACCCGGTTGACATCTCGTGCCGATTATCTAAAAGGGCGGGAGCCTTAACTTCCGACTACACAAAGGGTCTCTTGAGACCTGTAGTGGGATACAAAAAAAAAACCCTTAAATCATGGGTTTTCAAATTGTTTGCTGTCGGTAATCCCTAAACTGCCAAAATATGAACGCGCTTCTCCTATCAAAAGTGAAATATGCCAAAATACGTGTGTCTATAAAAGAAAGGCTATCAGGCTATCACTATGGTAAAATTTGTTGCATTTATTGAATAGCCACCCAAAACAAGGTTATAACTCTGTTTTTTATATAAATTAATTTTTACATAAAAAAAACTTGTCAATGTCACAGAATTGGACCTTTTCCATGTAAAAATCAACTTTAGAAACAATTGTTCTGGGCGGCTACTCTATTAATATTTAATGGAAATGTGTGTCGGTACAGCAATCTACATATTATACTTGGCAATCAAATACGATAAAGATAAGCAATATTTATACAACAACAGTAGTAAGAATTTAATGTAATAACTATATTATACTTTGTATTCCATTCATAAAAAAGGAAGATATTTATTCAATAGTTTACTTGTATACAATTAAATATATGTCTAGCATTGTAAATATGTTTATTTATAATATAGTATAGGCCTTAATGCCACACGAGGACCATTTCTCAAAGTTTTCGCTCCTCCTTTCAAAAACCCCGGCAGGCTGCCCTGTATGAAAAAAATTGAACTCGTAGGGTATAGAATATGAGCACATGTAAAACATCTTTCTTTGTATTCTCTTTAACAATTTCAATGACGTAATCATGCGTAATAGCTTGCTGTGTTTCTATTGGCTCTTTTTAGTTGACTATTTTCCTTTGGTTGTGATATCAATGAGTCGTGAATTTATCGATAATTTGGAAATCACTCGTGGCATTACTTATGATAATTCCTTCGAATGATAATTCGTAATTAGTCATTGACACACAAAAAAATGTGTGAACTTAAACTTGATAATATAATTATATGACACAAATATGAGTGAGGAATTGCCTATATGCTCTAGTTATCGGTCGACAAGTTCTCGTGATCCTATTTGGACCAGGGTAGCAGAAGATCCAAATGACAGACGATCAGTATCTCGTGGAGATAGCCCAGTGAGTATTTTAATAGTTATATTGATTCTTTTGTACTTTGTTACATTTCTTAGAACTTACGACTTTGACCTTTCTGCATGAGTAATTAGATGATCTTTTGTGATTTATTTATTATTAAAACGATTGCAAGTATATAGTTGTCAGAATTTCCTTTTCTACTAGGCCTAGGAATATCATTTCTGTGCTGTTTTAATTAAGTTTGTAACAGCGTGAATATTAATCTTACTTTACAGTGAATATATTGTTTAATGGTAAGATTATGGAACATATAGAAGAGAGAACGCTGCTCAGAGAAGACCAAAGGGTTCGTTGCATATATAATTTATTTTAAAATTTTGCACATATAAATGTCAAACCCAAACATGTCATTTTTAAAATAGTTTTCTCTATACACTCCTAACAAACTTGATATTCTAATTTTTAAATAGGACCCTAAACCTAGGTTTCCAAAAGGTTCAGTGGCTCAACAGTACATTACCTTTCCTGTTACTCTACGCACTTGTTCTGTCTAATAATATTTTGTACTATTTTAAACGTTTTTCAACGATATTTATAATATTCTTTTACAATTTTTAGGTATTTATTTATTTATTTATGAGAAACACAGTAAAACATTATGATATTTTTAGACAATATTGTGAAACTCACTAGCTATTTTCCCTCCTCATCCAATGATACCACCATCAACAACTCAATTACACATATTTTTGTTAAGTTATTACTATTTTTGTTAGGTTAGTGTACATCACATTATTGTAAATAATATACACATAATTAATTTTGTTGGGTTAGGAATTTATTTCAAAGATTGGTCATACCTCACATGCTGCCATACTAGTGATAGCTCTGTAAACTTTCTGTAGAACTTCAAATATATGTGGTTCCACCTTCTGACAGCTCTATAAACTCATATGCATGCTTACTGTTATTCTCTAGAAAATATATTGGGAAAGGTAAAGTACTGTTTAACAGCCAGTCCCTGTCTGATGACAGAATTATGAAATGATTGGTAACATCTATAAGAATATAGTATAGAATTTTTGTTATATGGAAGTGAAACTGGTCTTTGACGGAATTACAAAAGAATAAAATTAGAACAGTTGAATTTGATTATCTTAGAAGAAGCCTTCAGAAAACAAGAAGGATAAAATAAATAAATTCCTTTGGAGAGAAACTAATGTCACCACACCTGTTAAGAGGATTGAAAATCAAACTCTTGAATGGTATGGCCATGTACAGAGAATGGAAGATCAAAGATGGCCAAAAAATATATATACCAGTGGTCACCCCCTGGAAGAAATAAATGTGGCAGACCAAGATGGAAATAGAAAACTTATGTCAGAACTATAATGGATGATAGGTATTTGGAAGAGGGAGATTGGAATGATAGAAATAAATGTAAACTGAAAGCGACAAACCTATATGTGGGGGGAAAGCCGAAGAAGAAGAAATACTGCCAATTCAGCAACTAAGAGTTTTCATAACTTGTAATGCTTTATAGTAGTATACCGTATATATACACACACATGCCTATTAAATGTGTTTTTATTTTTCAGAATCTAGTTTCCGATGAAAGTAGAAGTCATGTTTCTATCAATGAAGTTAGGGATATACCTAAAGGACTTAATGTCCTGACAGCAGCTGTATTTATCGCAGGAGAGTTGGCTGGAAGTGGTGTTTTAGCTTTACCTAGAGCTGTCGTTGATTCTGGTAAGTTTACATACGTAAAATTCATCGGAGAACATTTTGTTTAAACAACTCACCTCATAGGATTCATGCTTCCATGATACAGTGGTTTCAAACACAGTCGTGTTCATAACTCCGGAGTTATGGCTGAGGATGAACACGACTGTGTTTGAAACCACTGTCTCATGGAAGCATGAATCCTATGAGGTGAGTTGTTTAAACAAAATGTTCTCCGATGAATTTTAATGATTATACTTCATAATATTTACTTCCCAACATTAATTTAATATAATTACATACCTAAATTGTATATTATTTAACAATAACCACACAGGCCTACTATACTGAAATAATTAGACTTCTTATTCGCAGACAGATGAGAATTTGATTATTTATGATAGCGTATGCCATTTGGGAATGAATACGGTCTACATGCCGTGATATTTGACTTACTTATGAAACGTTTTTGTAGAATCTCAACCAGAAAACTGGAATTTAAACCTCAATGTATTGTTTTTTTATATCCAAGTTGTTATTTTTCATCAGGGCAAGATGTCTTATAATATGTTCATTGGTTCTTTGATTGTGGAAAGCATCTTAAGGTATTGTTTCTTGACTCACCTCATACTTCTTAACTCCCACGCAGACTCGAGTTTCTTCACTTCATTTGTGACATTCTCAATGCTGTATTACATTCACAACTCATAATACAGCATTGAGAATGTCACAAATGAAGTGAAAGAAATCGAGTCTGCGTGGGAGTTAAGAAGTATGAGGTGAGTCAAGAAACAACTAAACAATGTTAAAATAAACCTCATAGTGTTATTTCCTACCTACATAACTTAATAATTTTAAGGTATATTAAGTGGGCTGTGTGTTTCTATTGTTATATTTATCATGTATTTTCTATTTCGTTGTGTATGTCCAAATGTGTCGTAATAATGCAATTCCAATCCAGAATTTGTCCTGACAAGTGAGAAAAATCAGGAAAAAATCCTCGATCATTGGTTGGGATCAGGATTTAAACCTAATTGGGGCTTACTGAAAATGAATCTGAAACACTTCTGCCTGAGTGTTATTTTGTGTTTGAAATATAATAATTAGAAAAACAAAGTGATTCAGTGGTATATTGAAGTTGAACTCAAATGGAGAACATTTGTTACATAAGAAAACGGAAATAATTTCCTTTTAATATGTGGAACCTTGACCATGTATATCATCTTTCTACTGGTTGCATGTTTCTAATTCCATGAAAAATCTTTGAATGTGCCAATAATTTTTTTTCTTGACCTTTGTCTTGGAATTTTTTATTGTTTGAAGGTTTTCTATATGTAGTTCAAATGTTATCATTGTTTGTATTAAGAAATGTGTAAAAAGTAGGTCAGTTTTGAGATTTATGTTATCTGCATTAGCTGGATGAATCATTTGTGATGAATGAGTTCAGATAGAGTTCCCAAGGCCATGTTTCATTATTGTCCAACAGGGAAGAGATATCAGCCGTCCAAGGAAACACTGGATACAAATGTTTTATTTTAGGAAGTAATATTTTGAGGTTCTTTTAATTAAATCATTTTGAGTCTGTGAAATCTTACCTCAATATTCAAGTTGATTTGTTCTTGAACATGTTTCGATTAATCGTCTAATTGAAACATGTTCAAGAACAAATCAACATTAATATTGAGGTAAGATATAACCGACTCAAAATAATTTAACTGGATACAAAATTCATCAGTGAGATCATAACAGGTCTATAGGCCTAAGACTTGGTTGGATGATGAAGATGATGTCATC
Source organism: Diploptera punctata (assembly GCA_030220185.1). NCBI lineage: Eukaryota > Metazoa > Arthropoda > Insecta > Blattodea > Blaberidae > Diploptera > Diploptera punctata. The sequence goes on along the minus strand of JASPKZ010000425.1, from coordinate 1,142,859 downwards.
TGCATTATTTATAACCGGCACATCAGTCAAAAATTATATAATCAATTATATTATTTTTGGTCTGGACATCTTACCTCAATATTAATGTTGATTTGTTCTTGGACATGTTTCAAAACATTTAAATTCAAAACTATTAAATTTACAGAGTACAAACATTAAATTCACCAAAGAAATAGAAGACAATAAACAAATACCTTTTTTGGATCTTAAATTGGTCAGAAACGAAGAAAAAAGGAAAATTGAATTCAGGATTCATAGGAAAGAAACTCATACGGAAAATTTTATAAAATCAACAGGGTTCAATCCAATTGGACATAAATTAGCAGCATTTAATAGTTTAACTCATAGATTGGTAAACTTACCCTTAAACGAAGAAGATTTCAAACATGAGAAAAAACACATAATCAAAGTAGCAAGAGAAAATGGGTTTGATGAAAAAATGGTACATAAAAGGATAGAAAAGTATAAAAAACAAAAAATGATAAACAGAAGTAATCTTGAAAAAGAAGAACCACCTATGAAAAAATATAGGAAATTCACATATCACCCCTGGGTACATAATAAATTTCAAATATATTTGAGAAGTTTAATATTAAATTAGCACCAAAAAATAACTACAGTTTAAATAAACTAATAAAAACCAACAAAAATGAAAAACTGATAAAATAAAAAGTCAGGAATATATCAAATTGAATGCATGGGTTGTGAAAAGATATATATAGGGAAAACAAAAAGGAAACCTAAAATTAGAACCAAAGAACACATAAGAAATATTAAAATGGAGAAATTGAAAAATCTGCAGTTGCTGCTCATGTTTGGTCTGAAAAACATAATATCAATTCAGACACTAAATTATTAAAACAGTTAGAAAATACAAACGAGCTGACTATTTGGGAAAAAATTTATATTCAGAAGAACAGAAACAGAGTTATGAATTTTGATATTCCGATGGAGGGTGACCTTGTTTGGAGGTTCTTTGGCCAACCACAGGATGGAGCTGACATCGACATCCAGGTGGTGCAACATAATGCAACATAAATAAAACCAGTCTGGGAAAGCTGAAGATAAAACAGAGAATTGTTTTGAAACATGTCCAAGAACAAATCAACATTAATATTGAGGTAAGATGTCCAGACCAAAAATAATATAATTAAAATAACCTCAAAATATAACTTCCTAAAATTAAATATTAATTATATAATCAGTTAGAACATGTGATATGATATGTCAATTCATATAAATGAAAGAGGTTTTTCAAGGTGTCAGATGACATGTAATACAAAGTAAAGTAAAGTGATCCCACTACAGGCCTCAGGAGGCCCTTGGGATAGTAGGAAGTTAAGGCTCCCACTTTTTCTAGACAATCGACACTTGATGTCAGCCTGGTTGTCAGCCATGCATGACAGCCGCCTTTACCCCCAGAACAAGCATCCGGTACTCATTTTCGTTAGAGCTGAGTCGACCCCAGGGTCATAGTGCCGCCAGAAGGTTTGGGTCGTTCAAAAATCCTGATCCCACTGGGACTCAAACCCTCGACCTTCCGGCTTGTAGTGCAGTACCTTAACCACTACACTATGGCATGCCCCACAACCCAACTTAATTAAAGCTCTGTCTAAAAAATGCTCAATAATTAAATTAATAGATATCTGAAGTCTCTTGATGCAGATATTTAGAAGGGAGCTAAAATTCACTTTTTTTGTTATTTTATTATTATAAATAACTTTATGTATATTGCTCTTGTTGATCTATACATAACAGATTCACTTTGATATTTCATGGATGAGGAAAATTTGAAGATATGGTATGTAATTAAAGGAAGAATCATTAGAATGCAAATTTACTCATCTAAAGGACAGATTTAGTATCAGTTATGTTTTTCAGATTCAGAAAGAAAGGCTTATAAAGTACAGAGAATAAATTATAGGAACTGTACAGATTAAAAAAAATGTAGTAATCACATATACAACACAAACAAGAGGTAATTTCAAACAAGCAGATAAGAGAAATAAAATAGTTATTTTGGATCAAGAACATCTTAGAAATGTCAAAAATGGTGAAGTGGAAAAGTCAGCAGTAGCTGCTCATGCTTGGTCTGAAAAACATCTAATTGAATCGAAAGCCAGTCTAATTAAACAAATAGAAAAAACAAAAAGAACTCACTGTTTGGGAAAAAATCCACATTCAAAAAAAGAAGAAAGAGAAACTTATGAACTTCGAAATTCCCGTGGATTTTGATTAGATCTGGAGGTTTAACGGTCCACCAACAGAGGGAAGAAGTAGATCTTCTGATCGACATAACATCAGTCGATGAGATATTACTGAAAAAAAACTCCTGGCGCGACAGGCCTAGATGGCCCTTAGCCTACCAGCCGGCTGCTGGCCTAATATCCACATGTGTCAATCACAGAGGTAGATGATCATCAGCCAGTGTTGGGGTGACATGTGGTCAGCATGTCGAGTCCCCCAGCCGTTATAGCTAGTTTTCTCAACCTGGAGCTGCTACTTATTGTAGCTACCCAAATGCCTCACGATGCTGGGTGGGCACCGGTCCCATACTGGCCGAAATACCATGAGAAAATTTCTTCCCCCATGGAGACTCGAACCAGCGCAAGTCCTGTAGCTCTGCGCCAAGACTTCCTGCCTTAACCACTCGGCTACAGCGCGGGACAGATATTACTGAAGATGAAGCTAAAAGGCTTTGAAACTGTAGTATAATTAGAAGACTGGGTACTAGGTGGGGTATGAAGTATTTTAATTTAATTTTAAATTAAACCTCATAGTGATTTTTTCCTGTAAAAATTCAAAATCAAGACGATTATTTAAACAGAATGAACCTTTTTCTAAAATCTAATGAATATGAAGAAATTAAATACAATCCTTTCCCTAAAACAATAAAATTATTTAATAATACATTAAAAAACATGAAATATACCATCAAAGATCAAGAGAAATATAAGTTAAAAGTATCAAACCCACAGAATCCTAAATTGTATGGATTCCCAAAAATACACAAGGATGAGACCCATTGTTAGTAATATTGGTTCAACTTGTTACATTTTGGCAAACTGGATTACCAAGAAATTTAATGAATTGCCAAGTTTCGACAACAAAAGTATTGAAAATTCAATTGAATTAGTAAAAGAACTGAATAATGCTTCATTGGATTGTAATGACAAATTGGTTTTTATTTATGTCGTTCCTTTATTTCCGAGCATCCCAATTGGAAAGATGTTAAATATTTTAAAAAAATTGCTAAATTCCTTGAAACTAGATAGAGAAATAATAGAAGAATATTTTAAATCTTACAAAACTTTGTATCAACAATAATTTTTTCACCTTCAATGGAACATTTTATAAACAAATATGGATATAATTTATATACAGAGTGTTTCAGAGTAATCCAGACTTCTAGGGGTTGTAGAGGGGACTTAGTAGAAAAAAGTTTTGATGAGGAACCCATGTCCGGAAATGTACTATTTTGATGTAAAATAGGTTTGAAGATTAACCCGTCAGTGACGCACCATTTTACTTGCTTTCCTACTGCATGGACGGAGGCCATTTTAACATTTTAGTATTCCTAGAACACTGATTTGTATAAACGATCATAACTTTTTTAAATATCGATGGATTTGAACGAAATTTTTACTTGTTAGCTCAGAAATAAATGAGAAATTTAATACATGCCATATGGAGTTCAGTAGTTTTTATAAACTATTAAAAAAAATGTTGAAATCTGAGTTTCTCTCTCATGATACACATTTTTACTAAATAATTTGATTTGCTCACATTGGACACCCCTGTTTCTTTCTGTGAGACACTAAATATATTGTGTGGCATAGTGCTGATTCATCTGTAACTTGTATATACAAAAGCAGCTGACATAACCAAAATCAGAATGAATATTTAGAAGAGTGAACTCAAGCTCAATCTTCTGTCAAAGCGCTAGCAATGTTTATACTTGGAATCTGAATTATTGCTTGGATTCGTATAAAAATTCTACAGCAGTTATTTACAACTGCACAGACCATAAAAATTATTTTCTCTTATTTTAGTACTACTATTTTTAGAAATAAAAAATCACATAACCTTAGTAGTTGAGCTTGGTGTGATACATCTCGAAACACTCTTCAATACACAGACCTACATCACATTCCTGGCAGCAATAAACAGATGTCTTTCTTCTCCCATGTTTAGTACAAACAACACACCTCCTTTGAGGTTTCAATTTATCACTTTTAGGGGTAATTTTTCTGATGAAGTGTCTTTTAGGTTATGACTGGCGATAATTACGTATATAATGCACGACACCGCGCCTCAGACTGATTCCTTGTAAGTAACATCTATTTGAAAGAGGCAAAATAAATCAGGTATTCCCCTAAACAGGTCGATTTATATATCAATCGATAGCTTGTATATCATTTTATCGACCTGAAAAATTAGATTGTGAAAAGTTTATTAGAAGCCCTGCAGAAAGCAGAACAAAGCTAGGCCTGTGTGCCATCGAGTGTTGAAGTAAGAAACTACTTCAACCTCAATACCACATGCACCAAAATGTGGTAACAGCTGATTCATACACTTAGAAAGAAAAGTAAGATATGAGGCTTCAAAACTATATTGTTCATTAGCCAAATATAAGAATATACAGCAGTAAAAAAACAAATGAAAAGGTTCGCGTGCATTTAGAGAAAAATTACGATTTTACTTCAATCTCATCTGATTTTTAAAAAAAATAATATGAATATTAAATTTTAAACGGAATATTATGTTTATTCATTATGTCCTGGAAAGCTCATAATTTCTAAGTTAAACACAAGTAAATTACATATTTGTAGCTTCAAAAATGTGTACGATCCAGAACAAAAGACCCCAAACACGCACTGCATAGGTCTATACCACGTATAGATGTTGGCAACTAAGTGAAGGAGAGAGGGTCTCTATACCACGTATGGATGGCGGCAGCTGACGGGTAAACACCCAATGGGCTTGATATTCCCAAGCTTCTTGAGTTTCAGAATAAGTCATTACCGGACCTTCTACCCGGGGTGGGGTTGAACTACAAGCGTGGTTTCACAAGATGATCATATTCTTCATTGTACAAAGTGTACCTGCGACGCATGTTTTCATACACACGCCTCACAAAACCTGGTGTGTGCTCAATAATTTTTGCGCTGCCAGAATTCATGCAAAAAGATCTTCCTCTGACTCGACAGGTGTAGTACAACCCCTGGAAGTCTGCAATACTTATTCTGAAACACACACACGATAACAGTCCGTTATGTTCTGATGTTCAAACTCATTTTACATTGATATGGTAGGTTTCCAGACATGGCTTCCTTATTAACCCATTCAACTCATATGACGTGACGTTCACGCGCGCTATAGTGAGGCCTAGTCTTCGAATGACGTGACATTCACATCAAGCGCACGAGCTCATATATTTTGCAATAACTTCCAAGCTACCCCATAGATGTCTAATGTGTTAGCTTTGCTAGGTTCCTGAGAGAAAGCATGTTGGACGACCCGCTTTTTTTGTAAGAATTCGTGAAATTAGAAGCTGTCTGTTTGTTGGAAATATATAGAAGAGATTTGTAGTGCTAAGTCTTTGAAATGGCGTCTAAGAGGGTGTGTGGTGATGATCATGACGGGATTCTGAGTTTATTAGAGAGTTTTGTCCTCGAAACATTAGACAGAACACCGACAGAAAAACTGAGGAGGGTAAAAGGACAAAGACCTAGGGAAGAAATAAAAAAAACCAAGACTCTGCTTGAAGTACCAGGATGCAAGGCATTGACTTTCAACAGCAGATCACTGCCCTTTTTCCTATAATGTGTTGCACTGTAAAAGGATACAGAAAATTATTTTTCTATTTGCTGGACATATTTATGTTTAACTCTTTTGTGGTCTACAATAATTTCATAGATAGCAAGACAGCATATTCGAATTATATTATTTTTAGTCATCATCTTACCTCAACATTAATATTGAGGTAAGATGATCAGACTAAAAATAATATAATTAAAATAACCTGAAAATATAACTTCCTAAAATTAAATATTAGCATATTCAACCTTCAGAATAGCTGTCGCCAAGCAGTTATTGGTGACAATTCAGCTGCCATCCTACAACGTGAGAGGCCCCCCATCATCAAGTACAACCCCTGTCAGGTTACAGGCAAGGAACTGGGCTTACTTTCCATTGTATATCCCCAGCACAGACAATAAAAAGAAACCCTACAAATGTGTGTTCAAAACAGAACAAAAGAAGTGAAATTACATTTCAGTGCAAAAAGTGTGAAGTTCCGCTTCATGTCCCGGAATGTTTTGAGATTTACCACGCCAAGATATCACTTTAGGCACTAAAATTTCTAAAGAAAAATATTTATTAAATTCCATTCTATGAGCATTTTTGTGTTTGCATGTATAGAGCATGACACCTCTTGTCTTCTGTGGCCATTTAAATCTGAGTGGAGGAGAAAGTTAGCAGGCATTTAAATAAGAGTCCATTGATAATAATTAAATGAATTGTGATTTCTTCTTACCTCATACTTCTATATTTTTTTTAAACACAGCACTGCAGTATCGGCGACACATTGTTGTCATCATCAGCTGTTTTCACGACTGTCAATTTTTTCTTTTTTGCCAGTAATTATCTAGACTGCCATCTGGTGTTCTTTTGAAGGAATTACTCTCCAAACTGCCATCTGGTATTATTTTGAATGAATCATTTTCTAAGCTGCTATCTGTTGTATTTTTGAAGAACTTTGTAATCAAGCTCAGTTCATCCGGAATCTCGAAGTTCATAGTTCTAATATGGTTTTTTTGAATATATATTTTTTCCCAAACTGTTAAATCCAAAGGTTTAGATAGATGTTTTAAAAGTTTTGCTTCTTTTTCAATCCTATGATGATCTAATAAACTATGTGCTGCATCATAGGTTTGAAAAAGAAGCAAAACTTTTAAAACATCTATCTAAACCTTTGGATTTAGCAGTTTGGGATAAAATATATATTAAAAAAAAACATATTAGAACTATGAACTTCGAGATTCCGGACAAACCGAGCTTGATTACAAAGTTCCTCAAAAATACAACTGATAGCAGTTTAGAAAATGATTCATTCAAAATAACACCAGATGGCAGTTTGGAGAGTAATTCCTACAAAAGAACACCAGATGGCAGTCTAGATAATTACTGGCAAAAAAGAAAAAAAATGACAGTTTTGAAAACAGCTGATGATGACGACAATGTGTCGCTGATACTGCAGTGCTGTGTTTAAAAAAACATAGAAGTATGAGGTAAGAAGAAATCACGATTCATTTAATTATTATTAATTGAACCTCATAATGTTAAAAATTCCCATATAAAATTTAATATATGAGGAGTCCATTGGGCTAAAACCTTTTTCTATGTCTCCTCTACAACCCTTAGAAGTCTGTAATACTTATTCTGAAATGTTGTATACATTTTTCTATTTTCATAGGATGGATTGGATTGGTTCTGATTGTATATTTGTGTGTGAATGCTGCCTATGGAGGAACCAGGCTAGGAACATGTTGGGCTATTCTTGAGGAAAGATACCCGGAATACAGAACTCCTGTAAGAAATCCATATGCAACAATTGCCTTTAAAGCAGTTGGCAGATGGGCTAGGTACTGAATACTTTATTTTTTTAAAAACAGAATTTCCGATTTTAGAATACTCATCTATCCTTATATCCTTCATTATATCTCTAACCTTATAATTTCCTCTTCCACCTTAATCCACTTAAATTCCTTTTTTGTACTATGTAACTAATATTGTATACTTACTGTTATTGTTGATGTGCATCGTAATTTGACATTCCCGCATACAATCTTGGTTGCTATGAAAACAAAAGAAATCTCAATACTTAAAAAAAACCAAAAGCACTAGTGCGGTAAGTAAAAACATTTATTTTGAAATAATGATAGTGATATGCAACAAACATATGTCAATAGAAAGCAAAACCCGCATATACAAAACGATAGTTCGACCAGTTATCGTATATGGAGCAGAAACTAGGGCTGATACAACAAAAACTAAACAAATAATAAGCACATGTGAAATGAAAATCTTAAGAACTATTCAGGGGAAAACATTATTTGATAAAATAAACAACACAGAAATTAGGGACAAATGCCATATTCAAGACATAACCAAATTTATTATAGATAGACGAAAATATTGGAAGGGTCATATAGAAAGAATGGAAGAAAACCGGCTTGCAAAAAGAGCTAAAGAAGATAGACCAATGGACGGGAGAAGAACAAGAGGAAGACCTGCCAAGAGATGGATAGACAGTGAATGCACATCCAGTATGTCTTCCTCCGAGGAGTGATTTTGGAAATAAACAGGATGAAAATCCTACAAATTAAATTTAAGAAGAAGAAGAAGATAGTGATACTGCAATTTGTATTAATTCATCACATCCAGCTTTCCACACCTCTTCTATTTCATCATCACTGCACACATTGTTTAAAACTTTCTCCATAATCAGAAATAAATCCCAAATCAAATTGGTTTTACAGTTTTAACAAATATAAGATGGCGACATGACTAATGGGTGGGGGCAGTTTTTCTGGGTGAGGTTTTTATCGGGGTTTTTCCTCACCTATAAGACAAATGTCAGGAAACTTTAAGGCCCAAACGGTCCCCGAAATCATATGGCCATCATCTTCATCATCATCCTTATCATTATCATCATCCTTATCATTATCATCATCATCATCACCATCATCCTTCACCGGTGTGGAAAGCAACGGGAAGCTACCACACCTACACAATTCCCTAGTAAAGCTGCAAGCGTAGCATGAAAATGCTATGATTGCAGTGAAGGACCTGCCTTCGGGCAGAATTACTATGGATGGATAATAAATTTGGGAATTTTAACATTATGAGGTTTTCTTATTAATAATCAAATGAATTGTGAATTCTTCATACCTCATACATTTATTTTTTTTAACACAGAACTGCAGTATCGCAAAATACATTATTCGCATCGTCAGCTGTTTTCACGACTGTCAATTTTTTTATCCAGAAGTCCATAACAAATTTCAAAAGATTTTCATAAAAATGTAATATAACATTGGCTTTGATTAACAAATTCAGCCTGGGTAATCTTCTGTTAACTAATAAAAAAAGTTAACACCCCAGAGAATAAAAAATCTGGAATTTATGAAATTAACTGCAAAGATTGCAATAAAGTATATATAGGAAAAACAAAAAGGAACTTAGAAACTTGCAAAAAAAGAACACTTTAGAAACATAAAAAATGGTAAAATTGAAAAATCAGCTATAGCATAGTTTATTAGAGAATCATAGAATTGAAAAAGAAGCAAAACTTTTGAAATGTCTACCTAAACCTTTGGAATTAACAGTTTGGGAAAAGATGTACTTTAAAAAAAACATACTAGAACCATGAACTTCGAGGTTCCGAATGAACCAAGCTTGATCACAAAGTTCTTCGAAAGTACACGAGATGGCAGTTTAGAAAATTACTTCTTAAAAATTACACCAGATGGCAGTTTGGAAAATTACTGGCAAGAGAAAAAATTGACAGTCAGAAAACAGCTGATGATGCGAATGATGTATTTTGTGATACTGCGGTGCTGTGTTTAAAAAACATAGATATATGAGGTAAGAAGAATTCACGATTCATTTGATTCTTATTAAGTAATCAATTGAATTGGTGTTTACTTGATGAAAATCCATAACATATTTAATTAAATAAAAATAAAACTTACAGTTTTATGTGATTATCATATTTATTATTAATTAAATAAAAATAAAACTAAGTTTTATTTTTAGTTAATTAATAAATATGGATTTTCATCAAGTAAACACCAACTCAATTGATTATCATATTTATTGATTCTTATTAATCAATAACTTACAAAAACAATAATTTAAAAATAAATAAAGTAAGCAAATATTTGTTTTTCAAGGTTTTCTTTACTTCTATTAAATAAAGTTGTTATTATACGAGACCTGCTGTACTTTTAATAGCTATTGTTCTACTCTACTTCTGTTATATTTTATGTACTTTCAATCCTGGACCCAGCTTTTTTTAAGACCATTTGTATCTATCAATGTTTTTATTATCTAGTTAATACTTCTCAATGAAGGTTAAATTATATTTAAAGAGAAAAATATACATTCAGCCTGGAGTTTGAACCCAGGACTTTTTGCCTTCTGTGTAAATGCTCTATCACTGAGCTACCTGAGCACTCCAATCTAAACTCAAATTTTTCTCTTATATACACTGTTAATTCCCGAGCGCCAAATGCTACGAACAGTTGCTCGGGAATTAACAGTGTAAATTTGCATTTAGATTGTAGTGCTTGGGTAGCTCAGTCGGTAGAGTATTTGCATAGAAAGTAAAAGGTCCTGGGTTCAAATCCCAGTCTGAGCGTATATTTTTCTCTTCAAATATAATTTATCCTTCATTGAGATGTATTAAATGAATAATAAAAACATCAAAAGAGGCCATACTGGCTTTATAATGTAATGTAAAATTACCAATAAAGGTCTTCTTAATAAAGAAGCTGCCATTTGCAATATCGTAGCATTTGGCACTCGGGAATAAACAGTATATACAAGACAAAAATTTGTGTTTAGATTAGAGTGCTCAGGTAGCTCAGTCGGTAGAGCATTTGCATAGAAAGCAAAATGTCCTGTGTTCAAACCCCAGGCTGAGCATATATTTTTCTTTTCAAATTTAATTTATCCATCATTTGTCTTTATTGAACTCTTCTTCTGTCATTACTTGTTATCTTACTTTTGTTTATAATATTATCATTTCACCTTAATGGAGTGTCATCATGCGCTAAATTAGATCCCACAATTCGTTTTGAGACTCATAGTGGCCAACCTGAGGAAGTTGACTCTGAAAAGAAAGCCATATATGAGCCAACAATTGACTATTACAAAGATAAATACCAACTAGATAGAATAACTGTCACAGGATTGATGATCGGGGCAAGAGGTACTATACCAGGATTCTTAGCCAAATTTTGGAATTCCTTAGATTTGGACAGGGTGTATCTTTTAGAATTGCCGTCACTGCCATTAGAGGATAAATTTCAATTTTAAGAAACCATATTTACAAAATTGCTTTATAGTATGTATACTTCAATTAGGCCTACAAGTTGAATTTGTTTAAATATATTTACAAAATGTATTTCATCAGTTACAAAAATTAATTGTCTGTATCACTTTGTCCTTGAGGCAATCCTCTAATGAGGAAAGTTTTATATAATAAATTATGATTTTTATTTTCAGTTTATTGGTGTCTGCTAGCATTCAGGTCACACTATTTGGTGCTGGTACAGTGTATTTATTGCTTGCATCTCAAATAATCCAGCAACTTCTTGAAAATGTACTCCCAAAAATGGGATTTTGTATTTGGCTTCTCATAATTGGAGCATTAATAACTCCACTTACGTGGCTAGGAACACCAAAGGATTTCAGGTACTTTTTTTCCCTATATTTATAGTATTAAATAAGCAAATACATCATATACATAATATAAGGTCATCATTGTGGAATGCAGGCTTTCATGGCCGGTAATCATAGTATTAAAAGATTCCGGGCTATGTGGCCGTGGTCTATAACTGGCGTTTCTTCCAGACTTTTCTCCCTCAACTGCGGAGGGCATCTTCAGTGGCAAGCGCTTCCAGCTGTTGTTTCCCTGTCGTAGACTCGACTGTGAATGAACGGCAGAAAGCTGGACGCTCTTATTTATACTAGTGCTGCCTCGCGTGAGTCGCAGCTGAACTCTCTCATTGTTATTGGTAGGTTTTGACTGTCTATTGTCTAATGTGTGATACCAGGCTTTGGCTAGTTTTATTCCTTCATCTTTTCTATTGAAATTGTCCTTGTGTTTATAAATTTCTATGGCCTCCCTGTATAATCTTGGGAAATAATATGGTGTTGTAGCTAAAACTTGTGTTTCATCGTAGAGAATCTGATGTCAGTTTTCAGTAATAACGTGTTCTGCTACGGCCACATTCATTTGCAGTCGAGTCTACAACAGGGAAACAACAGCTGGAAGCACTCGCCACTGAAGATGCCCTCCGCAGTTGAGGGAGAAATATCTGGAAGAAATGCCAGTTATAGACCACGGCCACATAGCCTGGAATCTTTTAATACTATAAGGTCATCATATCATTAATCCTTTCAAACCCTTTGTACATTGTGTTCCAAAATGATGAACGGGGTTTCGAAGTTGTTTAATTTCCATTACATGATATATATAAGAACAAAATTTACATGGGATTAAAGAGAAACTTTTTGAGTTTTCATAACATACTTTAAAAGTGTTCGATGTAAGCACCTTTTGTTGCTCAGCACCCATTTAGCCGATAGTCGAATTCCTCCCAAACTGGTCAGCATATTTGGAGTAATGGATTCAACAGCAGCAACAATCCTTCTTCTCAAGTCTGGAAGATCAATGGGAAGTGGTGGTACGTACACATGGTCCTTCACATACCCCAACAGGAAGAAATCATAAGGTGCGAGATCAGGAGACCACTGAGGCCATCAGGAATAAACCATGTCATCCGGACCGGTGCGTCATTTGGGGAACATTATCGTTCAACCACTGTCACACATCATTTCCTTTTACAGATACATCTAGATATTCCTAACTGTCTATACCATCGACAGATACTTTTATCTGTCAGAGGATCAATTCCAAATTGCCGTCGGAAAGCTCGCTGCACTGCAATAATGGAACCAAACTTCACAAATTGTAACACACGGAATGACTTCTGTACAAGAGATGCTATTTTCACAAATTTAATGCTGTGACATAATGACAAGAAGCAAAATACTGCATACTGGATATGAAACTTTCACAGTTTTTCTCTCATTTTAGCAAATAATCACGCATCAAATTTTGTTTGTAAAGCTTTACCAACTACTCCATCTTTTTGGAACACAGTGTATTTTCAGTGTACATACTCATTTATTTAACTTTCACAGGGAAGGAAGACTATGAGGTTTAATTTAAGAATTAAATTAATGTTTTTATTACCTCACCTCATATCCTTTTTCTTCTGTACTGCAGTTTCGGAGCTTATCTCCATCATCAGTAGCCTCTGGTTGACCGGTGTTATATTGTTTCTTGGCAGTTTTCTTCTTACTTCTATCGGTGAACCGATGAACCTCTGGATCAGGTCAAAATTTGCGGGAATTTCAAAATTCATGAGTTTATCTTTCTTGTTTTTTTGGATGTGGATTTTTCCCAGACTGTGAGTTCTTTTTGTTCATCTGTGTGTTTGATTAGGCTAGCTTCTGTATCAATTAAATGCTTTTCAAACCAAGCATGGGCTGCTACAGCTGACTTGTCCACTTCACCCATTTTTACATTTCTAAGGTGTTCTTTCAATCTGGTTTTTAAATTTCTTTTTGTTTTTCCTATATAGATTTTTGTCACAATCCTTACATTTGATCTGATATATTCCTGGTTTGTATAGAAGAAAAAGGATATGAAGTGAGGTAATAAAAACATTAATTTAATTCTTACATATTCATTATTTAGGTAAACTTTTAATACTCATCTATTTTTCTTTTTGAACTAGTTTCGGAACTTTCTACTTCAGTTCCATCTTCAGTAATTTTGTGACCGTTATTCTGTCGTCTTGAAGAGCTGCCTCTCACTCCCTCTTCAAGACAACAGAACAATGGTCATGAAATTACTGAAGATGGAACTGAAGTAAAAAGTTACAAAACTAGTAAAAAGGAAAGAAGAATATAAGGTATGCGATAAAAGTTTACCTAAATAAATAATACCTCATAGTGTGAATTCCTAAAAAAAGTAAGTTACATATTCATTGATGTTTTTATTATTGATTTAGCACTTCTCACTGAAGGATAAATTATATTTGAAGAGAAAAATTTTTGCCTAGATCGAGACTCGAACCCGGGACCTTTGGCTTTCTGGGCCAAATGCTCTACCTACTGAGATGTGAGTTGCGATCTAGACGCAAATTTTTCTCTTATATACATTGTAATTCCCTCATGCCAAATGCTTTGAAACCTTTGCTTCTATCTTTGCAAATGACGGCTTCTTAAGTAAGAAGACATTTATTGGGAATTTAACACTACTTTATAAAGCCAGTAGGGCTTCCATTGATGTTTTTACTATTGGTTTAACACTTCTCACTGAAGAATAAATTATATTTGAAGTGAAAAATATTTTTCTCTTCAAATATACATATTCTTACTTACTTACTTACTCACTGGCACTATCGAACCCGTAGGTTCATGGCCGCGCGGACATAAGCTCTCCATACATCCCTATCCTGAGCTAATCCTTTCCAATCATTTCCTGTATAATCTACTTCCCTCAAATCATAGTTAATGTTGTTCTCCCACCTCATTCTTGGTCTACCAACTGGGCGTTTTCCCTCTGGCTTTCCTACAAGAAGTTTCCATGCACGTCTTTCATTCCCCATACGTGCAACATGTCCTGCCCATCGTAGTCTACGGGACTTAACTGTTCTTATTATATCTGGCTTCCTATAAAGACCATGTAGTTCATTGTTATGTAGTCTTCTCCATTCACCTGTCTGTTCATCTCTCCCTGGTCCAAAAATCTTCCTAAGAACTTTATTCTCAAATACTCGTAATCTCCTTTCCTCCTTTAAAGTAAGAGTCCATGTTTCGCACCCATATAATATAACTGGTAGAATAATAGTTTTATATATTTTCAGCTTAACGTTTTTTGAAAGGAGTTGGGACATCAAAAGTCTCTGCAATGCATAATAGCATGCATTTCCAGAATTGAGCCTATGTTTAATTTCTTTGTGCATCTCATTCCTATTTGTGATTATTGTTCCTAGGTATTTGAATTCAGCCAATTCCTCAAAATTTCCCTCATTTGTCATTAGCTGTCCATTTCCATTATATAATGTATTTCTACGTGTGACCATATATTTAGTTTTACTGATATTTACTTCTAGTCCTAATTTCTTAGTGTTACTCAATAGTGTGTGCGTGTTGGCCTTTAGTATCTCCTCGCTATCGGCCAGTAGTACTACATCATCAGCATAAACTAACAGCTTATTAATACCATTCAGTTGTAAGCCTTCCTCATTCTCTAAAGATTTAATGGCATGCTCTAGTACAAAATTAAATAGTAGAGGAGATAGTGCATCTCCTTGCTTCAACCCATTCTGGATTTCAAAAGTGTCTGAAAACTGTTTGCCTACACGCACCCTACTCGTTGAGCCATTTAGACACATTCGTATAAGTCTAACTAACTTTTTAGGAATTCCGAACTCCAGCAGGATACTATATAACTTCTCCCTCTTAATTGAATCATATGCTTCATTATTCAAAATTGTCCTTTTATTGACTACTATAGTCGGTTCCAGATGTCTATAGAGCAGATGTAAACAGTGGTTGTAACGGCGAAAAAGCGCGCTTCACAAGTTGATAAACCTTACGAGTACATCGACATGCAATTACGGTTTCATAACATATTTGTTTAACAACAATGAAATGCAATACTGACAATAATAATGAAATTAATAATGATGATAATAATAATAATAATAATAATAATAATAATATAATAATAGTAATACTAATACTACTACTACTAATAATACATACCAACAATAATATAATAATAATAATACTAATATTAATAATAAATATCAATAATAATAATCTCTAATCGCCGTGTGAGGGTTCTCTTTCAATAACTTTTTATAAACGTTTATAATTATCTGTATTTCTCCCGAATGAAATCCTTTCCTTTGTTTATATTTCTTGACAGGAGACACTCCGGAAGGACCTGGCATAGAATTATCAGACATCTTTTCATAGAGGGATACTGCACTTAATAAAAAAAGGACTTGCACACGCCTGCTAAATATATCACATTCACTACTGTAGGCTCAACACTTATTTAATTTTACTGAACATAATGCTTCATCAATACTTGAGCACATAAGTGATACTGAGGGAAAAAACAAGAACTTGTGTTGTATTAACTAATAACTAACTAAGTAACTCACTGGCACAATCGAAACCGTAGGTTCATGGCTGTGTGGACATAAGCTCTCAATACATCCCTATCCTGAGCTAATGTTTTCCAATCATTCCCTGTATAATCTACTTCCCTCAAATCATAGTTAATGTTATTCTCCCACCTCATTCTTGGTCTACCAAGTGGGCGTTTTCCCTCTGGTTTTCCTAAAAGAAGTTTCCATGCACCTCTTTCATTCCCCATTCGTGCCACATGTCCTGCCCATCACAGTCTACGATACTTAACTGTTCTTAGTATATCTGGCTTCCTATAAAGACCATGTAGTTCACTGTTATGTAGTGTTCTCCATTCAACTGTCTGTTCATCTCTCTTTGGTCCAAAAATTGTCCTAAGAACTTTATTGTCAAATACTCGTAATCTCCTTTCTTCCCTTAAAGTAAGAGTCCATGTTTTGCATCCATATAATATAAGTGGTAGAATAATAGTTTTATATATTTTCATTTTTATGCTTTTTTGAAAGGAGTTTGGACGACAAGAGTCCCTGACTTCTATTGTATTATTGTGAATAATGCTGATGTAGGATTTCCCATCAGACACGTGCAACACAACCAATGACACGCCAGCATTTTAAATGAAGGGGAGGACTGGCTTACTGCTTTGCTCCGAAGACATCTGGAATTTGGTATAATATATTGACACAATTTTCTACTTTGATATTTTTTAAAATACATTTTTGTTATGATAGTGGATTGAATGTGTTCGAAGATGAAACTGGAAAAGATCCAAAATGCTCCAAAATTTGGTAAATTGTAAAAAAAAAAGTGTTTTGAAGGCAACAATTTTGTATGAGAAATAAAGATTTTTGCTGTTGAATGGAAAATAAAAATTGGGCTTGAGAGGAGATTATTGGATTTTATATATATATATACTTTTAACCATATTTCTTTGCTGTTGGTCGTCATATTTCAATTCCTTCTGGCTTTTTTCGTGTTGAGACTTGAAAGTAGTTTTGAAGTTCCTTAGGACAGGTTACTGGCCCGACGCTAAGTAGTCCAGTGGTAGGGCTGCTACCTTTTAGTCTCTGGACAGACATTAGGATACCGCATTTACTCAGTACCTGATGGAACGGTTATACCGCCGTGACTCGGTCCTCAGAGCCTCGTTTGTGAAAACGGGTTGTACCACGAGAAGGTGAGGATGAGAATTGGGTAGGAGAGGTTATACACACGTCACTACCCAAACTAATGTTAAGATATCAACCTGCAGGAAGAAGAAGACCAGGACGTCCACTCAAAAGACTTCTGGATGGTGTTTCTCTTGAGGCCGAAACAGGTCAACAAATGGCCTAAATTCGTGAATGTACTATGATGATGATGATATATATATATACACATATACATACATACACACACACACACACTTTAACAACTGAGGTCATATGATATAGAATCTTGAACATAGACCATATTATATTTGAAGAGAAAAAAATTATACGCTTAGACTGGGGTTTGAACCCAGGACCTCTAACTTTCTAGGTCAATGCTCTACCATTGAGCTACCTGAGAAACTCCAATCTAAATGCAAATTTTTCTCTTATATACTGTTAATTGTCCACCTCTGTGGTCTCGAGGTAGCATGCTGCCTTGTCACGCAGCAGGCCCGGGTTCGATCCCTGGTTGGGACAGTTTTTCTGGGTGAGGTTTTTATCGGGGTTTTTCCTCACCTGTAAGACAAATGTCAGGAAAACTTTAAAGCCCAAACGGTCCCCGAAATCATATGGCCATCATCATCATCATCGTCATCCTTATCATTATCATCATCATCATCATCATCCTTCACCGGTGTGGAAAGCAACGGGAAGCTACACACATACAATTCCCTAGTAAAGCTGCAAGCATAGCATGAAAATGCTATGATTGTAGTGAAGGACCTGCCTTCGGGCAGAATTACTATGGATGGATGGACACTGTTAATTCCCGATCGCCAAATGCTACAAGCATTTGCTCGATCACACCAATGGCTTTTTTTTTTTTTTTAATATTTTGGCATTTGGGAATTAACAGAGTATAAGAGAAAAAATTGTGTTTAGATTGGAGTTTCTCAGGTTGCTCAGTTGTAGAGCAAAGGTCCTGGGTTCAAATCCCAATCTGAGCATATAATTTTTCTCTTCAAATATAATCTATCCTTCAGTGAGAAGTGTTAAATTAATAATAAAAATGTCAATATACCAGATTGTTGTGCATTGTATCATTGTGTGTAGTCATGTATCTTGTATAATTTCCAATAAGTCTTGAATGACAACTAAAATGTATTCAACTATGACAGGGCTGCAATTAAAGTTTCTTACAACTTAACTTTGAACAGCATATTACAGCTATACAGTATTTTACCAAAGTTGAATTTTGTATTCTCTGAGGAGAATACAAATCTGTTTTCTAGTGATGAATGTCAAAGCAGATGAAAGCAAGATCAGATATGTTAATGATGGACAAATTATATTTGAAAAGAAAAATATACGCCTAGACTGGAGTTTGAACCCAGGACCTTTGACTCTCTATGTCAATGCTCTTCCATCTGAGCTACCTAGGCCTCCAATCTAAACGTGTATTTTTTCCTTATACATAGTTAATTCCCTAACCTCAAATGCTACGAGCCGTTGCTATGATTTTTGCAAATGGCGGCTTCTTTACTAAGAAGACTTTTTATTAGGAATTTAAACATTACTTATAAAGCCAGTAGTGCTTCTTTCAATGTTAACTATGTATAAGAGAAAAATACGCATTTAGATTGGAGGCCTAGGTAGCTCAGATGGAAGAGCATTGACATAGAGAGTCAGAGGTCCTGGGTTCAAACCCCAGTCTAGGCTTATATTTTTCTTTTCAAATATAATTTGTCCATCATTAAGATGTTTAAAAACGAATAATATTAACATTGAAAGAAGCACTACTGGCTTTATATGTAATGTTTAATTTCCCAATAAAATGTCTTCTTAATAAAGAAGCCGCCATTTGCAAAAATCGTAGCAACGGCTCGTAGCATTTGGGGTTAGGGAATTAACTATGTATAAGAGAAAAATACGCATTTAGATTGGAGGCCTAGGTAGCTCAGATGGAAGAGCAGTGACATAGAGAGTCAAAGGTCCTGGGTTCAAACCCCAGTCTAGGTGTATAGTTTTCTTTTCAAATATAAGATCAGATATAATTTGTTAATTATTTTTGTTTTCAGAATAGTAGTTTTAAATGTATAAACATTAAAAAACTAGAATTCATTTTTATGAGAATGAATTATATTGTTTCAGACTTGTTGGTGTAGGTGCAGTACTTACAACAGGATTTGCATGTATCTGCATTTTTGCACAAATACTCATAGATGGATTGAACTCGAGTACACCTGTGATACATGAAGTACATGGGTTCACTAGTTTCTTCCTTGCATTTGGTACTATTTTGTTCTCATTTGGTGGTGCATCAACATTTCCAACTATACAAAATGATATGATAGAAAAAACTAAATTTACTACTAGTGTTACCATTGGTTTTTCAGGTATGAATTATTACATACATATTACCTGTATCTGTCCATCTATCTATGTAACGGAATCTTTGAACACGATTTTCACCCACTTAAAAACATTGGATCGACTTTAAACTTTGTATACTTGTAAAGGACCAATGACAATACAATAATTACATAATTTTTTTCTAAAATCCTGGCCAGAATCATCAGAAAATCAAAATAATAAAAACCGGTATAATAGGTTGCGGACTTATCAACTTTTTAGTCAATCGTTGTAAGAGCTCAGTTGGTAGAGCGGTGGCCTGTAGTGGTATATAATTTCAGTAATCCATAGGTCACTGGTTCAAATCCGGCCTGGAGGATTTTTTTTTTTAGAAGAGTATTACTTTTAGCTCATACTACAATAGTATCGAGTTTAAAGATATTTACATTTTTATCTTATTCTGTAAAATATTAAAACTAAAAAATAAATAATAGTTTAAAAAAACTAAAACAACACGCTTTATTAGAAAACTGAACTAAAAAATGAAAAATAATTTTAATTTCCAACACGCTTGGGATAAAATTAAAGTGGTCAACAAAAAAATCATCTCCAACACATCTAGAATAAAACTAGAGTTATCTACAAAAAAATAATTTTACCATCAAAAGCATGGGGTGCTTTTTATGGTTTTTACGTTTTCTTCTTAGAGACTTTACTTTTACCAGTATCTGTTTATCATCAAATATATTAATTGATATAGAGCACCCCACGCTTTTGATGGTAAAATTATTTTTTTTGTAGATAACTCTAGTTTTATTCTAGATGTGTTGGAGATGATTTTTTTGTTGGCCACTTTAATTTTATCCCAAGCATGTTGGAAATTAAAATTATTTTTCATTTTTTAGTTCGGTTTTCTAATAAAGCGTGTTGTTTTAGATTTTTTAAACTATTATTTATTTTTACTTTACATAGAATATAGTCATCTACATTTACATGAATATAAGAAAAAGTTATAAATTACATTAGGAAGTAACATTATGAGACTCTTCTTAATAAATACGGTGAATCCGGAGTCATCTTACCTCATAATTTGTTGTAATTTATTTGAACATGTTTTGATATGTCATGCATACCATCATCAGCTTTTCCAAACTGTTGAATTTTATAATTAAGATATTTGGTCTGTGAATTCCTACCTCTTATGGTTGTTTTTGTTGAACATATGTTTCAAGGCTTGTGAGCCCCATCTGATTTTTCTCAAGTTGTCGGCCCTGATTCTTAACTCCTGATCCCTCTGCCTTTGGTCCAATGAACTTGCTAATGAGGTTCCTTTCTCCGGGAATTTCAAAATTCATAATTCTTTTTTTTTTTTTATTTAAATTTTATAGGAATTAATCACTATTAAAATTCATCGGAGAACATATTGTTTAAACAACTCACCTCATAGGATTCATGCTTCCATGATATCGCGATTTCAAACATAGTCATGTTCATCTTCAGCCATAACTCCGACTGACGAAATTCTTCGGCCGTCAACTATTCTATTGTCGCCATCTTCAGTGCTGCCATCTATGGTTGAATTTATGAACTTCGAAATCAATGTAATTTCGTTAGGGATATCAAAGTTCATTGATCTATTTTTGTTTTTCTGAATGTATATTTTTTCCCAAACTGTCAATTCCAAAGGTTTCTCTACTTGTTTTAAAAGTTTAGCATCTCTTCCAATTTTATGATGTTTCCCAACATTAATTTAATATAATTAATCACTATGTTTAATTTATGGTGAAATTAAATGTTTCTTACCTCTCCTCACATAAATCTTCTAAGTAGATCGCGATTTCGAGACCACAACTGTCTCATCTTCAGTACTTTCCTGGCGACTGATGTTATGTCGATCGGAAGAAACTCTTCTTCCCTCTGTTGGTGGACCGATATACCTCTGGATCAGGTCAGAATTTGCAGGAATATCGAAGTTCATAAGTTTTCCTTTGTTTTTCTGAATGTGGATCTTTTCCCAAACCACAACTTTTTCGAGACCACAACTGTCTCATCTTCAGTACTTTCCTGGCGACTGATGTTATGTCGATCGGAAGAAACTCTTCTTCTTCCCTCTGTTGGTGGACCAATGAACCTTTGGATCAGGTCAAAATCTGCAGGAATTTCGAAGTTCATAAGTTTTCCTTTGTTTTTCTGAATGTGGATCTTTTCCCAAACCACAACTTTTTCGAGACCACAACTGTCTCATCTTCAGTACTTTCCTGGCAACTGATGTTATGTCGATCGGAAGAAACTCTTCTTCTTCCCTCTGTTGGTGGACCGATGAACTTCTGGATCAGGGCAAAATTTGCGGGAATTTCGAAGTTCATAAGTTTTCCTTTGTTTTTCTGAATGTGGTTTGGCAAAATTTGCG
The DNA here is from genome assembly GCA_030220185.1 of Diploptera punctata. Taxonomy (NCBI): domain Eukaryota; kingdom Metazoa; phylum Arthropoda; class Insecta; order Blattodea; family Blaberidae; genus Diploptera; species Diploptera punctata. Next base: position 1,120,935 of record JASPKZ010000425.1, on the reverse strand, counting down.
GGAATTTCGAAGTTCGTAAGTTTTCCTTTGTTTTTCTGAATGTGGTTTGGTAAAAGATCAACATTCAGAAAAACAAAGGAAAACTTATGAACTTTGAAATTCCTGCAAATTTTGACCTGATCCAGAGGTTCATCGGTCCACCAACAGAGGGAAGAAGAAGAGTCTCTTCCGATCGACATAACATCAGTTGCCAGGAAAGTACTGAAGATGAGACAGTTGTGGTCTCGAAATTGCGATCTACTTAGAAGATTTATATGAGGAGACGTAAGAAACATTTAATTTCACCATTCATAATTCTTTCCTTGTTCTTCTGTATGTAGATTTTTTCCCATATGGTGAGTTTATTTTTGTTTTCTAACTGTTTTAATAATTTTGTGTTTACATCTATTTTGTGTTTTTCTGACCAAATGTGAGCAGCCACTGCAGATTTTTCTACTTCCTCTTTTTTTTTCATTTCTTATGTGTTCTTTAGTTCTAATGGTTAAATTTCTTTTTGTTTTCCCTATGTATATCTTATCACAGTCTACACATTTTATTCCTGATTTTTACCATTATCAATCTTTACATTTTTATTGGTTTTTATTACTTTATTTAAACTATAATCATTCTTTGATACTAAACTAATATTAAATTTCCGAAAATCGTTTGAAATTTATTGTGTGAATTTTATGTTGTCAGCCCTGGATGTCAGTTCCCACTCAATTTTTTGGCTGCCAGAGAATTTGTAAATCAAATCTTTTTCCCCAGGAATTTCAAAATTCATAATCCACTTTTTGTTCTCCTGAATGTAGATCTTTTCCCAAATGGTGAGTTTTTATTTTCCAACTGATTTAATAATTTTGTGTTTATATCGATTTTATGCTTTTCTGACCAAACATAAGCAGCTACTGCAGATTTTTTTTCTTCTCCATTTTTAACATTTCTAATGTGTTATTTTATTCTAATGATCAAGTTTCTCTTTGTTTTCCCTCTGAATATCTTATCACTAGGGCAAGGCATTTAATGACCTATAAATTGGTAAAAAATGCAAAATAAAAAATGCATTTATGACCTAACAAATGCAAAAAAATGACCAATAAAAAAAATGAATAAAAAGTTAACAATTACCAATAAAAATACTATCTTCTTCTTCTTCCTTCCAAGTATTAGGCCAAGGCCTGTTACGATCCTATAGAAAATTTTCCCTCCAGCATTTCATAGGACGGCCCAGTGATCTTCGTCCTCTTGGTATATAATATACATTGACACTAAACAAATGATAAAAATACTATTTATTAGATTAAGTAATCACTTCATTACTGAATTATATAAAATTTAACTTGACATCAAAATATTAAAAGAAAAGTATTAAAAAAATACATATTACAGTACCTTTTATTGCAGAAAATCCATTTCAATTACACAGTGCACTTTTACAGCAGTTTTGAATTGCAGTTAGCAATCAGAATAAGGGTAGAAGCTAGCATAAGCTCTAAGAAATTGAATAAAAAGTGGGCAAGTTCATTATGCACATCCCTTGATAAATAGGGGTAGTAGTTAGCAAAACAACTACTTAATTCCAAGAAATTGTATTGACAAGGAAAAATACTGAATTATAATAAAAATCTTAAATCAAATGCAAATAATGTCACAGCCTTCTGGAAAAGTGTAAAAATGCTCAAAATGACCTAAAAACTGCCAAAAAATGACCCATCCCTAAAAAAGTTAAGAAAATGCCAAAAAATGTCCTAACAAATTGCTTTTATTTAATCCGTTTTTTAATGCTTTACATTTTCATATATGCAAGCAATGTTTCAACCATCATAAGAAAAAGATGAAAAATCATTAATTGCCTTGCCCTACTTATCACAATCCACTGCTGTGGTCTCAAGGTAGTGTGCTGTGTTGTCATGCAGCGGGTCCGGGTTCGATTCCCGGTTGGGACAGGCTCCTGGGTGAGGTTTTTCTCAGGGTTTTTCCTCATCTGTAAGACAAATGTCAGGAAGCTTAAGGCCCAACAGTCCCCGAAAATCATCTGGCCATCATCATTATCATCATCATCCATCACCGGTGTGGAAAGCAAAGGGAAGTTACCACACCTATAATTCCCTAGTAAAGCTGCAAAGCATAGCATGAAAATACTATGATTGCAGTGAAAGACCTGCCCTCGGGCAGAATTACTATGAATGGATCTTATCACAATCAGCACATTTTATCTGGTATATTCCTAATTTTTTTTCCCTCATCAATCTTTTCATTTTTGTTAGTTTTTATCAATTTAATTAGGCTGTAATCATTTTTTGGTGCTAACTCGATATTAAATTTGTCAAAACATTTTTGGAATTTATTGTGTGCCCACAGATATGTGGATTTCCTGTATTTCTTTTCAATTTATTTTTCTATCTGAAGAGTGCTTTCATTAATCACTGTTTGTTTTTTATACTTATATATCTTCCTGTGTATCTTTTTTTTTCCTTCTTCTTCTTCTTCATCTTCACTTCCTGGTTTATGCAAGAGTTGCCTGTTCCATCTTCACTAATTGATCTAAGACCATCTCTTGTTTGGTAGTGGTAATCCAAGATTCACTCCCATACAAAAGGACAGGGACAGCCATTGTTTTATAAAATTTTAATTTTGTTTGTTTATGGGCTTTATTATTCAATGTTCTATTTATTGTACCACAAATAACTTGAAACTGATGTGTTTTGTGTTCAATATCTTTATCATACCCATAGCTGATGTCACATCCTAAATATTTAAAGTGGGATACTTGTTCAATAATTTCGTCTCTAATTACTATTTTTGCACGCAGAGTATTTCTTCCACAAAAAGCCATTACTTTTGTTTTACTTATTGAAATTTTAAAATTATAATCGCTACTTATTGCATTTAGTTTGTAAGCAGCCAATTGTAACAGATTTTCATCATGATGTAGTAAGACTAAATCATCGGCGAAAATTAAGTTACTAATACTTGAGTTATTGTTCCATCTAAGGCCTTTGTCCATTATAATTTTCCATTGTTTCATAATGTCGTCGATATATATATATATATTAAAAAGAGTGGGCGATAGACTACACCATTTTCCTTCACTACTTTAATCATTTTTTTCTTCTCTAATTCAAAATTTTCTTAACTCAAGGGTATGTTTACTAGTCTATGTGTTTAGCTGATAAGACCACCAATTTGTGTACAATATAGTTGAATCCTATTGATTTAATATAATTATCAGTATGTTTATTTTCTGTGTACATCAAATTCTATTTTTGTTTTTTCTTAATTTCTATACAATTTGAAATACAAAAATCGTAAATGTTTTTATCTTCGGTTTCTAGGTCAATGCTCTACCAGTATAGATTGGAGTGTTCACATAGCTCAGCAATAGAGCATTGTCCTAGAAAGCCAAAGGTCCTGGGTTCAAACCCTGGTCTGAGCATATAATTTTTCTCTTTAAATATGATCTGATATGAACATTTATAAGTGGAAAGAATTATTGACGTTCGTATCTGAGTTCGAATGGTGTAACAGTTATCATACTGATGCGCACAGTCAGAGATTGGGGTTCAAGTCCCAGTTCAAACATTATTTTTTCTTTTTAAATTAATGTTGGGAAGTAAACATTATGAGGTTATATCACTAATAGTGAGTTGAAATTGTGAATAGTGAAATTGTATGAGGTGAGTCGTTAAAAATATGTTCTCCACTCACTATTAATTAATTTTTCTTTCTAAAATAAAATCATTTTGGTGCTCGTTTCATTTATAGGCTAAGACAACCCCAGAACCATAGAGCTGGCAGAAGGTTTAGGCCAGTTTAAAAATCCTGACCCCATCAAGATTCAAACCCCAGTCCTAATGACTTGTAACATATTGATTTCATGTTCTACTCTTAACAAGTAATGAAAGCCGTGTGATTGTAATACCTCGTTAAGTGTATTTTTCTAACTCATAATATTTAAATTAAACCTCATAATGTCATCATCATCTTAAGGCACTACAACTTCATAATTGAATGTTTTGACCTTCTGAATAATCTTCCTCCAGACTCTTCTATCTTCTGTCAATTTTCAGGTTTATCATCCTCATCTTCTTCAAATCCTCCCAAACATCATCCTGCCATCTCATCTTAGGTCTACCAACAGCTCTAGTTCTAGTAGACTTCCATTTATATAGTTTTTTAACTAATCTCTGTCTTCTGCTGAAGTTTATGAGTAAGTTATTTTTTACTAGTAGGGGTTACCAGCCTCTAGCCAAACCCCTCTTCCTGGAGGGCAGGGAACTGGAATTTCGGAGTGTTCGTCTCCTAGAGAAGTTGCCTTCACTACGGCTTTGGGGACTTCTGTTCTCCCCACGTAACCCTGTGGACGGGGCCGTACCCAGGTACTACCCACTGGGCGAGTGGGACCTGGAGCTCACAAAAGGGCAGGGGGCAGAAATGAAATTTTTGAGATCTGTTAAAGGGTGCACTAAGGAAGACAGAATCAAGAACACAGAAATAAGACAGGAACTTGAAATATTTGCAATAAAATAGATACATATAGACAAAAATGGAAGCAACACATAGACAGAATGAATGAAGATAGATATCCAAAACAAATAACAAAATACAAATCTAAAGGCACCCGAGATGTTGGCAGACCTAGAAAGATGGGCTGAAGTCGGAACGGGTCAACAGACCTAATCCATGAATGCAGATGATGATTATGAACTAATCTCTGTTGATCCATTCTTATCAGATGACCAAACCATTCAATCCTAAGAGATCTGATATGATTTATTATATTTTGATTTTTAATTATAATATTTAATTCACTATTTGTTTTCATTTTCCAAGTTTGGTCTTGTCCTTTATTTGAACTATACATTTTTCTAAGTATCTTTCTTTAAAAATTTTCAATTTCTATTAATTAAATAAAAATTAAACTTAGTTTTATTTGATTTTCATATTTATTAAGATATAATACAGTGTACCGAAACAGCTGTCACTGAATTATATCTTAATAAATATGAAAATCAAATAAAACTAAGTTTTATTTTATTTAATTAATAAATATGGATTTTCATCAAGTAAACACCAACTCAATTGATTATTTAACAATTTTTGTATGTTTATTTCTTTGAGAGTCCAAGTTTCACTTGCATAAGTTACTATTGGTCTTATTAGTGTTTTATATAATCTTAGTTTGGTAGATTTAGATATTAGTTTACTTTTAAATAATGTTAAATGTCAAAACTAGTAAAATTCATATCAAATTCCGTTGAGGTGAAGTCATATAATGAAAGTTAAAAATTAAATTATACCTGTTGGTAGGTGCCGTCGTCCTCAACTTTGTTAAAATATTGTATATAAAATTAACTGGAGCGCTTTCAGAAGTTATCTTCCATCTTCTGCAGGTTGAGTTTCCACTACACATACAACAAGTAGTGGAAACTCAACCTCTAGAAGATGGAAGATAACTTCTGAAAGCGCTCCAGTTAATTTTATATACATTATTTTAACAAAGTTGAGGATGACGGCACCTACCAGCAGGTACAATTTAATTTTTACTTTCATCAAATGTTAAATGTGCATAATACACCTTATTTTCATTTATAATTCTTTATTTAACTTCTTCCATTGAATTGTGTCCATTCACTATTGTACCCGATTACTTAAATGCTGGCACTGGTTGAATTTAACTATTATCTATTTGTAGATCATCTGTATTTCTATTGAAGTTTGTACATTTTAGATATTCTGTTTTATTTGTATTTATTATCAAACCAAATTGCTTCGATTCCTCTTTCAGTTTTATGAAAGTTTCTATTAGTGCTTGCTTGTTCTTGCTGTTATCATTATATCGTCTGCATATGCTGTACATTGTTTAAGTTTAGTTGAAATATTTCCTCTTAATTCAATATGTTTAAAAATGTAATCAAATATCAAACCAAAGTGGCTGATAATGGGCATCCTTGTTTTACTCCTGTTTGAATCATAAAACTTTCATTAATATTGTTGTTTATTTGGACTCTGGCAGTCATGTCAGTTAGGATCAATATTAATTGAATCAGTTTTTGAGGCACATTATAAAACTTTAGACAAACATTTTTCTTCTATTAACAGAATCAAAAGCCCGAGTATAATCTATGAATACTGTATTTTACGGACTATAAGATGCACTTTTTTCTTCGAAAAATTGCCTCCAAAATTCAGGTGCATCTTATACTCGAAATTAATATAAAAATGTCCAGTATTTGATTTAAAATTCCCGCCAGTCTTAAAAATGGCCATATATTTGATGTCATGGAATTATTTCTATCTGGCAATATTGGATTCAACTGGCAGCAGCAGTGCACTGATGTGATGAACATGAGTTGTGGGGATTCACAAACTTGCTAACACCCTCCCCCGCTCTGCCATCACAATCCCAGAACACTGTCTAGCATATGTTGTGCCAATGCAGTCTACGATGCCAATGAACTTGAACAAATGGATGATGGATGAAACCCTATGTAAATTCACGCCGAAGGGAGCTTTAAAACGACATAAATCAAACAAGTGTGTCAGTTATAAAAAAAAATCGTGGTCTAGAGTGAGAGAAGACATTATTGTTAAATCTTTCAAGAAGTGCGGCGTATGTAACATTCGTGATGGCAGTGAAGACCATCTTATATATAAAGAGGGCAACGATGACGAAGAATAAGAAAGTTCAGATGATGATTTTCAGGGATTTTAAAGATCAGAACGGTTTTATAAACTAAGATTTTTTTTAGTCTGGCTTTGCAATCTAATAATAAAAATGGTAAAAATGTTATTTTTTAAAAAAATTGCTTAAAAATTAAGGCGTGTCTTATAGTCCGTAAAATACAGTATATTATGTAAATATATCTTATATTCATAGCATTTCTCAAATATTTGCCATATTATAAAAATATTATGTGTCACTTCCTTCAAATCTAATATATAAAAATTAATCTTTATTTGTTTGTTCGTACTTTATGCGCAGCCATACCATTGATCCGATTGTGATGGGGCTTTATGCAAAATGTTCAGGAGATTCCCGGGATGAACATGGGCTATCAGAGAGTTGTGATACTCAATTCCTACGCCCTTAAAAATTGCCCTTTGTAGTGGAAAACATGAAAAGAGTAGCTCTTTGAACGCTTAAATGGCTTATGCTGCCTGAACCATAACAGATACACAAAATTAATGTACACAGAATTGAATATCCCAAAAAAAAGATCTACAAAAAAGTCTGCGACAGCATGTTTATCTCTTACGGATAACTCACAATAACCATTTTTGTCTTTCATTGATGCCAAGAAGATCGAGACAAGTATGTAGATTCCTGTGCAAGCATAGCAACACATGGCAGGTATTCTTTTATGGATAACTCACAATAACGAATTTTGTCTTTTAGCTCATTTATGCCAAGAAGATCGAGATAAGTAGAATCCTGGGCAACACCAGGTAATCAGCACGGGGAATGTTAAAATAATTACAATATACATTTATAATTATTTTTCATTTTACTTATTTAACTAATCATAAGAAGTACATTAATTTTTGTCTTTCAGCTCATTTATGCCAAGAAGATCGGGATGAGTAGATTCCCGGAGAACACCGGGTAAACAGCATGGGGTATCTAAAAATAATTACTATATAAATTTTTCCTTCCACTTATGTAACTAAAAATAAAACACATTAATTTTCGTATTTCAGCTCATTTATGTCAGGATTGGGATAAGTAGATTCTTGGGCAATTCCGGGTAATCAGCACTGTGTATCTAAAAAATATAAATTTATAATTATTTTTCCTTCTACTTATTCAACTAAACACAAAAGCACATTAATTTTAATTTATTTAGGCGTAGCAGCGCACATCGGGTATTAGCTAGTATTAAATAAAAGTGTAGCCCTCAGGGGTCCTCATCTAGGGGATATGTGGATGGCGACCACAAGGTGCCCAAGCTGTGCAAAACATTTCTTCCACTTACTTGTGTTTTGCACTCTTTTAACTTTACTATCTAACCTCTCTTGGTTAACTCTTGTTTTTTCGACCCCGACGCTATTAGGGCATCCGAGGGCTAGGGAGTCCTTCCTTTCTTCCATTTCTTCTTTCCTTTATTTTCTTTTCTTCTCCAGAAAGCCTGACCAGAGGCTATAAGATGGCAGCCCCATCACTGGTCTTGCCTTCCTTTGGCCAGCAACCAATCGAAGGGACTATTATTATGCTTTCAAGTCTTATATGAGAATTTCCCATAAGGGAAAATTTTCTATAGGATCGTAACAGGCCTTGGCCTAATACTTGAAAGGAAGAAGAAGAAGAAATAAAAGTGTATTTTGTCTCTGCTAAAATATAGTGCTCAGTAAAACACAATAATTCTGCATTATTTTTAATAAGTGTATTGGGGATACCGGTGCTGCCAGTGTACTAATGCAAAAGTGAATTATTTTGTTTATATTATTTTTAGTCTGATCATCTTACCTTAATATTAATATTGATTTGTTCGTGGACATGTTTCAAAACAATTCTGTTTTATCATCAGCTTGTCCAGACTGGTTTGATTTATGTTGCATTATGTTGCACACCCTGGATGTCGATGTCAGCTCCATCCTGTGGTTGGTCAAAGAACCTCCAAACAAGGTCACGCTCCATCGATATTTCAAAGTTCTTTGGCCAACCACAGGATGGAGCTGACATCGACATCCAGGGTGTGCAACATAATGCAATATAAATCAAACCAGTCTGGACAAGCTGATGATAAAACAGAATTGTTTTGAAACATGTTCAAGAACAAATCAACATTAATATTGAGGTAAGATGATCAGACTAAATATAATATAATTAAAATAACCTCAAAATATCACTTCCTAAAATTAAATATTGTATTTGTTTGTTTTGACAGTTATTTTGATGCTGTACCTTCCTGTAGCTGCTGCAGGATATTATGTTTATGGAGAGGCTGTGAATCCTAATATAGTATTGTCGTTACCAAAGAGCATTTTGGCTGTGATAGCGAATATTTTGCTTGCTATACATCTAGTCCTAGCCTTTCTTATCATCATCAATCCTGTTTGTCAAGAATTGGAAGAAATAGCTAATATTCCTCGTTGTAAGTATTACATTTTTTTTTTTAGTTTTCGTTAGTGTTCTCTACTTCACTTAGTGCCAGTACATTTTTGGAAACAATTATTAATATCCATTTCCCTGTATCTTTATTCCTTTAACTAGCTATAAGAGTCCCCAACATTAGGATAACTATTTATTCCCTAATCTAATTGTTTGTAATTCTATCTTTTCTTTTTCAATAATTTTCATCATCATCATCATCGTCATCCATGCAAGTATTAGGCCGTGTGGCCTGTTACGGTCTCAAAGAGGAATTTTCCATCCAGCACTTTTTTGGACGTCCCAGCGATCTTTTGCCTTGGGGGCAGTAACGAAGCATGGCTTTTGGAATTCTGTGAACGGCATTGTTGGAGATGTGCTTTCTAGTTGTTCTGGTAGTTTTGTATATGATGCAGAATGGGTTCTACATCCAACTCTTCCATAATTTCCTCATTTCTTTCATGATCCCACTTTGTATAGCCTGCTGTACGGCGTATAAATCGCATCTCATTTGCTGTTATTCGACTTTCATCTCTTCTTTGTATTGTCCATGCTTCACTACCATATCTTAATACTGGTCTTGCGAGAACCTTATAAAGCCGTAATTTTGTGTTCTTCTGTACTAAAGATGGTTTCATTATACTGTTAATTATCCCCGTTGTTTTTGTTAAATTTGTGATTTTCTTTGATATATCAGCTTCATCTTGAAATGTTAAATTATAACCCAAATAATTAAATTTGTTTACTCGTTCTAGAATTTCATCAACCAAAACAATTTTGCTAGGTATAGGGTATTTCCCACAAAAGGCCATCACTTTAGTTTTCTTTGTATTGATTTCCATATTGTACCTTTTTGCAATTATATTAAAATTGTATATAGAATACTGTATCTGTTGGAGCTATTAATACCAAATCATCTGCAAAAAGCAAGGAGTCTATTTTTAGGTTTCTATTAATTTGGATAGAACTGTGTCTCATCTGTCGCCAATCTTGGAGAATTCTATCCATGTATATGATAAAGAGCAAGGATGATTTTATTTTAAATTTATCATTCACACTGAAGGATAAATTAATATTTGAAGAGAAAAATGCATGCCTCAACTGGGATTTGAATCTAAGGTCTCTGGTTCTACGTACCAGCACTCTAAACTACTGTGCTACTTAGGCATCTCACTTTAAATGGAAATTTTTCTCTCTATTATGTAATCCCTGCTAGCCCGAGGCTATGAACCTTCGTTCTAGATGCTACCTGACTGCTTCTTATTCAAGCAGACTTTTAATTGGTTTTTTTTTTAGGATGGAAAATCCAAGGAGCAAGTCCTCCAGGAGGGTTAAGCCATGGGTCCCGAGTCTGAAGATTTTCAGGCTCGTAAAAGATCCTTAAAAAAACTCCAAGCGCGACAGACCTAGAAGGCCCTTGGCCTACCATCTGGCTGCTGGCCTCACATCCACATGTGTTAATCACAGAGATAGACGATCATCGAGCCAGTGTAGGGTTGACATGTGATCAGCATGTCGGGTCCCTTAGCCATTATAGCTGGTCTTCTCAACCTGGAGTCACTACTTATTGTAGCTATCCAAATGCCTGACGATGCTGGGTGGGCACTGGTCCCACACTGGCCGAAATTCCATGAGAAAATTTCTTCCCCCATGGGGACTCGAACCAGCACAAGCTCTGTGCTAAGGCTTCTTGCCTTAACCACTCGGCTACAGCGCAGGACAAAAGATCCTTAAGCCCGAATAAACTCCAACTCCAAGCACAATAAGTCTAAAAGGCCCTTGGCCTACCAGCTGACTGCTGGTTTCACATCCACATGTGTTAATCACACGGGTAGACATCATTTAGCCAGGGGTGACATGTGGTCAGCATTATAGTTGGTCTTCTCAACCTGGAGTTGCTACTTATTGTAGCTACCCAAATGCTTCACAATGCTGGGTGGACACCGGTCTCATACTGGCCGAAATTCCATGAGAAAATTTCTTCTCCCATGGGATTCGGACCAGTGCAAGTCCCGTAGCTCTGCACCAAGGCATCTTGCCTTAACCATTCGGTTACGGAGCGGGACTAAGCCTGAATAAAGAGGCCTCTAAGCAAAATTTACTGACCTCAACATCGTAGTAATACTGTGGTTGCCTGTTAGATGTCTCATTGAGTTGGAGTGTTGACTGCATGCCATTCATGACATCTATGGACAAATAATGTAACTAAATAAAAGCATTTGGCGAGAGGGAATTACAACGTATATAAGAGAAAAATTTGCATCTATAACGTAACTCGCCTCGGTAGCTCAGTTGGTAGAGCATTTGGCCCGGCAAGCCAAAGGTGGGGTTCGAGTCTCGGTCTAGGCGAAAATTTTTCTCTTCAAATATAATTTATCTTTCATTGAGAAATGTTAAATCAATAATAAAAACATCATTAGAAGCCTTACTGGCTTTATAAAGTAATGTTAAATTCCCAATAAATGTCTTCTTAACTAAGAAGCCGCCATTTGCAAAGATAGAAACAATGGTTTCAAAAGCATTTGGCGAGAGGGAATTACAACGTATATAAGAGAAAAATTAGCGTCTATATCGTAACTCGCCTCGGTAGCTCAGTTGGTAGAGCATTTGGCCCGGCAAGCCAAAGGTCCCGGGTTCGAGTCTCGGTCTAGGCGAAAATTTTTCTCTTCAAATATAATTTATCTTTCATTGAGAAATGTTAAATCAATAATAAAAACATCATTAGAAGCCTTACTGGCTTTATAAAGTAATGTTAAATTCCCAATAAATGTCTTCTTAACTAAGAAGCCGCCATTTGCAAAGATAGAAACAATGAAGAGGGAATTAAAACGTAAGGTAAAGTGATCCCACAACAGGCCTCAGGAGGCCTTTGGGGTAGTAGGAGGTTAAGGCTCCCACTTTTTCTAGACAATCGGCACTTGATGTCAGCCGGGTTGTCAGCCCTGCGTGACGGCCGCCTTTACCCCAGAACAAGCGTCTGGTACTCATTTCCGTTAGAGGCTGAGTCGACCCCAGGGCCATAGTGCCGCCAGAGGGTTTGGGTCAGTTTAAAAATCCTGACCCCAACGGGACTTGAACCCTCGACCCTCCGGCTTGTAGTTCAGTGCCTTAACCACTACGCTACGGCGTGCCCCCGAATTACAACGTATATAAGAGAAAAATTTGCGTCTATATCGTAACTCGCCTTGGTAGCTCAGTTGGTAGAGCATTTGGCCCGGCAAGCCAAAGGTCCCGGGTTCGAGTCTCGGTCTAGGCGAAAATTTTTGTCTTCAAATATAAATAAACTTTTATTATTGATTTCGTACATCTCAATGATGGATAAATCATATTTGAAGAGAAAAATTATACGCTCAGACCGGGACTTGAACCCGGGACCCTTGGTTCTCTAGACCAAGTGCTCTACCAACTGAGCTACCTGAGCAAGTACCGATCTAAACGCAAATCTTTCTCTATATACATTGTAATTCCCAAATATGTCTTCTTAATAAAGGAGCCGCCATTTGCAAGATAGAAGCATGGCTTCACAGCATTTGGTGGATGGGAATTACAATGTATATAGAGAAAGATTTGTGTTTAGATCGGTACTTGCTCAGGTAGCTCAGTTGGTAGAGCACTTAGTCTAGAGAACCAAGGGTCCCGGGTTCAAGTCCCGGTCTGAGCGTATAATTTTTCTCTTCAAATAAATAAACTTGGTTTAGTGACTCGTGCCAAGGGAAAGGCTATGGCTCAACATTGGGCTATGTCATTATAGATTATAGGTAGAATTTTGTGTTAGATATTTTGAACTTTGCTATTTACAATATTTTAAGCATTTTGTTTATTTATATTTAACTTTTATAGGAATTAATCACTATGAGGTTTAATTTCACCATTTTGTTTATTTCTGATTATTAAGTGCATGTGAAATTGATTTTTCTTTTTGTAGATTTTAACTGGAAACGATGCTTGGTGAGAACTAGTATGTTGTGCATAATGGTATTTGTTGGAGAAAGTGTTCCAAAATTTGGTAAAATTTTATCATTAGTAGGTGGCTCAACTGTAACCCTTTTGACGTTTGTGCTGCCACCTTACTTTTACATGAAGCTTTGTGATCAAGAGAAAAATGAAGAATGGCCTGAGAGGTATTATTATTCATATTATTAATTTAATTTGTAATCCATTTTCATTAATTTGGTAATGTTAGAAACAATAGTTACTGTTTATATGGTTCCAAATAGTTTTCCATTAAGAACACCACAGCTGCTGATTTCTGCTTTTACCAAATTTTGAAGGAATGCAGCTATTGATAAACATTTTTACATATTTTTGATGCTTTTATCCTAAATTTATCACTCACACTGAAGGAATAATATTAATACTTGAAGAGAAAAATATTTATATTTCAAGAGAAAAATTATATGCTCAGACCGGGGTTTGAACCCAGGACCTTTTGTACTCTAGGCAAATGCTCTACCAACTGAACTATCTGAGAAACTCCAATCTAAATGTAAATTTTTCTCTTATATATGCTGTTAATTCCCATGCTCCAAAAGCTATGAAGCCGTTGCTTCTATCTTGCAAATGGTGGCATAGAAACATAGAAAAATGTTTGCCTAAATTGAGGATTTGAACCTAAAGTCTCTTCAAATATAAATTTTTACATACCTTCAATCATACCTAGTAGACACCAAAAATGACCATGACAAAAATATATAAATATACATATATCTATTGTCATCATCATGTTTGATGCTACAACCCATTGCAGGCCTTCCCACCCCAACTATGCACCTCCATCCATTTCTATCTTCTGCTTTCCTTCTCCATCCCTGGACTCCCATAACCTTCAGAACCTGTTCCAATTAATTGTTTTAAATATCCAGCTCTATGTAATGACAGCACATTCTATATGCCCAGTCTAAATCCCATTTCCTTGTCGTTGCTTAGTTGTCTTAAAATTTTCAGTCCGGCTAGCTTAGTTTGAGGATTCTCAACAATGTAAGTTTTTACAGGATGAGGTTGTCAGCCTTACGCCCATCCCCCAACTTGGAGCACCAGGATATCTCTTTTTGTCTGGGTTATCACCCTTGACCTGTCTGGCTTGGGAGACCATACCAGTAGCTACTGCCAGCATGGCTCTTGGGATCATTTAACCAGACAAGCCCCACCACTATAACAAAGTATAGATACTGTCGGGGGACATATACATATATAAATATCCTCAACTTGTGTCCAACTCAGGGCCGGGTCGAGGGATGAGATGAGATAAGATGAAGGCCCTTATATAGAGGTCTGTGAATGACAAGGGTGCCAGCCGACCACAACTGACACACCATCACAGGGACAGATGAACAAAATGAAACAAAATGGATACAATGAGTATGGAGAAATGGTGAAATAACATTGGGGCAGGGGAAAATGGGAAAAACCCCGAGAAAAACTTGCCCAAACTCCATTTTGTCCACCATGAAACCCACATGAAGAGACCGAGACTCAATCTCGGGAGCCCAGGAGTGAGAGGTGAGCATCTAACCGCTTGCGCCACAGAGCTGCCCACATATATGTATATGCAATCCAAAATTTAAAAATTGCTCTAGCAGTCACCATATTTGCTTTGTTGCAATGCAATTATATACCATGCAATTTAATAAACGAAAGAAGATCTATTACATTAATATTGAGAAGCTAAAGCTATTACTGTGATAGAAATAAGTAAATTAATGAACACAATTAAATTATTATTCCCGGTTCAGGCAAAAATTTTTCTCTTTACCATTGATTTACAATAATTTAATTGTGTTCATTAATTTACTTATTTCTATCATAGTAATAGCTTTAGCTTCTCAGTATTAATTTAATAAATAATGCTATAGCTGTGTGGAGTCCCTTCATGTCTTCTTCAGGTAGAAGCCATTCATTGTGTATTTGTGAATGATGATTCATTGCAGTTGAATGTGGGACCAGTAGAGTAAGGTAAAGGAAGGATTTCAGCTTGGATGGGAATGAAGCCTGGATTAGCTCAGTGGTCTGAGCATTAGCACGGAAAGCTAAAGGTTCGGGGTTCGATTCCCGGTTCAGGCAAACATTTTTCTCTTTACCATTGATTTACAATAATTTAATGGTATTCATTAATTTACTTATTTCTATCTTAGTAATAGCTTTAGCTTCTCAATATTAATTTAATAAATAATGCTATAGCTGTGTGGAGTCCCTTCATGTCTTCTTCAGGTAGAAGCCATTCATTTTGTATTTGTGAGTGATGATTCATTGCAGTTGAATGTGGGACCAGTAGAGTAAGGTAAAGGAAGGATTTCAGCTTGGATGGGAATGAAGCCTGAATTAGCTCAGTGGACAGAGCATTAGCACGGAAAACTAAATGTTCGGGGTTCGATTCCCGGTTCAGGAAAACATTTTTCTCTTTACCATTGATTTACAATAAGTTGAAAGAAGATCTATTCTGTAATCCATTAATATCTGTCCAAAAATTTGTGGTAAGGAATTTGCTAGGTTTGTGCAGTTCCTATATGATGGACTTTTTTCTTTTTATTCTTAACAGCTAAGTATTGTGAAAGTCAGTCAAGTGATACGTGTTATAGTCTTTTTTTCACAATAGTGCGTTCTGTTGTACTTACAGCAATAGTGATCATGATTGAAAGTTCAATTTCCTAAATTTCAGGTTTGCCAACCTATAAATATTACAAATTACCTACCTAGTGCAGGAAGTAAAATCACTGCCCTTTATATACACTACATATTCAATGTATTTAGTCCACCGCTGTGGTCTCGAGGTAGCATGCTGCCTTGTCACGCAGCGGGCCCGGGTTCGATCCCCGGTCAGGGCAGTTTTTCTGGGTGAGGTTTTTATCGGGGTTTTTCCTCACCTGTAAGACAAATGTCAGGAAAATTTTAAGGCCCAAACAGTCCCTGAAATCATATGGCCATCATCATCATCATCATCATCCTTCACCGGTGTGGAAAGCAACGGGAAGCTACCACACCTACAAGTCCCTATTAAAGCTGCAAGCATAGCATGAATATGCTATGATTGCAGTGAAGGACCTGCCTTCAGGCAGAATTATTATGGATGGATGGATTCAATGTATATACAAAATTATATCCAAAATGTAGTATTAATATACATTATACGAAACAAATCACTGCATTTTAAATTAACTGAACTTTATTTGAAACAGTATAAAACAATTAATTCGTACTTGCCACCATTTTATACCTGATGGTGTCACAGCCTGCGATAGTCTCAACTAAATTATTGTCGGCATTTACCGTATAAACATTGGCCAGATTTATTAATAGCGAGTGGAGAACATATTTTTAATAATTCACCTCATACAATTTCAAATTTCTTTGAGACCATTGGTTTCAAACAATTTTTTGTTCATCTTCAGTCATGACTCCAATCGTTTCAAACCAATGGTCTTTAAAAGAGTTGGAGTCATGACTGAAGATGAACGAAAAATTATTTGAAACCAATGGTCTCAAAGAAATTTGAAATTGTACGAGGTGAGTTATTAAAAATATGTTCTCCACTCAATATGAATGATATAACCTCATAATGTTTACTTCCCAACATTAATTAAAATATAATTGGCCAGATTGTTAACATTAGTCAGTTGTTTATAGTGAATCCAAATATTTCCAACAGAGATGTTATTATTGTTTATTTTTTTATTATTTCACTCACCTCATACTTCATAACTTCTTGCAGACCTAGGTTTCATCACACCATTTGTGACATTCTCAATGCTGTTCACGTTCACAACTGACGTCCAGATGTTATTATTTTACTATTATTTATTATTTTGAAAACACCATTGTACAAAAAAATAAAGTACAATGCACATTTGTGAAGTGTTTTACAGAATCTCGGAAATTAAAAACCTCGCTATTGCTCGGTTTTTAATTATTTCCTCACTTCTGTAAACACCACTTCCCAAACTCATATTGTAATATACTATTGTGTAGCCATATGTTTGTTGTTGATGCATATTCTAAAAAAAAAAATTATTTAAAATACGTCTGTTAAGTGTGTGTGTTGGGGAAGATAAGTTTTTTATATAAATGAATATGATATTTTTACATCTCAAGAGCGAATGATTTCATTATCAAGTGCTCGACATTAGACACCAACCAACCATATTTTTACATCTCACCTCATAAAACTTTGTGTTTCTAACAGGATCGATTTTTGAAAGTATCTTTTCTATCCTCAGCCAAAACTCTGACTGTTGAACTTCTATCATCACCACCAACTTTCCAACTGCCATCTGGTGCCTATTTGATGGATTCTGATATCAAATCTTGCTTGCCAGGAACTTCAAATTTCATGGATCTATATTTGTTCTTCTGAATGTATATCTTTTCCCAAACTGTTAATTCCAAAAGCTTCTCTAAATATTTCAAAATTTTAGTTTCTTTTCAAATTTTGTGAATCGGCAATTGTAGCTCATAGTTTGCCAGAGAATCACAAAATTGGAAAAGAAACTAAACTTTTGAAACATTTAGAGACATCTTTGGAATTAACAGTTTACAAAAATGTATACATTCAGAAGAACAAATACAGTTCCATATATTTTGAAGTTCCCGGCAAGCAAGATTTTATATCAAAGTTCATCAAACCGGCACCAGATGGCAATTGGAAAGTTGGTTGTGATGGCAGAAGTTCGACAGTCAGAGTTTTGGTTGAGGATAGAAGGGATCCCTTAAGACCCCGGTCCTCTAAGGATCACGGAGTTTTATGAGGTGAGATGTAAAAATAATATCTGATTAATTTTTATAAATAATTGTAAATTACTTCATAATGCTACTTTACATTATAATTTTTATTGAAATAAGTTATGTTGTTTCAGGCTGTTCTTTACAACATGTGCCACAATTTTTTTAATTCCTTCATAAACTCCTGTCAACTTTTATTCTTAGGGTTCCATTTTTCAAATTATTTCCCACCATTTACAATGATTTTACATTTTTTTCTAACAATTATTTCAATATATTTTTCTATTACTTATTTTAGGAATTCTCACTATGAGGTATGTTCATTAAGGTAGAATATTTTTATCACTCACCTCATATTGTTCTTCTTATTTGATTATAAACTAGTTTCGGAACATAGTTTCTGTTCCATCCTCAGTATCGTCACGACAGAACAACGGTCGTGACAATACTGAGGATGGAACAGAAACTATGTTCTGAAACTAGTTTATAATCAAATAAGAAGAACAATATGAGGTGAGTGATAAAAATATTCTACCTTAATATTTTTCTATGATATTTAACTACATATGTAGCATGAGTCCACCGCTGTGGTCTCGAAGTAGCGTACTGCCTTGTCACGCAGCAGGCCTGGGTTCGATCCCCGCTCGGGACAGTTTTTCTGGGTGAGGTTTTTATCGGGGTTTTTCCTCACCTGTAAGACAAATGTCAAGAAAACTTTTAAGGCCCAAATGGTCCCCGAAATCATATGGCCATCGCAATCATCATCATTCATATTCATCTTATCATCATCATCCTTCATCGGTGTGGAAAGCAACGGGAAGCTACCACACCTAAAATTCCCTAGTAAAGCTGCAAAGCATAGCATGAAAATGCTATGATTGCAGTAAAAGACCTGCCTTCGGGCAGAATTACTATGGATGGATGTAGCATGAGGACTTGGCAGCCATATTGATATAACAAATATTCTAAGCAAAAACAAAGTTGTGTTCCAGTGCAGCCAACATAGAGTATGTATCTAATGGTTTATTTTAGGAAGTAATATTTTGAGGTTATTTTAAATAAATTATTTTGTCTGTTTTTCATCTTACCTCAATATTAATGTTGATTTGTTCTTGAACATGTTTTGATTAAATCATAATCATCTTCAGCATCTTGCCCAGACTGGTTACATTTATGTTGTACACCCTGGATGTTGTCAGCTCCATCCTGTGGTTGGCCAAAGAACCTCCAAACAAGGTCACGCTCAGTCGATATTTCAAAATTCATAACTCTGTTTTTGTTCTTCTGAATATAGATTTTTTGTATTTTCTAACTGTTTTAATAATTTAGTGTCCGGATTTATATTATGTTTTTCAGACCAAACATGAGCAGCAACTGCAGATTTTTCTATTTCTCCATTCTTAATATTTCTTATGTGTTCTTTGGTTCTAATTTTTAGGTTTCTTTTTGTTTTTCCTATATATATATATATATGTGTATCTTTTCACAACCCGTACATTCAATTTGATATATTCGTGATTTTTATTGTTATCAGTTTTTTCATTTTTGTTGGTTTTATTAGTTTATTTAATATTAAATTAGCACCGAAAAATAACTACAGTTTAAATAAACTAATAAAAACCAACAAAAATAAAAAAAACTGATAAAAATAAAAACTCACGAATATATCAAATTGAATGTACAGGTTGTGAAAATATATATATAGGAAAAACAAAAAGAAACCTAAAAATTAGGACCAAAGAACACATAAGAAATATTAAAAATGGGAAAATAGAAAAAATTTGCAGTTGCTGCTCATGTTTGGTCTGAAAAACATAATATAAATCCGAACACTAAATTATTAAAAAAGTAGAAAATACAAAAGGGCTGACTATTTGGGAAAAAAATCTATATTCAGAAGAACAAAAACAGAGTTATGAATTTTTAAATACCGACTGAGCATGACCTTGTTTGGAGGTTCTTTTGGCCAACCACAGGATGGAGCTGATATCGACATCCAGGGTGTACAACGTAAATGTAACCAGTCTAGGCAAGATGCTGAAGATGATTATGATTTAATCGAAACATGTTCAAGAACAAATCAACATTAATGTTGAGGTAAGATGAAAAACAGACTGAAAATAATTTATTTAAAATAACCTCAAAGTATTACTTCCTAAAATAAAATATCTTTTAATCAAGTTTTTTTTTTGAGACTGGGAAACATCTTACTTCAAATTATTGTTGATTTAGGGCCGCATGCAAATACATTAGTCTCTGGTGAGTTGAGTTTTCCGTGAGCACGTGCAAAGTTCGAATTAGCGAGTCGCTGACTGATCATGCATGAAAATAGTTTTTTTCGTAATATTGGCAAGAAATTACCCAGAATTCTCAGCGATAAAACCACTTCTGTTATTTTTATCTGCTAGAGGAATGCATTTACGCTTGCGTCCCGCAAATAAAACCGTATATGACGACATCTGCATCGTGCAATATTATGCCAATTCTCCTGTTCTTCTAGTTGAATTCTTTGGTAGACTCTATCAAATTCCTCTTCTCCGCGTATACCGAAAACATGATCAAAGTCTTCAAGGTCCAACATCTTGGATAAAGCAGCATGGTTTCAAAGTACATCGGTTCCCATCGGGTTGCTCACGATTCGTTCTCTGCAAAGTCAGCTTGCCAGGTAGCTTAGGAATTTCGACAATTAATATCGCATGAAAAGGCTTTTGAGTCCGTAAAAACGTCTTTGGATGCAACTTTCTCAGCAGAGAACGACTTTTACGGTCTAATGTGTTCATAGATACGACCCTTAATCTCGAACATGTTTCGATATAATCTTTTATATCATCATCAGCTTGCCCAGACTGTTGCGTTTTATGTTGTGAACCCTGGATGCTGATATCAGTTCCCTCCTCCAGCATCCAGGGTTCACAACATAAAACTCAACAGTCTGGACAAGCTGATGATATAGAAGATTATATCAAAACTTGTTCAAGAATAAATCAACAATAATTTGAGGTAAGATATTTCCCAGTCTCAAAAAAAAAAAACTTGATAGAGTATGTACTAATTAACTGTACACATACGGGTATTTATATATTAAATTTGGGAATTTTTAACATTATGAGGTTCAATTAATAAGAATTAAATAAATTGTGATTATTTCTTATCTCATACTTCTATATTTCTTTAAATACAGCACTGCAGTATTTAAAGAAATATAGTAGTAAGAGGTAAGAAATAATCACGATTTATTTAATTCTTACATACGGGTATACTTCAAAATTTCAGAACTTACTATTTATTTTTGGGCGTTGCATTCTTTCACAGGTTAAAGTACTTAAATTGCATTAGGTTAGCTTTTAGGTTTGTTAAATATTGTGTATATGTTGGCTGCATCCCATGATTCCATAGTGTAAACCACTTCACGTTTGTTGGCGCATTGGCATGGTGTATGATTGGAACTTAAAAAATGTTTGTGTCACATGTTGTAAAAAATCCCCATTGTTTCATTTCTAATCATTAATTTGTTACTCAACTTATTGAGAAAAGGAACTGCACTGTATTTTGTATGGATTATGCAAGCTGCAGAATCCAGTCACATTGTTAACAGAAGACTTTTTATTCTCACATATCAGGATTAATTGTTGGCCGCAGTGGACTAGTGGTTATGCTCCTTGCCTCTGGCCCCATGGGTCACAGGTTCAAACCCGGCTGGGGTCGATGGATTTTTTTTAGGAGGGTTAAGCCATGGATCCCGAGTCTGAAGATTTTCAGGCTCATAAAAGATCCTTAAACAGACTGGTGA
This sequence comes from Diploptera punctata, assembly GCA_030220185.1. Taxonomy (NCBI): domain Eukaryota; kingdom Metazoa; phylum Arthropoda; class Insecta; order Blattodea; family Blaberidae; genus Diploptera; species Diploptera punctata. The sequence goes on along the minus strand of JASPKZ010000425.1, from coordinate 1,099,363 downwards.
ATGGAGAAGATTCTATAACAGTGAAGTACATGGTCTTTATAGGAAGCCAGGTATAATAAGAACAGTTAACTCTCATAGACTGCGATGGGCAGGACATGTGGCACAAATGGGGAATGAAAGACGTGCATGGAAGCTTCTTGTAGGAAAACCAGAGGGAAAACGCCCAGTTGGTAGACCAAGAATGAGGTGGGAGAATAACATTAACTATGATTTGAGGAAAGTGGATTATAAGGGAATGATTGGAAAACATTAGCTCGGGATAGGGATGTATGGAGAGCTGATGTCTGTGCGGCCATGAATTTATGGGTTCAATAGTACCATTGATTTAAAAGATCCTTAAGCCTGTATAAGAAGACCTCTAAGCAAAATTTACTGACCTCAATGTCCTAGTAATACCCTAGTTGCCTGTTAGATGTCTCATTGAGTTGTCATGTTGACTGCATGCCATTCATGACATCTATGAGCAAATAAGATAACTAAAAATTAACTTTGTCCAGTAACTCTTAACCTTTTGAACGCCATGCCCGGCGTGCGCCGGTGAAAGTGCGTGTACAGCGGTATGCCACGCCTGGCAAGCTCCGGTTTTGAATCTTATTATTTAAAAAATTTTTTTCATGAAGCTTTTACTTCAATAAACTAAAATTATTTTTCGTGTTGTGTGTGTACATCCTTTCTTAGCAATACTTTGCACATCCCTAACAGAATAACGGTACAGGCTAGTTGTAAATGCGTTTTCTAAAGGAGGGTGTACATTCATGTTTCAAGGCCTTTTTTTTTTTTTTTCTATGGAATATTGCAATTTCAGGATTTTCTCTTTATTTATTTTATTTTTAGTTAAAAAAATACCTGGCCAAGGGTAGGTCGTGCTGTGAAACACAGTGATTCATGTCTCGAAGTTGACGAAAATATAATACGCGAGTTTCTTGTGTCAGTTTTATTAGAAGATGAAAGTGACAGTAACAGTTCATCAAATGGTTATTCGTTTGATGAATGTGATAGTAGTCCTGTTTCTAAGAGAATATTATTACAATCTAAGCCTGTAAATAGTAAAGCAAGTGATGTAGACCTAAATGAACATGGTGTGAGTGACAGTGGTGGGCGTGTCGCGCCAGACGAAACACGTGGCATAAAACAGCTGTTTGACTGGAATGGATTCGAACCCAGGACCATAAAAATGTTCAACAATTTGAATATTATAAGTGTTTAGTGATAATGCCATCAAAAGTATTCAGTAGGATAAATGTTTTAGTGATAGTGATAACAAATTTCAATGAAGACACCATGCTGAATTCTAACCTGGGATCTCTACAAGTGGAAGCAACACCGCCTAACCTTCAAATAAATGTATAATAGTGAGTTTAAATTCAATTTAGCATGGCATGTAGACAGTTAATTATACTTTATAAAGGTTTATATTATATAGTATGGCGTAGTACTTTAAATTTAAAAAACCTGGCACCCACAACCTAGCTGGCAAAATGGAAACTCGGCGGTCAAAAGGTTAACAAAGGAGAGGCTATGGCTCAACAATGGGGTACACCATTAAAAAAATTAAAACTTCAAGCGCAACAGGCCTAGAAGGTCCTTGGTCTACCAGCCTAGAAAGTCCTTGGTCTACCAGCTGGCTGCTGTCCTCACATTCACATGTGTTAATCACAGAGGTAGATGATCATCTAGCCAGTGTAGGGGTGACATGTGGTCAGCATGTTGGGTCCCTCAGCCATTGTAGCTGGTCTTCTCAATCTGGAGTTGCTACTTATTGTAGTTACCCACATGCATCACGATGCTGGGTGGGCACTGGTCCCATACTGGCCAAAATTTTATGAGAAAATTTCTTCCCCCATAGAGACTCGAATCAGTGCAAGTTCCATAGCTCTGCAACCAAGGCTTCTTGCCTTAACGACTCGGCTATGGCATGGGACCAAAAAAATTAAGATTCATTAATTTTTTTTGTTGATTTTTATTCATGTTCAGATTCTTAATTCAGTAAACTTTTTTTCTTTGAATTATTATTCATTTATTACAGGATATTTATTAATATAAAATAATCATCATCATCAACAACAAGGATTAGGCCCAATGGCCCAATCTCATTATAGGTCGAATTGGTCCTTCCATCTCTTCAATGGTCTTCCCAACATTCTTCTCCCTTTTGGTTTATAATTATGCATTCTTCTTGGTATGCGCTGTTCATTCATTCATAATACATGATGAAGATAAGCATTTTGGTAATATTTTATTCTTTCACAGAGATTAAATATATTAAGTTCTGTTCTTATATCTTCATTTTCCTTTTTATCGGTCCTTTGGTATCCAGCTATTGCTCTCAACATCTTCATTTCAGCAGCCTCTATTTGTTTACTATCTGCCGTTGTTAATGTCCAGGTTTCACATCCATAGATAAGAGATGGAACTGCCAATACTTTGTAAAACTTCAATATAGTTTATTTTCTAGTCTTATTCAATAAAGTGCGTTTAATTGTGCCACATAGATAATTGAATCCTTGTATTTTAGTGTGTTTATCTAAATTTCTGTCATTGCCTAAATGACAACCCAAATAATTAAAATTCTGAACTTGGTCTACAATTACATTGTTTATCACTATTTTTGTTCTTATTGCACATTTTCCTTTCAGAGCTAATATTTTTGTTTTAGATGTAGATGTTCTTAAATTGTATTTTAGAGAGATATTATTTAATGTATAAAGGAATGGTTGCAAAGCATTTTCTGATGTCATTTTAATATTTTTACTAGGTACATCCCGACTTATATACGTATCTACCTGTGGGAGCTGATTATTATTGGTTTAGCTGGTGGTACAGCCTCTACATATAGTGCATTCAAGGAGATCTTTGGACACAATTCAATGACAAAACCATGTTATATTAATTAATGTATTACTTTATACAGTATAAAAAAATCTATATTTAAAACCACAATAAAATATGTGATGGTTTTGAGAAAATATAATGTTATGTCACATTGAGAATGATGCAGCACATTTGTATCATGTGTTATTGCAATGAATGTATGTAATTCTAAACATGAGTGCGTGCATCCAAACTATTTAAAAAGACTTATTTGCACATGCAATAAGTCTATTCAATATTTTAACATTCATTGTTATCACAGTAGAGGTTATATGTTAAATTTTTTAAAAATAATAATAACCTTTTCTTTATATCCGTCTACCTGGATCAGAATTGATTTTTATTCAAAAAACTTTGTTAATTATTAAATTTGCAATTTTAATAATTAACAAAGTTTTTTGAACAAAAAATAATATTAATTGAGGAAGACCTATAAAAAAACGGTACTTATATTATTGAACTTTTTTAGGAATAAATCACTATGAGGTTTAATTTATGATTAAATAAAATTCTCAATATTGTGTAGTATTTGTTATTTTTTCTTAAATCTATCCATGATAATTAAAATTTTATATTGAATAGAGTAATAATTTTTAAAAAATAATAATATAAGTGATTAAATTTAAATGTTTCATATCTCTCCTCATATCCAGTCTTATAAGTAGATCGCGATTTCAAAGCCTTGGCGGCTTCATCTTGAGTACTTTCTTGTCGACTGATATTATGTCGATCAGAGGAACTACTTCTTTTTCCCTCTGTTGGTGGACTGATAAATCTCCAGATGCAATAGAATCCGTGGGAATTTCAAAGTTCATAAGTTTTTCTTTCTTGTTTTTTCATTGTGGATTTTTTCCCAAACCATGAGTTCTTTTAGTTTTTATCTATCTATCTACGGGTTTTTACAGCTGCTGCCATCTTCCCGTGCCAAACCTCCAAAACCTAGATCTTGGGCATCCCTCCTGCTTGCATTACTGTCTTCATGTTTTTCTTCCATGTTAACTTTGGTCTCCCTCTTTTCTTCTTTCTGTTCGGATGCCATTCATATACTTGCTTCGGCCATCGCTCATCTTCCATTCTTGAAACATGTCCTAACCACTTTACTTCCTTCTCCTCAATTCTTTCAATTATGCTTTCTTCTGCTTCCATTACGTTTCTAATTTCCTTATTTGTGACATGTTTTAATTTAGACTTTCTGGCACTTCTGCGTAAATAATCCATTTCTAGAGACTATTAGTCTATTTTTGTAGTACTTATTAATTGTCCATACCTCACTTTCATACATTGCAACAGATTCCACCAATGTTTTACCAATATATTTCTTTGTGTCTTTCCAAATATGCTTATCCCACTATATGGAATTTAACAATATTATTTTGCTACTCAATTCAATTCGATGTTTTATGTTCTTTTTGCATGTACCTTCAATGTTATCCATAATTATTCCCAAATATTTAGTTTGTTTCACTTGCTTTATTTGGATTCCTTCTTCCAATATTAAATTTTCTCTTTCATTGCTATTTATTGCCAGATATTTTTATGTTTGTTTAATTAGACTGGCTTTTGATTGAATTAGATGTTTTTCGGACCAAGCATGAGCAGCTACTGCTGACTTTTCCACTTCACCATTTTTGACATTTCTAAGTTGTTCTTTCAGAAAAATACTAAAAGAACTCATGGTTTGGGAAAAAATCCACATTCAAAAAAACAAAGAAAGAAAAACTTATGAACTTTGAAATTCCCATGGATTCTGATTGTATCCGGAGGTTTATCAGTCCACCAACAGAGGGAAGAAAAAGTAGTTCTTCTGATCAACATAACATCAGTCAACAAGAAAGTACTGAAAATGAAGCCTGCGAAGGCTTTGAAATCACGATCTACTTAGAGGACTGGATATGAGGAGAGGTATGAAATGTTTTAATTTAATCACATTTTATTTAAAATTCATTAGGAAGTTTCATTATGAGGTTTAATTTAATATTTGAGTTTGTATTCTTTAACATTCTTACCTTACATGTTTATTTTGTTGGACGATCGTTTCAAAGCTATTCCTCCATCTTCAGCTTGTCCCAACTGGTTTTTTATTTTCGTCAAGTTGTTGGCCCTGGATCTGTGTTCCATAGAACTTGTTAATGAGGCTCCTTTCTCCGGGAATTTCAAAGTTCATAATTTTCTCCTTGATCTTCTGTATATAGATTTTTTCCCATATTGTGAGTTCATTGGTATTTTATAACTGTTTTAATAATTCTGTATTTATATCTATTTTGTGTTTCTCTGTCCAAACATGAGCTGCTACTGCAGATTTTTCTACTTCTCCCTTTTTTACATTTCTTATGTGTTCTTTAGTTCTAATGTTTAAATTTCTCTTTGTTTTCCCTAAGTATACTTTATCACAATCTGCACATTTTATTTGATATATTCCTGATTTTTTATTATCTTCAATTTTTTTCATTTTTGTTGGTTTTCATAAGTTTTTTTAAACTATAACCATTAGTTGGTGCTATCTTGATGTTGAATTTTCCAAAAAATTTGTGGAATTTATTGTGTGCTCAAGGGTGATATGTAAATTTCTTGTATCTCCTTTCCTTTGGCTTTTCCATCTGAAGAGTGCTTTCATTTCTCGATTTCTGTTTTTTGTATGTATCAATTTTAAAAATTACATAGTATACATAGGGAAAACAAAGAGAAATTTAAACATTAGAATTAAGAACACATAAGAAATGTAAAAAAAGGGAGAAGTAGAAAAATCTACAGTAGCAGCTCATGTTTGGGCAGAGAAACACAAAATAGATATAAATACAAAATTATTAAAACGGTTAGAAAATACCAATGAACTCACAATATGGGAAAAAATATATATACAGAAAGAAGAACAAGGAGAAAATTCTGAACTTTGAAATTCCTGGAGAAAGGAGCTTAATTGCCAAGTTCTTTGGAACACAGATCCAGGGCCGACAACTTGAAGAAAAGAAAAAAACAAGTCCCAAACTGGGACAAGCTGAAGATGGGGCAATAGCTTTGAAATGATCGTCGAACAAAATAAATATATGAGATAAGAATGTTAAAAAATACAAACTCAAATATTTATATTATTATTTTAAAAAATGTTATTACTGTATTCAATATACAATTTTTATTATGATTGACAGACTTAAGATGTTAATTATATAAGTTTTTTACCTGGTAAGTCATTCGTCCTCAACTAAGTTATTAAACTTCAAGTTGTTCTAATATGGAGGCCTTTCAAAATCAATGTTTCATCTTCTGCGTTTTAACTGGAACTGATGGTTGATGATGTTGTAGAGGTTGTACAGTGGACTTATGTCTGCCGTTATGTATTCGTTGAGTAGGTCTTTATTCTTTGCTTCTTTTAGGATCTCTATGTCTTCAAGGATGTTGATCTCTCTGCCTTCAAGGATCAACATCCTTGAAGACATAGAGATCCTAAAAGAAGCAAGGAATAAAGACCTACTCAATGAATACATAACAGCAGACATAAATCCACTATACAACCTTTACAACACCATCAACCATCAGTTCCAGTTAAAATGCAGAAGATGAAACACTGGTTTTGAAAGGCCTTCATATTAGAACAACTTGAAGTTTATATTTGAAGAGAAAAATTTTCGCCTAGACCGAGACTCGAACCCAGGACCTTTGGCTTGCCAGGCCAAATGCTCTACCAACTGAGCTACCGAGGCGAGTTGCAATCTAGATGCAAATTTTTCTCTTATATACATTGTAATTTCCTTGCGCCAAATGCGTTGAAACCTTTGCTTCTTTCATTGCAAATGGCGGCTTCTTAGTTAAGAAGACATTTATTGGGAATTTAACACTACTTTATAAAGCCAGTAGGCTTCTATTGATGTTTTTATTATTGATTTAACACTTCTCACTGAAGGATAAATTATTCTCTTCAAATATAATTTATCCTTCAATGAGAGTGTTAAATCAATAATAAAAACATTGAAGAAGTGTAATAACTTAGTTGAGGACGACTGACTTACCAGGTAAAAAACTTACATAATTAACATCTTATTGCATAACCTCAACGGTGCTTTAAAATGAATTTCAAAAGTATTGATTGACAGACTTAAGAAAAAATAAGAACAAATACTACACAAAATTGAGAATTTGAAAAATGCTCAGAGATGCACTTTTGCTTGTTCATAATATTATTAACTAGTATATCTAAATAAAATCTGTTCAATTGAAGAAAATTGAGTTGAACTGTTGAGCTGTTATAATTACAACTTCCGTAATAATTAATCCTAAAACAAATGACATGACACTACATGACTTTAAACCATTAAATTTTAAGAAACACTGCACTTTTCAAACACCTTAAACAGTAATTTCATGCATGATTAAGGGAACAATTTAAAAGTATTACATATCATATCAGTTGAGAGTGAGTTGAAAATGCAGAATAATGAAGTGAGAAATTAGTGCCTCTTTGACTAATGTATGTATTACATTTGCATGTTATTTTGTTTAATTTTTTATCATGTTATAAGAAATATCTGAGTAATTTATAAGAATCTAATTATATAAGTCTATATTTCACAACTGGAGGGTCCAATTTGTAATTATTTCTTTCAATGTATATGTAAGTGAAAATTAAATTTTTAACGCAATATACAGTATGAGTGGTGAACAATAGCCTATTTGTAACAAGAAATGTGTGTATACTATCTTAGTTAAACTATTATAGTATATTTTTACAGTATTTTAAAGTATATGTATTTTTGGAAATTAAATAAGTAACAGGAGTGAACAGTTGTTCTTATATATGAAGAAAAAAATGTTCGCCTAGACCGAGACTCGAACCCGGGACCTTTGGCTTTCCGGGCCAAATGCTCTACCAACTGAGCTACCGAGGCGAGTTGCGATCTAGATGCAAATTTTTCTCTTATATATGTTGTAATTTGTTGTTTGTATGTATAATTTTATTAACGCACCCAGTACTAATTTCCTTGCAATTTGGTTTAAAGATATGGAACATACAAAAATCATTTTGTCAGCTTATTCTTAAGTTATATGCATGAAAAATATGTCACTAATTAAACAATCTTCCTGAACATAATGGTACACTGGTGAACTTTTTAAACATATTTCTTCATAAGTAATTTAAAATACAAAAACATGAAAATAAAAAATTCAACTTCTTAAAAGTATTGTATTAGTACAATTTTCTCAAAAACTATTTATCCAATTGTTCCAAAATTTAGTATGTTATTGTCTGTAGTTCATTTGACAATAATAAGGTTTGCTTGTGTTCAGATATGGATTGTGGTTTATTTTTTAAAAATTCAAAGACCAAAAAATTTTTTTTGTTAAAAATGTTGTATACATTTTTTTTTACAATTTCAAACACTATCAATATCACTAAGATAAATTTTCCTTATTATTGTAGAGCTCATTAAACTGCATATCCACGCCAAAAATTATTCTCCTATCTTTCATAGTTACAGAGAAAAGTGTACCAAAATATGAAAAAAATACAAGTTACAGGAAAATGCAAAAAACAAAAAAAAAATGTACACATTAGCAGAACACAGAGATGACATTTTTAAAAATCAATTTTTATGGGTTCAAATGTCCAAAATCAACAAAATAATATTACACATTGATAAAACATACCTTATATTTAAATTAATATTGAGAAGTAAACATTATGAGGTTATATTATTAATAGTGAGTGGAGAACATATTTTTATCGACTCATCTCATATAATTTCAAATTTCTTTGATACCGGCGGTTTCAGACAATATCTTGTCCCTCTTCATGGAAGCCATGACTGAAGAGGGACAAGATATTATTGTCTGATACTGCCGGTATCAAAGAAATTTGAAATTATATGAGGTGAGTCGTTAAAAATGTGTTCTCCACTCACTATTAAAAACATACCTTCCTGGATTTTTTAAGTAAAAAGAAAAAATCAATTTTTTTAATCCAAATAAGTACTGGGTGCCCTTAAGAGATTATTTTGAGCTGTTATGAAATGTTATGTGTACTATTTTGGTTCATTTTATGAATTTGTTATTTAGGATATATTTAACAGGAAGTTTTATGATATATTCTCTAGAATGTTCAATTAATAGAATTAATATTACCTTGTAATAATTATTTGCATTAAAAGAATTGAAAGGTAGGTTTTAAAGATCGGTTAAGATCTTTGTACCGAGGCCAGAATTCGTAACATCCTTTCAAATCTCTTAATGTAAAAAAATGTATTTCATGCCATATATGGTATTATGTGAAGTTTTTATTTTTAATAAATAAATATTTTTGACAGTTAAAAAAAGTACTCCTCAAACATGCTCAAAATGAAATGTCTCATAAAAACAAGGGTAACTCATAAAGTTTCCAGACCTGAACTGTACCGTTTATGATAGAAAGATAACAGTGCCAGCAGCGTGTTGGGAGGTCCTTTGTTAGTCAGCTGACAGTTTCTGTCCACCTGCACCCTTCATCCCTTAGCAGCTGTGGGTCAAATGGTATGGGGTGACAGGTACTATTAGTGTTTTTATTACTAATTTAACACATCTCATTGAAGGATAAATTAAATTTGAATAGAAAAATTTTCGCCCAGACCGGGGCCCGAACCCAGGACCTTTGGTTTATTGTACCAATACTCTTCCAACGGAGCTACTGGGAATTACAATGCATATAAAAAAGAAAATTTTGTATCTAGATTGGAACTCGCCCCGGTAGCTGAGTTGGAAGAGCATTGGTACGGTAAACCAAAGGTCCTGGGTTAGGGTCCCGGGCCGGGCAAAAATTTTTCTCTTCAAATTTAAGGAACTATTAGATTGCAACATGGTACTGCAGTGGGAACATTTTCGAGCAATGATTTTCTATGATTTTAAAAGTGGCTTAAACCAGGCGCAATAGCTTGAAAGGCTTACACGGCTTTCAGGGACCTTGTCCATTCCAGTGCCACAGTTTTCAATTGGTTTGCGGAGCTTAAGAGGGGTAGAATCTCTCTTGAAGATGAAGAGAGGACTGGGAGGCCTTTCGATGGCAGTGACAGTGGAAAACATTGATGCTGGGGAGAAGATGGTGCGAGAAGATGCCTGTATGACTTATAATGACATTGAGGCATCCCTGTGGATTGGATCAGGGAATGTTGCAAAAATTCTGCACATCTATCTTAGGGGCCAACAGACTGAGCACCAAAAAAGGTGCTTACAGCAAGTTTTATGGGGAATAGACGGATTGGAAGACCGAAAAAACTATGGGAGGATGGTATTAAGGAAGATGCTTGCAACCATACTTAATTGTCGCAACTGGAGGCTTGCTGCGCAAAATGGAAATGATTGTAGACAGAAGTTAAGGGAGGCCAAAGCTCGAATTTGAGCCAATCAGCCATTGGATGGATGGATGGATCTTAGGGGCAGCAAGGTGTCATCTCCTTGGGTGCCACACAGACTCACTGAAGGTCAAAAGATCACTCGAGTGGAATGGTGCAATGAAATGTTTTGGAGATTCAACAATGGGAACTCTCTCCACATTTCTGAGATCTTTACAGATTACGAGACCTGGATAAAAAGCATCAGTCATCGGTGTGGGTCTTTCCTGATGATGATCGATTAGTCAAAATGAAGAGAGCAAAAAGTGTTGGGAAGAAAATGGTGCTCACTTTCTTTGCTACAGGTGGTCATGTGGCAACAATACCACTTGAACATCAAAGTACAGTGACTGCACAGTTGTATACCACAGTTGCCCCTCCCACAGGTATTCCAAAAATCGCGAGGAAAGCATCCCAAGAGCTGAACTGAGGAGCATCCTGTTGCACCACAACAATGCCTGTGCCCACACCGCCCATCGGACAAATAATTTGCTGAGGTGGACCCCTGTGCAGCTGTTGACCCATCCTCTTTACAGTCTGGAACTGGCACCGTGAGACTTATTTTTTATTCCCTATGGCGAAAGCTCGATTGCGTGGGAAGCGGTTTCCAACACCTGAAGATGCGGTTGCAGCATACCAAGGGGATCTCTGTGCACTGGATGAAAGTGACTGTCACCAATGCTTCCAGTTGTTGTTCAGGAGGATGCAACAATGCATAGATGCTCAGGGAGAGTACTTTGAGAAGATGTAATGGTAAGTTTTAGATTATCTCTAAAATTTTGCCAGTATCAGGAAACTTTCTGAGTTACATTCGTAATATTGAAGTTAATAAATGGGTCCGCTTCATCTTACATCATATTTCATTGTTTCTTGTAAGACATGTTTCATAGCATCTTTGCTCCATCTGCACATGGTACAGATCCTGAATATTGAAGTTATTTCAAGATAAATAGGAATAAAAGTAATATATCCACAATATTAACCACTGCATAAAATAACAGTTATGAATGTAAATTTAGACATTGAAACATTACCTGTAACAATGAAATAAAAACCGACTCATCAGTACTGCCAACTGACATAAGTAAATTCAAATTGTACTGTAATCTATTTTAAAATATAATAGGAAGTAACATTAAGAGGTTTGTTTAGTAATTATAATATTTTGTCTGTTCATTCTTACCTCTTATAGCTGTTTTTGTCGAACATATGTTTCAGGATTTCTTAGTCCCATCGTCAGTGATTACAGATTGAATTTTCTCAACATGAGATTAGATGTAAACACAAAATTATTAAAACAATTAGAAAACAAAAATGAACTCACCGTATGGGGAAATAATCTATATACAGAAAAACAAGGAAAGAATTATGAATTATATTATTTTCAGTCTGATCATCTTACCTCAACATTAATGTTGATTTGTTCTTGGACATGTTTCAAAACAATTCTGTTTTATCATCAGCTGATATATATGATATGAAAAGAAAAATGAATGCGGGCCTGGGTTCGATCCCCGGTCGGAGCAGATTTTCTGGGTGAGGTTTTTATCGGGGTTTTTCCTCACCTGTAAGACAAATGTCAGGAAAACTTTAAGGCCCAAACGGTCCTCAAAATCATATGGCCATCATCCTTATCATTATCATCCTTACCATTATCATCATCCTTCACCTGTGTGGAAAGCAACGGGAAGCTACCACACCTACACAATTCCCTAGTAAAGTTGCAAGCATAGCATGAAAATGCTATGATTGCAGTGAAGGACCTGCCTTTGGGCAGAATTACTATGGATGGATAATGAAATAAGTATTGATTATATAAATTATTATTTATGTCCACATAATTTCTTTTGGTTATCTTTACTTATTTACTTGTAAAATGACTAATTAAGTTTACCATGGTTAACAATTTTTAATTTTAATGTATTGATCATACTGATGCACAAACTAAACATAATTTTGTGTTGCTTTTATTATTCATTTCATACATCTCAATTATGGATAAATCATATTTGAAGAGACTATTTAACTCATGCCCCAAATGGGAGTCAATGACCAATCATGCTTCAATGAATTCTGTTTTACAACCAATGACAGTCATGTTTCACCTCGCTCTTTATCGATTTCTCTTTATCAGCTCCTGCTTTTGTGATAAAGAAAGCTCTTCCTTTTTAATGTTCTGAACAGGATAGAACATTATTTTTTTCCAACAAATACAATGAATACAGCAAATAATGAACAGATTCCTTGATTTTACTGAGTTGTTTACTAATAAAATAAATGAATAACCCGTAATGTTGATTATCATATATAGTTTGATGTGTTTAATTATTTCTCCACTTGGGTACATTCTTACAATATTGCGATCTTATTTGGCAATAAATAATATGATCTAGTTGCAGTGAATGAACATAACCTCACATTTCTGATTTGTTTTCAAACATCGCCATTTACATTAAATACATAAATATTTTAAAATAACTATAGTTAAACAATGATTTGTGAGTAAACAGCTTAATTTTATTCGTTAAATAGTCCTAACAAATGCTACTCTTGATTTCCAAATTCTCTAGATAAATTGGAAATCACTCGTGGCATTACTTATGAAAAATTATATGCTCAGACTTGGGCTTGAACCCAGGACCTTTGGCTTTCTAGGCCAATACTCTACCAATTGAGCTTCCTGAGTAAGTTCAGTCTAAACACAAATTTTTCTTTTATATACACTGTTAATTCCTGCACACCAAATGCTATGAAACCTGTGCTTCTACCTTACAAATGGCCACTTCTTTATTAAGAAGACATTGATTTGGAATTTTACATTACATTATAAAGCCAGATCGGGTTCTTTCGTTGTTTTTATTATTTCATTTCATACATCTCAATGATGGATAAATCATATTTGAAGAGAAAAAGCATCTGAGCATATAGTTTTTCTCTTCAAATATTATATTTTTGTGTATTCACATATGTTATGATTTCATCTAAATGTAATAAGTAGAGACTGGATGTTAGGGAAAATGCCTGTAGTTATTTATTATAGATATTGTAAAAGTGACTTCATATAAGTTCATACCAACGACCCTAGAGTTGTTTTCCATTAAGTTCATTTTGCCTATAAATGCCTATTTCAGCTTATAATGCCTATAAATGCCTATTTGCATTTTTTTTCTGGAAATTAATTCAGTATTTCAATGAAATCAATTGAAATGGACAAACTTCATGGCACAAATCATTTGATAGAAGTTTTCAAGTGTTCTTTTTATAAATTCCCTTGGAATATTTTAGGATAAGAGTGGCAATAACCTAGCAGGTAGATGGTTTCCCCCTTAATGCACTCCCATTAGGTAAATATTATATTTTTCCACCTCATGCATTCCCGTTAAGTGAAATAGCACTATGCTATGTCCCATTGTATTATGCTCGGCTCTAAGGCTTGGAGAAAAGTTCTTTGCTTCTTTTCAATACAAACATTGCTGAGTGACAAAGAGAGTAGATGGCTCAAGCTTTCTTTCTCTGTCTCACACCTGGTGCTGAAACCTTTATTTTTGATCCTGGTAACGCTGAATAATTCAATATGCAGTCCTCATTCACAGACAGTTGCTTGAAAGACAAAGTGGTGCAGCAAGTGTACGTGGCTTTTTTTTAACCTTTAGAGCAGTTTTTTTAAGATACCTAAAGAGCAGACAACAGTAAAAGACAAACAGGCCAATTTAGTGAATAAATTTGGTGCGGAAATATTTTAAATTCTTAAATGATGGTTCTGCTCTTTGTAAAAAGGCAAAAAAAAAAATTCCAAAAGCATCTCTGATATCTTCACATGCTATTGATAGCATATCTTTATATTCTTAATGTATGACAGTAAAAAGTCATGTTGTCCATTTTTTGTAAGAGCCTATTTTGAATTTTTTAAGTGCCTAATATCCAGACTCTAGTAATAAGTGATGTTTTTGATTATAGAGTAATTAGTGTTAGTATGACCCTCTGGTAGGTTTTAATGTTACTATACGGAATAAATACATTTCAAAATGCTGTCATACTCTCTGATTCTAAAGCAGCATGTATGAAATTAATAATATTAGCATCAAATTGATAGTATAATTATTACAATATTTAATTTTAGGAAGTTACATTTTGAGGTTATTTTAATTATATTATTTTTGGTCTGGACATCTTACCTCAATATTAATGTTGATTTGTTCTTGGACATGTTTCAAAACAATTCTGTTTTATCGTCAGCTTTCCCAGACTGGTTTTATTTATGTTGCATTATGTTGCACCACCTGGATGTCAGCTCCATCCTGTGGTTGGCCAAAGAACCTCCAAACAAGGTCACCCTCCATTGGAATATCAAAATTCTGTTCTTCTGAATATAAATTTTTCCCCAAATAGTCAGCTCTTTTGTATTTTCTAACTGTTTTAATAATTTAGTGTCTGAATTTATATTATGTTTTTCAGACCAAACATGAGCAGCAACTGCAGAGTTTTCAATTTCTCCATTTTTTAACCTAAAAATTAGAACCAAAGAACACATAAGAAATATAAAAAATGGAGAAATTGAAAAATATGCAGTTGCTGCTCATGTTTGGTCTGAAAAACATAATATAAATTCAGACACTAAATTATTAAAACAGTTAGAAAATACAAAAGAGCTGACTATTTGGGAAAAAATTTATATTCAGAAGAACAGAAACAGAGTTATGAATTTTGATATTCCGATGGAGGGTGACCTTGTTTGGAGGTTCTTTGGCCAACCACAGGATGGAGCTGACATCGACATCCAGGTGGTGCAACATAATGCAACATAAATAAAACCAGTCTGGGAAAGCTGACGATAAAACAGAATTGTTTTGAAACATGTCCAAGAACAAATCAACATTAATATTGAGGTAAGATGTCCAGACCAAAAATAATATAATAATTATTACAAGCTGATTTTAATTATAAGTCTTGAATATATTTATATTACAGTATTAATAACTATTGTTAATTTGAATTGAAGCAGAATAACAGAGATTATTAAATAATACGACACAAATAGTGCAAAATGTATTTTATCATTGTTATTATGTCATTCTATTCTATAGTGTTCTGTCCTAGAACAGGTCTTTCACTGCAGTCATAACATTTTCATGCTATGCTTTGCAGCTTTACTAGGGAATTATAGGCATAGTAGCTTCACATTGCTTTCCGTCCTGGTGAAGGATGATGATGATGATGTTCAGGGAACTTTTAGGCCTTAAAGCTATCTGACATTTGTCTTACAGGTGAGGGAAAAACCCCTGGAAAAAAACCTCACCCAGAAACCTTGTCATGACTGGGAATTGAATCCAGGTCCGCTGTGTGACAAGGCTGCACGCTAATTCAAGATCACAGTGGTGGACTTATTATATCATGTCGCACCTTGGGAAGAACAGAGCCACAAGTGTAAAAATGTCATAAATTGAGTTAAGACAACTATCTGTTAGAAAAAATGATCATCATCATCATCCATGCAGGTATTAGGCCTTGTGGCCTGTTACGGTCTCAAAGAGGAATTTTCCATCCAGTGCTTTTTTGGACGTCCCAGCGATCTTTTGCCATGGGGGCAGTAACGAAGCATGGCTTTTGGAATTTTATGAGATGGCATTCGTTGAAGATCATCCGAGGCTTGGTTTGAGACTTGAAAGCAAATGTAAATTTTTTTTTCACAATGGGTTGCTGGCCCAGAGGGGTATTATTGTGGGGTTCCCACTAATATAGCATTTCCTCTACATTAAGGTGATGTGGTTATACCGCCAGTACTCGGTCCTCAGAGCCTCATTTGTAATAGCAGGTTGCACCACGAGCAGGTTGAGGATGAGATTTGGATAGGAGAGGTGATGAAATGTACGTCACTATCCCTTGCAACCCAAAAAATGGTACAAATTTATTTTTTACGGCCACAAGTCATATGCAAGAAAATGGAGTCAGGATAAAATTGTGTCCATATAAAAAATTGAATTTAATACCTTTTTAAAAACTTAAAATATGAATAACTCGGAACTAAACTTTTTATACTTGTGGCCATCTTCTTGCCAAGGTGCAATATGTCAAAAAATATTGTTTTTGTTTTTTTTATACTTGTACAATTGAAAGTACAATTATTAGCTTGTTATAGCAGTTTCATATATGTCATAACATAAGAAAGCACTAAACAGTTCAACATAATTAAAAATAGATTAAAAGTTGATACTGCATTATCAGAATCATTAAATGTTATGAATCATACATATAATGCCTTCATAATAGCTAGTGGTAATTGTGTTGTACTCTCTTAAATAAAATTTTTAGAATATAAACTTGGAATTCAAATCACAATAAGCACACACTTCATCATAAAATAATATTGATTGATTGATAAGCCCATGTGTTCCCTTCACAGAGATTTAGGCGCCCTCCCCCTACAGGGAAGAATTTGAACCATACTAATTTAGTTACACTTGTTTTTGTATAGATGTCATTTTGAGTGGTCTGTGGTCAGCATTCCGCCTCATACTGACATCTAGGAAGCCAAGGTAGTACTAGGACGGGAAAATTTGGTAAATTTTGCTTAGAGGCCTTTTCATTCAGGCTTAAGGATTTTTTACGAGCCTGAAAATCTTCAGACTCGGGACCCACGGCTTAAAGCCCCTCCCGGAGGACTTGCTCCTTGGATTTTTCAATCCTAAAAAATCCATCGACCCCGGCCGGGTTTGAACCCGCGACCCTCGGGACCAGAGGCAAGGAGCATAACCACTAGTCCACCGCGGCCGATTATAAAATAATATAAATGTCTGAATTTCATTAAATATTAATATTTACACAAAATTATTTTCTAAAAGTACAGAGATTTCTCTCCTTGTATTATATTTATTTTTTTCTATTGCATGAATATTTATTATCCTATGATGTATTTTATTAGGAAGAAAGGTCATGGACAAAAGCATCCATGTATATCTTGGTCATTCCTTCATAAAAACAAATTTCATAAATATTATAAATGTAATAGATGCTTCCAGTATTGCACGTGAAGAGGTATTATTTTTCATTATCACATAGCTTGAGAATTTCTGTCTTTTTAGATTGCATTTAATATGTTTGTATAAATATTATTCCCTGAGAGTAGTTAATAATAATAACAACAATAACATCAGCCAACAAAATTTTACTTTTTTTCTGTAACTGGCATGGAAACAGCTAATCTTTATGTTTTTGGGTGTGCTAATAACAAAAATGTTATAATTGTTATCTCAGTAAAAAAATTATTTTATTTAATTTTAAATTTGTTCATTTAAGTTTGTAAATAAAATTGTCTTGGTGATGGTCACAATGTATTACAGTGAGATCAGCTTAGTAGTGGAAGGCAGACGCGGGGATTTCACTATACACTGCTGATGCACTCACAGCGGGGAACAGACAGTGTAGGATCGCAGTGATATAACCACACACATTTTCGTAACTATTTTACAAATAGTCATACTTACCAACTTTATTGAAGCAGGTGTTAGAACTGTTCACCTTCGTTGTCTATACATTTTTGACACCTCTTTATAAAATTTGTTGTACATATTATGGACTGTTGAACATGATGGAATTTTTACACCCGGGAATCGTGTTTCAGAACGTCTTTGTACTTGGCTGGCAGAATGAGTTAATAAATGTTGTTCAGTAGAAAAATGATTAGCCATTATACAGTTTGCACTCATACACATGTGATTCACTTTACAGTTATGTTTATAAGATACAAATTCTAAAATTGAAATAACTTAAACACGTGTCATTCAGTTTACAAGGAAAAATGATCAAGCACCTTATCTACTCGAGGTACACTATCTGACTGTGGCCGTGAACTCATAAACTGCTGAGTCAGCACACATTTCAGGTCCCGTGCCTGCACGTGTAAGCCTTCATTATCGCATAGCACAAACCCCGCGTCTGCCTTCCATTACTGAACTGATCTCACTGTATAAACAACCATGTCAAATGTCTTAAAAATTATCTCACACAAGGAGATTGAAACATCGACTTCTGAATAAATTAATTTTTTGATTGAGATAACAGTTATTGTTATTATTTTTAGACTGTGTTGGACCATTAAAAGCTCTTGGTATTAAAATCTATTTTTTATTTTTTTCAAAGATGTGTTCGCTTGGATAAATATTTCTTATATTAACTTTAGATTTTATTGTAGATTATATAATAATTAAGATGTTTTGTCTGTTCATTCTTACCTCTTAGAGTTGTTTTTGTCGTACATATGTTTTAGAGCTTCTTAGCCCCATTGTCAGTGATGTAATTGTCAGTCTGTAATCGCTGACGATGGTGCTAAGAAGCTCTGAAACATATGTTCGACAAAAACAACTCTAAGAGGTAAGAATGAACAGACAAAATGTTTTAATTATTAAACAAACCTCTTAATTATATTTAATTAATGTTGGGAAGTAAACATTATGAGGTATAATCATTAAAATTCGTCGGAGAACATATTGTTTAAACAACTCACCTCATAGGATTCATGCTTCCATGATATCGCGATTTCAAACATAATCATGTTCATCTTCAGCCATAACTCCGACTGACGAAATTCTTCGGCCATCAACTATTCTATTTTTGACAAATACAACATTTCTTTGGCACCAATAAATAAATTTAGTCTGGGTAATCTTCTAAGTACCAATAAAAAAGTCAATGTTCCAGACAGTAAGAAATCTGGAATGTATCAAATAAATTGTGAAGATTGCAATAAAGTTTATATAGGAAAAACAAAAAGGAATTTGGAAATTCGGACAAAAGAACATTTCAGAAATATTAAAAATTGTGAAATTGAAAAATCTGCAATTGCTGCACATAGTTTATTAGAACATCATAAAATTGGAAGAGAAGCTAAACTTTTAAAACAAGTAGAGAAACCTTTGGAATTGACAGTTTGGGAAAAAATATACATCCAGAAAAACAAAAATAGATCAATGAATTTTGATATCCCTAACGAAATTACATTGATTTCGAAGTTCATAAATTCAACCATAGATGGCAGCACTGAAGATGGCGACAATAGAATAGTTGACGGCCGAAGAATTTCGTCAGTCGGAGTTATGGCTGAAGATGAACATGATTATGTTTGAAATCGCGATATCATGGAAGCATGAATCCTATGAGGTGAGTTGTTTAAACAATATGTTCTCCGACGAATTTTAAACCTCTTAATGTTACTTCCTATTGTATTTTAAAATAGCTTATTTAATGTTAATTAGGGTGAATCATGAAGACAATACCTGATTCACCTTATTTATTAAGAACCTCAATGTTACTACCTATTGCCATAATATGATAAAATTAGAGACCACAGATTTTCGCAGTAGCAATAAATTGTTTATTGCAAAGAAAACGCAGTTTATTTGCGAATAGGACGGTTACAGTGTCTGAAATGGCATTTTTTCGTGAATGTTTGTGATAAATATGTTTTATAGCAAAATAAACAATTTTGGTATACAAAGTAAAATCTGTTTCCAGAATAAAATTTTAGAGAGATCTAATCAATTTAAATATCTTGGATATCATCTCTCTATCTGAGATGTAAAGGATATCCCTGAGAAAATTACTAGTTATAATAAAAGTTTGGGAATTATTAATCACGTTATGAAACCGTCTCTTATACAAAAAAACACCAGATTACGTTTATATAACACTTTGGCTAGACCAGTGTCGACCTATGGTAGTGAAGCACGGACACTAAAAAGACAACATGAAAGCAGAATAACGGCTTGTGAAATGAGATTCATGCGCAGAACAGCGGGTTACACCAGATGGGATCGGAAAAGGAACACCAATATCTTAAAAGAATTGAAGACTATGCCTATTTTGGAATATATTAAACAGTATCAACTAAATTGGAAATACCATCTTGAAAGAATGGGTTCAAATCGGATCCCCAAAGCTGTTTATAATTATATACCAAGAGGACAAAGATCTCTGGGCCGTCCTATGAAACGCTGGAGGGAAAATTTTCTATAGGATCGTAACAGGCCTTGGCCTAATACTTGGAAGGAAGAAGAAGAAGAAACAATTTTGGTGAAAAAAATGAAATTTATTGGCATTTTGTGTTCATTCCTTTTTTTAACATTCCATGCACCTCTTAAACATTTGAATTTGAACATCACAGACCCTCTTTTTTACAAGCCAAAGCTGGAATTGGAAAAACACACATTCCAAAAGTGATTGAGATGAACACTGACACTTGGCAGAGGGAGAGGGTAAAACCTAGGCTCTATTGTCCATCTAAAAAGGGTCCTGTGGCTGCTGGTGTTAACTTTAAGGCCAGCTATAATCTGCAAGTCGCTATTTTACGAACTTTTCCTAAGTTGCAGTTGAAAATTTGAGATGAGTCGAACATCAACAGTGACAATTCATTCCAGAGCCAAAATAATTTTCCAGTGAAGGTCTTTATGTATCCGATTCATACATTCTAATGTGTAAATTTTGTAATGTGCGGGTAGATTGGTAGAAATGAGACACAGTGTCTAAACATTGTTTTAAAAATAAAGAGCATTTGCGGCCTAAGGAAAAAAGTGCAGCTCCTAAAAGACACGTGTCTATCGATGGTTCGATCGTCAGAAGAGAGCAAAACAAGAAAAAACAGAGTTTGTAATGGATACTACAAAAATGTTCTTGAGTGCAAATATTCCAATTGAAAAGGTGGATCACCCAGCAGTTAGAACTTGGCTTCAGAAGTATGTTCCAGACAAGTGTTAATGGTATTAATACATAAAAATGTTTTGAACATATATTCATTTCAATAATTATTCCACGCACATTATTAATAATTGTATATTATATTATATTATATTATATATATTACATTCACTATAGTTTTAATAAAGCAAAATAGGTCTTATGATGAAAGTTAAAAATTAAAATGTACCTGTTGGCAGGTGCCGTTGTCCTCAACTTTGTTAAAATATTGTATGTAAAATTAACTGGAGCACTGCTACAAACAATTGGAGTATACATCACCATACACAACAACGAGTAGCGGAAGCTCAACCTGCCGAAGATGGAAGATAACTTCCGAAAGCGCTCCAGTTAATTTGATATGAATTTTACTAGTATTGAAAATTGGTCTGTTAAAATACATATTTTCAAATATTGTATTTTAATGCATATTTTTTAAATAATTTGCATAGAATCGGGAGATAGAATAGCATTATTCTTTTTACCTAAAATCCCTTTAGAATTTACACGAAATTATTGCGATAATCTTACAACTATTTAGCGATAAAATGTGAAAACCAATATTCACATCGCAATTTTTTCGAAATTAATGCGAATTGCTGTGGCCTCTAATGATAATTAACTGTACTGGAAGAAACAGAATGAAAATGATAGTTATCGGCTGGCAACTGCTGTTCCTTGAGTTCTTAGGCTAGATAATTAATCTCTCCAATTCTTCATAATGGAGAATGGGAGAGGGGCATGGCAACTCCTTGTAAGAAAACCAGAAAGAACACACCCAATGGGTAGGCAAGAATGAGATGGGAGAATAACTTTTACCATGAATTGAGCAGATGAGTGGAAACCATTAACTCAGGATAAGGTTGGATGGAGAGGTTATGTCTGCATAGACATGAACTTGCAGATATGATACAGTCAGATTCAACCCAGGAAGTTACTGTGTATTTAGAATAGGGAACTGGGTTGCCATTTTAATAGTATTTTCTTTAGAGAAATCCTTAAATAAAACTGAAATATGCAACACAGCAGGTGGAGGGTTGTAAGTTGTAGCCATCCAAGCCACCCCCTCTTAAAGAAAAAAACAGTTACCACTTGTCACTGAGCTCGTGTGGGCCTGTACTATCCTGTGTGAAAGTATTGACTCTCATATTTACTATAAAACTAGTCTGCATGCCGTAAAAGAAAAACTATGTTTTTTTAAATGTATAGTACATAGATTTGAAAAAAGTACTGCTAACTTTGCCCCTCCTTCCCTCCCTAAACAAACAAATACTGTTATTATGAGTTTGGCAACATCTACCCCCTGTATGTAGGGGGACACTGGCATAGCCCATAAGGTCTGTAGTAACTTCCTGGGTTGATTTAGAGTGTGTGCCAGTGAGTCAGTTAATTCTTTATAATTATTACAGTTGCACATTATCATTTCCTTTAATAAAGGTTTATTTAAGAATTAAATTAATGTTTTTATTACCTCATCTCATATCCTTTTTCTTCTATACTGCAGTTTTGGAGCTTATCTCCAACATCAGTAGCCTCTGGTTGACCAGCGTTATGTCGTATCTTGGCGAGTTTCTTCTTACTTCTATCAGTGGACCGATGAACCTCTGGATCAGGTCAAAATTTGTGGGAGTTTCGAAATTCATGAGTTTATCTTTCTTGTTTTTTTGGATGTGGATTTTTTTCCCAGACATACAAAAAACAAGAAAGATAAACTCATGAATTTGAAACTCCCGCAGATTTTGACCTGATCCAGAGGTTCATCGGTCCACCGATAGAAGTAAGAAGGAAAACCGCCAAGATAGAAACCTAGAAGACGACATAACACCGGTCAAACAGAGGCTACTGATGATGGAGATAAGCTCCGAAACTGCAGTATAGAAGAAAAAGGATATGAGGTGAGGTAATAAAAAAATTAATTTAATTCTTAAATTAAACCTCGTGTGAAAGTTAAATAAAGGTTTATTTATTAGCTTTGTATTTATTGTAATTTGTATACCAGTAAAAAAATATGAATATATGTGATATAAAAATATTTTATATACTAGAAATAGATATTATACTTGTAAGAATTTGCACTAGCTTGTTCTATTAGTTTATAAATTAATGAACAAAATAAGTTAATATCTTGTGGAAGCTCTCATTTCAATAAGCTGTAATTATGTGATATAGAACTTAATGATTGTGAATTTACAAGTCAAGGTAGTATAAAAGATATATTACACAACAAGAATATGAAAGTACTTTTATACACACATGAAGGGTCTGAGAAATTGACTATTAGAGTGGAAAATGAAGGGGAATTTTGGCATGAATTTACCATTATTATGAGTTAGGATATTTTCAATCACCTCATAATAATTAAAATAAACCTCATGACGTTACTTCCTTTAAATATTAAATTAAATTACCAGCTATAGCACTTATATCTACTAAACTTCTGGGAGGAGAAGATGAGTTGAGGAGCCTCAATGGATACTTTATAACCTGGAGGAAGTGATTGAGAAATGAATATGGCAGGACCTTAACATTCTACTTACTTACTTACTTACTTACTCACTGGCACTATCGAACCCATAGGTTCATGGCCGTGTGGACATAAGCTCTCCATACATTCCTATCCTGAGCTAATGCCTTCCAGTCATTCCCTGTATAATCTGCTTCCCTCAAATCATAGTTAATGTTGTTCTCCCACCTCATTCTTGGTCTACCAACTGGGTGTTTTCCCTCTGGCTTTCCTACAAGAAGCTTCCATGCACGTCTTTCATTCCCCATACACGCAACATGTCCTGCCCAATGCAGTCTACGAGACTTAATTGTTCGTATTATATCTGGCTTCCTATAAAGACCATGTAGTTCATTGTTAAGTAGTCTTCTCCATTCACCTGTCTGTTCATCTCTCTTTGGTCCAAAAATTTTCCTAAGAACTTTATTCTCAAAAACTCGTAATCTCATTTCCTCCCTTAAAGTAAGAGTCCATGTTTCGCACCCATATAATATAACTGTCTTAACATTCTACACATGGATAATATATTGGTGCAACAGGCCTAGAAGGCCCTTGGTCTACTATCTGGCTGCTGGACTCACATCCACATGTATTAATCACAGAAGTGTATAATCATTTAGCCAGTATAGGGGTGATGTGTTTAGCATGTCCCCCAGGTGTTACAGCTGACTTTCTCTACGTGGAACTGCTACTTATTATAGCTATCCAAATTTCTCACAATGCTGAATAGGTCTTCTTCTTCATGGTTTAGGCTTATTTACTAGCCTGTTCCGGCTCCAAATTGTTGCTCTTTCCATCTTTTCTTTGGTCTTCCTCATGGTGAATAGCTGTATGCTGCTTTTGGTATTCTATTCTCAGTCATCCTTGCCAAGTGTTCTTTCCAATTTGTTCTGTATTTCTCTATTGTTGTGTCAGTCTGCAGGGTAGAAGACCGTTGGACGTCAGTTGTGAACATGATACAGCATTGAGAATGTCACAAATGAAATGACGAAACCCAGGTCTGCATAGGAGTTATGAAGTATGAGGTGAGTGAAGAGAAAAAAATAAGCAATATTAAAAAACCTCGTAGTGTTATTTCCTATCTACATAACTTAATAAAGTTTATGTTACTAATATCTGTATTACTTGAATATGCTTTCTATAAAGAATTTGGCTGTAAGTTTCTCAATCATTGGGTTTTGAGCCACAGGGATTCCACTATTATGAGACAATGTTATTGTCATGCTATTCTGTTGATCAATTATAGTTATTTTCTCACCATCATATAAATAAATGGTCGGCCGCGGTGGACTAGTGATTATGCTCCTTGCCTCTAGTTCTGAGGGTTGCAGGTTCAAATCCCGCCGGGATCAGTGGATTTTTTAGGATGGGAAATCTAAGGAGAAAGACCTCCAGGAGGGACTTTAAGCCGTGGGTCCTGAGTCTGAAGATTTTCAGGCTCGTTAAAGATCCTTAAACCTGAATAAAAGGCCTCTAAGCAAAATTTACCTACATCAATGTCCTAGTAATACCTTAGTTGCCCGTTAGATGTCTCATTGGGTTGGTGTGTTGACCGCATGTCATCCATGACATCTATGAGCAAATAAGGTTACCAAAAAAAAATTAACTTGGTCTAGTAAGTAATGTCTATGGCTATGGCTCAACAATGAATAAGCCATTATAGATAGATATAAATACATGTCTATTGAAATAAAATGAAACGAGGAGATATTATATTTTGGGGGAAAAAATTAAACTCCATATTCTAAGAAATTAATCCATAAAATTAAACTTCATTAGGTTAACATGGCTCAAAAGCCCAAAGACTCAACATTAATTAAGTTGGGTGGCTTAAGGATTTGAATATGCGTCCTCCCAAATAAAAGTCTCACACATTATTAAGTACACTTTGCTAAGTCTGAGTTTAACAACTCATTCTGTAAAAATTATAATGTGTCCAAATAAAATTACTTTTGTATTCTTGTATAAATCTATGGTCAAAGGGAATAAGTTAAGTATAAAATTGTTATTCATGAATGAATGAATGAGTCATTTTTTATATTTTACCTCATAGTTTGTTTTCTTAAAAATGGGAGGGATGTTTCCTGTAGAAAACTGCAGTTCTTGTGTTTTAGAAAACATAAACTATGAGGTAATATGAATTCTGAGAGTGGAACAAGCCGACGGCCTATCATGAAGATGATGATGATGATAAACTATGAGGTAATATGTAAAAAAATTACTCATTCATGAATAAGAATCTCAATTAAATTATTTTTAGTCTGATCATCTTACCTCTCTCTCTCTCTTGTTGACAGCTATTTGTGCTGTCCAGTGTGCCTTTTACTGGGGTTATTTTCCCTTGATGGCGAATTCGCATGAGTGTATACAGTATTGGGCTTAGCTGGTTTGCCCTAGCCTACACGGCGATTCTTTGGGGATTTATTATTTGGTAGCATGTGCTATTGCTATTGATATAATGTGGATGTTTGATTCGAAGGCAAATAGCTCTTGCTTGATTGGGGCATCGGAAACCATGTCGCTGATGAGCTCGGCTCTTTCAGGACCGGAATGAGCCACGCCAATGTGCGCTGACCTTTCTGACCTTGGATATTTCATGCTGAGTACTATGGGTGGTTTATTGTGTCGAATATGTTTCTATGTGTAGTATGCCATTGTGTAAGGTGTCCTATATTGCGTACTATTGGGTTCCCATGATCATTTATGTTTCAGAGCATGGACGTAACCCTTTCAGTTATGATAGTATCAATATATGGTACCTTTGTGGCCTCATGCATCTCTGTTATCCTTGTGTAACGCGGGGCCAAAAGTATAATTTTGAGACATTTGTTCTGTAATATTTGTAGTTTCTTTTTGTGGCATTTCGCAAGGATACTCAGAGATTCGCAGCCATACAATAGCATACATAAGTCTGGGCAAGATGCTGATGATGATTATGATATAATCGAAACATGTTCAAGAACAAATCAACATTAATATTGAGGTAAGATGATCAGATTAAAAATAATTTAATTAAAATAACCTCAAAATATCACTTCCTAAAATGAAATATTAAGAATCTCAATGTTATTTCCTATATTTAACTATAAATAAAATTGTTACTTTACAGGGAAGCACTTTTTCAACTGAGAACATTTGCTATTTTATGAGATACCAAGGAAACTATATCTTGATAACTCAGAGTATTTTGAGTCCTGATTATCATCTTCTTCAGAAGTGCATAGAAAAGTTGGATGATGGTCACAGTACATTTAACTTGCTCTGGTCTTTTTTTTTTTTTTTTCTTATTGAACAGTTTATTCTCTGCGACCACAGAAATAATATTGCAATACGTAAATTTTCATACAATTGTTTAAGTAATAATAAAAGTTTTTTACTTATGTATTCTATAATTTATAAAAAAATGATTTATTATTTTAAAATGTTTGTATTTTGTTTCCCTATATTACATCCTTCAATGTCCTAGTAATACCTTAGATGCTTGTTCAATGTCTCATTGGGTCGTTGTGTTGACCACATGACATCTATGAGCAAATAAGGTAACTAAAAATTACTTTTTTTAGGAATTCATACTATGAGGTATATTTATTTAGGTAAAAAATTTTATCACTCACCTCATCAAAAATTAAAAAAAAAATTTCAACATAAGATTGACACCGAAAAATGACTACAGCATCAGTAGATTAATTGAGCATTTTAAAGCCATAATGGTGTAAGTCCATTAAACATTGTTTTGAGATATAAAGACTTTTAGTAAAATAGTAGTTGAAAAATTCCAGAATACTATTAAACAAAAATTTCCTCATCGCATGTGTTCAAAATTGATTGTTTTAGCTCATGTATGTTATCTTTGCCCTTATCCCCACTTCATAAGTAATTTATAAGCACTTAAGTAGGCCTAACTTACACTACTTCGGCTTTACACAGATTGAGAGTATATTTCATGAAAGAACTTGCATAATCAACAAAAATATAATTTTTATTTTATTTAAAAGGTCCACGGTTGTGGTCTCGAGGTAGGATGCTGCCTTCTCATGCAGCGGGCCAGGGTTCGATCTCCGGTTGGGACAAGTTTCCTGGGTGATGGATTTTTTCGGGGTTTTTCCTTACCTGAAAGACGAATGTCAGGAATCTTTAAAGCCCAAACAGTCCCCAAACAACATCTGGCCATCATTAACATATTAATTAAGTTTAGGATTAAGGTCTCTCCTGGCTCATCATTACCTATCATATATCGTCAGGATAGCATAACTCTGCCTTTCAGGCATCCCAACTTCAGAAGTGAGTTACAATTATGCCATGCCAAGAGAGAATACCAGAATGTCGAAAATGACAATGTGATGGCATTGAACAAAAAAAAATTAAAGAAGTATATTACGTCAAAAATTATATAAATCAATGTCATCTAGTTCGATATCAGCCACAAAAGTTTCTGCTATTCAGCATCCCTAGTATCATCAACAAGTAGTGGTCCATTATCTTCAAGAGGGTGAAGGGTTAAATAGTATGCATGGTGGGTAGGGGAAATGTAGGCAAAAAAAAAAGTCCTGCAATTATATATATATATATATTTTTGTCAAGCTTTAGTTTATTGAAGAGTTGAGACAAAGGTACATTTGCCAGTGATGATAAGACCATCCATGTTTTCCTGGTGGTTTGATGTTCAGCTTGAAAATGGAAGCTCATCAGACATGTTCTCCTTGTAAAAGATAGTAAATGGATCAGATTTCCGATATCTTAATCCATTGCATCCTTAGCCATGAAACTGGATTGTTTTCTTCATTAAGCTTTCTCTTTTTTAAAATATTTTCTATAGCCAAAAACTCTTCGCCAGACATCACAGTAAGATGAAATATTATTTTCCCATGATTTTGCGATAACTCAAAATCAGTCAGAAGGGCAAAAAATCTATTGTGTCTTACTGTACAATCCAATTGAACTGAAGTTTGAGTCATTTGGAAGATTGGAATGACCACTGATCATAAACTTTGATCAATGGTTTCAAAGTTGTTGTCTTCATTCAAAAACTCAATAAATCTAATGCCATTTTCCAGTTCCGGTTTTGTCCTGTGCATGCATCGCTTTATAATATCACTTTATAATTTGCTGTTGGAGCTCTATGTTTTGTGTGTTTGTGAAATATATGTATAATTAGTAGCAAGTCGCTTTCATGACACTAGAACAAAAACAGTAACTGGAGTTACACCACTTTGGCTATTGACAGATAGACAACACTGCTGACTGCATAAACTTGGGATTCCATTTGTGGAGCAGTTTGGGGATGTAGGAATTACACCACCATTCCTGCAGGTAGTTTAACATATCCGGAATGTATTTCTAGCGTTAATGCAGATTTTTTAATAAGTGGAGTTACACCACTTTGGCTTTAAAAGGCTCAATTAAATCTAACAAAAATGAGAAAATTGAAGAAGAAAACAAATAGGGATTTATCAGATTAAATGTGAAGAATGTGAGAAAGTCAACATAGAAAAAACCAAGAGAAATTTGAAATCCAGAGTGAAAGAACATCTCAGGAACGTCAAGAAAGAGGAAGTTCTGAAACTAGATAAAAAGAAGAATATGAGGTGAGTGATAAAAAAATTTTTACTTAACTAAAAATTAACTTGCTAGTAACTCCTTATAAAGGAGAAGCTATGGCTTAACAATGGGCTATCTCATTATAGATATATTACGTCCTAATCTATCATCAAACTCATTGTTATTTTTCCATTATGTCTGACTTTGTCTTCCATCCATCCATCCAATGACTGACTGGCTCAAATTCGAGCTTTAGCCTCCCTTAAATTCTGCCTCCAATCATTTCTATTTTGTGCAGCAAGCTTCCAGTTGCAACACTTCAGTAGGTTTCCAGCATCTTCCTTAATACCATAAGTCCATTTTCCTTTGCTTTAGTTGTTCTTGTAGACTATCATTCCAAGGCATGTTAGGTTTCTGAACATATTTGTTTTTAGGGGTAGGGATGACAACCCCATGCCCAATCTCCAGTAATCCTGGGGGGTCGATTTTCAGTTGGGGTTTTCTCCCTCAGCTGGTTTGTCCCAATTTTTATGCTTCAGGAACTCGTTTTTTCATCCCTGCACTTCTTGGTATTAACCAGGAGCCACAACAAGGACATGGTGCATTGGGCTGGGCAGGAATAAATGGCATTTCTCAGGTTTTATTAGTGTGCACCCACCAGCAAGGTGCACACTCCTGAGACCACATATTGCCCCTTTGGCTTCTTGACTATGTCTTATTGTTTTAAATTAATAAAAATCATCCAGTCTCAATGTAGTTACCATGCATTGCCTCTGGCTCCAAAGTCTGTGGAATCAAATCTGCCTGAGAACAATGAATTTTTTAAGCATATAAAT
Organism: Diploptera punctata; assembly: GCA_030220185.1. Lineage (NCBI taxonomy): Eukaryota > Metazoa > Arthropoda > Insecta > Blattodea > Blaberidae > Diploptera > Diploptera punctata. The sequence goes on along the minus strand of JASPKZ010000425.1, from coordinate 1,069,538 downwards.
ATCCTGAATACGGTTCCTTCAAAGGTGAAATAAAGCTATGGGTCCTGTATCATATATTTATGATACATAAAAAGAACCTCAAGCCTAAAATGAGTGATCTGACAGAAATTGAGATTTTTCAAAATGTAGATACTCGTAGATGCTATCTAGATAGTTTTTAATACTTTAAATTTTATTTTACAGCTATAATCATTGTTCTTTTCGCATTTGCTACTCACAAAAACACTTACTAAAGTAAAAAACTAATACAGGGCTATTCAGAAAGAAGGAACAGAACTCAAACATTTATTTCTTCCAAACTTCAAAAAATAGAAACAATTCCAACATTCCTAAAAAGAGTAAAGTTTGAAGTTCCGATCATGACCACATTGGCGCTGTTGCTTGAAGTCGCGATCATAGTTGCATTGGCAATATTAGATTAGAAGAGGAAGATCAATTTAATCGCTGGTGGCCTCCCAGGTCACCAGACCTAGCACCGTGTGATTTTTATCTGTGAGGTTAGGTAAAAGACTGTTTTTATCCCCCCCCCCTATGCCTGACACACTTGAAAATCTGCGACATTAAACTGTTGAAGCTGTGAATCCGATAACTAGAGACCAGCTGATTCGTGTGTAGCAAGAAATGAGCAACTGTTTTGGTATTTGTTGTGTAACACATGGTGCCCATATTGAATGCATAAAATAGTGAAATTTGAACTTTTCTCTTTCCTTGAACGTTAGAATTGTGTTTATATAGGCCTATATATATATATATATATATATATATTTAATTTGGAAGAAATAAATGTTTGAAGTCTGTTCCTTCTTTTTGAATATCCCTATATTACTGGTACCGATAAGGCCTAATAGAATAAACAGTAGCATTTCATATTAACTATAGGCCTATATAAGTATAAACTCTAGAAGTTTTTTCTCGAAAACTTACTCAAAATAAAGTATAGTAAAAAAAGCTTCACCAATAATAATTTCAGGGGCGACTATTCGGGTGAAATGCCATTTTTTAAACCTTATTTCCCTTATCACGAATGTTGGTTTTAGTAGATACATATTTTTGTATTAATGAGGCAGGTCTCAGTGTTGTGACACAGCGCCCGCGGCACGTGGTGTCATTCTGGCCTACGCCAGCTCTGAAGTGAAGGATTTTTGGCTTCCAGCTTACTTCTACTCTGGGACGGAGCTTACCTCGCTGGTCTCCGTGACAACCGTGACGTCTCCCACTGGTGTCTAACGTAACAAAATATGAGAAGGGAAGCTTGCAGAGGAAAATAGCTATCTGTTCCGTGGCTTTGTGTATGAAATTATTTCATATTGCACTATTTTGCTATTGTTGTGGTGGTTTAAATATGAATCATGTTTATGATGTAGTGTGTATTCTATTGGAAATATGATTTTCACGTTGGAAAGATGAAGATAAAAACGAAGTTTTAAATTGTGGACGTCCTACTGAATCTCTTCTCAAACTCTACATAATTTCTTTTGTTGGCCTTGCTTCTTTTTAGCAATAAATTCAACTTTTGTTATAGAGAAATTTCTACTACAGTTAACGAAGGCATACCCATCCCATGAAGATATCACCGACAAGTTAGCAGCATTATAGGACCGAAGGATCGATTTGATATAAAATAAATAAATAGACAATTTTAATAATAATTAAGGTAGGCCTAAGCATGTGTGTAAATAGTTTTTCTTACTATCACTTCACCTACCCTCCATGGTACCTTTACCTTGTCGTGGTGGAGTGGCTTGCATACTTAAATGATCCTGAGAGCTATGCCGGCGGTAGCATTGCTGCCGATAGGATTACCCATGCCCGACTGGTCGAAGGTGATAAGCCAGACGAAAAAAGTACCTTGGTCGAAAGAGTGACGATCTTTCACCGTAAAAATACAACCGTCAAGAAATGCGGACGTGGGTTCCACTGGGGTAAAATTTTCCGGAGGTCAAATAGTCCCCATTCGGTTCTCCGGGCGGGTACTACTACAGGGAACTCATGCCAAAGGCTCAAACACAGGGACATGTTCCTAGGAACGTGGAATGTTAGGACTTTATACAATAGCAGGGCGCTAGAGGTATTAACGCGGGCCCAGTTGGTAGACCAATATTTCGCTCATTTTTGCATAATACCTACCTCGGTTTATATTAATATGATATTCTGAGTTTCGTTGTGAAACATCGAAAAATGCTAGAGCGCTTTTTCAATTTTCACTTCAGGTAAACTCCTACACCTAATGGTTTTAGAGAGTCCAATTGTGAATCTAAATCATCGAAGGACTCAATCAGATACAAAAAAAATTCGTCAAAATCGGTCCAATCGTTTAGGAGGAATTCAGTGACAAAGACATGTACAGAAGAATTATATATGCAGTATAAAGATAATATAGGCTACTTTATATATAATTTATATAAGTCCGAAAACATTTCTGATGTTCTGATGAATAATAAATAAATACACACTGCCCTCAAGCATCTACCAAATAAAGTACTCACTCCTCTCCTAATAATATTTTAATTCTACTTCCAATTTAACAATTTTCCAAACGTTTGGAAGACGGCTGAAATCATCACAAGCCAAGAAAAACCCCATCGAAATCTGAAAATCTAAAACCAATCAGCCAGCTACCTGCATTGGGAAAATTGCTAAAGAGACTCATTTTGACCAAACACAAAATTGAAGTCATAAACAAAGAATTAGGCCTACTACCTACCCATCAGTTTGGTTTCATAAATTCACACAGTACTCCTCTCCAGCTAGCGAGACTGTCACAGGTTTCAATGCCAAGAGTATCGTGTTAGCTATTTTCCTAGACATTGAGAAGGCGTTTGATACGACGTGGATAAATGAATTTATATATAAATTAATTAGATTTAACTTTTCGGCTCACTGATCAAAATTATGTAGGCCTATACTTATTTACTAAACAGGAACTTGTACATTTCTGTAAATAGTTCAAGATCTTATTAAAAGCCTCAACTAGCAAGTGTTCCCCAGGATGTCGTCTTATCACCTTACTGTACCCCTTTTATGTCTCTGATCTATCCTCCCATCTACAGGATCATATAGATACTTATGCTGATGATACTTATCTCTTATTCCAATCCATTTTCCGCGGTCCTCGCTACCGTATCCGCACACTCCATAGACCATATCCACTTCTGGTTCCAAATATGAAACATCCAAATCAGTACCCAAAAGACACAAAAATTCTTCTTCTTCTTCTTCACTTCCTGGTTTAGGCAAGAGTTGCCTGTTCCGTCTTCACTAATAGATCTAAGACCATCTCTTTCGAGGACGTCCGACATCTCTTCTTCCTCTTGGAAAATAATGCAAGATTTTATTTGGTAATCTACTTTCTTCCATTCTTTCTACATGTTCTATCCATTGTATCTTGTTGTTAAATATCTTTTCTTTTATGGAGTAGATCTGCAGTTCTTCACGGATATCCTCGTTTCTTATCTGGTCCATTCTAGTGCAGCCTTTTACTCTTCTTAAAAATTTCATCTCGGCTGCTTGGATTTTACTTTCATGTTTGGTAGTGGTAATCCAAGATTCACTCCCATACAAAAGGACAGGGACAGCCATTGTTTCATAAAATTTAATTTTGTTTGTTTATGGGCTTTATTATTCAATGTTCTATTTATTGTACCACAAATAGCTTGAAACTGATGTGTTTTGTGTTCAATATCTTTATCATACCCATAGCTGATGTCACATCCTAAATATTTAAAGTGGGATACTTGTTCAATAATTTCGTCTCTAATTACTATTTTTGCACGCAGAGTATTTCTTCCACAAAACGCCATTACTTTTGTTTTACTTATTGAAATTTTAAAATTATAATCGCTACATATTGCATTTAGTTTGTAAGCAGCCAATTGTAACAGATCTTCATCATGGTGTAGTAAGACTAAATCGTCGGCGAAAATTAAGTTATTAATACTTGAGTTATTGTCTAATCTAAGGCCTTTGTCCATTATAATTTTCCATTGTTTCATAATGTCGTCGATAGGCCTATATATATATTAAAAAGAGTGGGCGATAGACTACACCCTTGTCTAACTCCTTGATTTATTAAAATTTCTTCTGACCTTTTTCCATCAGTTTTTATCACTACTTTAGTTTCTTCATATAAGCCTGGGGCTGATTTTATTAGATGGTGATTCGTATTAGTAAATCAACTCCATCTCTGAATTCCAAGTTACTCTTGGAGCACATCTTCGCTTCGAGACTGTGGTCAAGTATCACGGTCACCAATTAGACAAAAGAATCACTTTTAAATTTCATATAGAGCACATTCTAAATAAAGCAAACTGTGTAACAGGAATACTGTACTCTACATCCATTTTTCAGGTCGGACACATTATCAAATAAAATCAAGGTCACATTGTATGTGGCTGTAATCCTTAGCATATTTGTGTACAGCTGTGAAGCTTGGAGGATCCTCGCAAATCCACACAAAAATAAAATTCAAATGATTCGAAAAGATGTATCAAAATTATATTTTCGGCGCTTCGGTATTTGGAGATTACCGTGCTGCACAGAACAGCAAACTTTCTTATTTTGAAGAATTAATAAGGGAACGCGTGAATAGCACGGCTACGGCCATTGTTACACATACAAATCCGTGGTTCGCAATATAGAGCAGCAACAACAACGACGTACTACACACGAAAACGTATTTAATTAACAGTAACACCCACAAGAGGAACTGTCACAGAGACGATCTGCGGTCTTTGATTGCGTCTTCGTCTTCGTCACTCTATAATACATCATCAACCAAAATTATCAAAACAACCTCCCCTCCCCCCAAAAAAGTCATATAGACACGGGCAAGCAGAAAACCCCAAAACAGAATGCACTAAATAGAATTTAGCTGTCAATGAACACAAAATGGCTCCAAAATCGGAATTTTGGACTGTGCTTGTCACAGTAACATATCTGTGAGTCAGAGAATAAAGTTCTTAAGAAAATTTTGGACCAAAGAAATAAGAACAGACAGGCGAATGGAGAAGACTACATAACAGTGAATGACATGCTATTTATAGGAAACCAGATAGGCCTACAATAAGAACAGTTAAGTCTCGTAGATTACAATGGGCTGGATATATTACACGAATGGGGAATGGAAGATGGACATGGAAGCTTCTTGTAGCAAAACCAGAGAGAAAACGCCTAGTTGGTAAACCAAGAATGAGGTGGGAAAATAGCATTAACCATGATTTGAGGGAAGTAGGTTATTAGGGGATGTTTGGAAAACATTAGATCAGGATAGGGATGTATGGATAGATTATGTCCGCGAGGCTATGAACGTACGGGTTCGATAGTGCCAGTGAGCTAGTTGTTATAAAAATAGGTAAAGTGGCGATTCACTAGCTTCTCCTGAATAGTAGCACTGGTAATAACAAATCTATAAATAGTGTGTTCATTTTAAATTTCAAAATTCTTTTGTTCTGTAACTTTTCTCCTAATTTTTGTCATTCAGGCAGGGCCTAAATAGAGGAAGACTTTAAAAAATCATAATAACAATCATAGAGAACCAATCACAACTGAGTGTATAATCTATAATAGTCGGTTCTCTATGGTTATAAAAAAACAGTTTTCGGCAGAAACAGTTTATACAACTGTTATTATAAACTGTTTAAAATAGCTGTTGTTTTATTTAATGTTTAATATAAAAACATTGATTATACCACCAAAAAAAGAAACCACTGTTTGCACTTTCTTAAATGTACTTTTTCCCAGAAAAATATAATTGTCACATTTACATCATAGGACATCAGAAACATATCAGAAATGAATTAATATACAGTTTGATGTGTTTCATTTTTTTCTCCACTAGAGTGCATTCTTACAATATTGCGTTCCTTTGGCAATAAATAATAAAATCTGGTTGCAGTGACGAACAAAAGAAGCAAATGAAGCGTACCAATCGTTTCTCATTTGTTTTCAAACATCGCCGTTTACATTAAATATATAAATATTTTAAAATAACTATATTTAAATAACGATTTGTGAGTAGAAAGCTTCATTTTATTCGTTAAATAGTCCTAACAAATGCCACTCTTGATTTCCAAATTCTCTAGATAAATTGGAAATCACTTAGTGAGTCGTGAATTTATCGATAATTTGGAAATCGCTCGTGGCATTATTTATGACAATTATTTTAATGCCTCTCACTATAATTGTGTTAAATAAACTTATACCTTCTTGCTAATGCACGAACAAAGAGCTACATCTGAATTTTAATATAATTAATAAGTTTTATTTCGATCTTGAAAAAACGAAAGTCATCTTGAGTTATAAGTTATAACGCTTTCGCCGTCATTTCCCACGACGATTTCTATACCCAAGTATAATTTAAAGTGTTGCTAAACTGGCGCGGGTGAAAACTTTTGCAATAGTTTACAGCTTTAGATTTACGCAGCACATTAATGAACTCGTCTTGTACAGATAACGCGTGACCTTGCCGCCAGTGAGCGTGTGTGCCCTGCAACCAGGACGGGAAATCTGTCGCTACAATAACTGGCAGCTGATAGCAGTAGTGCAATGTCCGTGAAATAAGGAATTTCTTTAAGCTTGCTAATATCTAAACTTTCATACATATTATTATCCAGTTGTGTAATTTGCGGTGGTCTTTTATGGAATTCTGCAAAATATCTAGAAGGGGACTGTACGAAGCTCTCCGTGAAAAATCAGGTGAAGCTCGGAATAATCAAATCAAACATTTGTTTCAATTTGTGTTAAATTCTATAAATGTTGAAAGTATATCTGAATATTATATGAAAAAAAAAAGTCTGTGTAGAGGTGTCGCTGTTCTGCAGCAAAATACTTAACTAAAGTGAAATGAGTGATGTGTTTTTAGTTGATAGTAGGATAGATGTGAAAACTCGTCTAAAGAACTCGCTTTTGCAACCAAAGTACATTTAAAGGTGCAAGGAGGGAAGACATCGGAACAAGCAAATGAAGCAGTCTAAACAACTCCAACAAGAGCAGAAAACCCCCTTCGATTTTCGAAATTATCAAAATCACAACCCCAAGTATAACATTACAATGAAACTGGAGTTATTTAGTTAATTATTGAAGCTAATTTATGCCAAAGGCAATATCAGCTTATAAGAGCATAAGCAAAAGAAAGGCATGCTAATATCTATCGTTATTTAATCGTATCAAATAAAGCAAAGAACGTTGTTACCCTAGTAAGGATTTTTAGTGAATCTTCAGCAGATGTGCAATTACAGAATTTGTTGGATCATACAACCTGGTATATAGTTGCATTACATGATCCGGTTCTTATATTATTATTATTATTATTATTATTATTATTATTATTATTATTATTATTATTATTATTATTATTATTATTATTATTATTATTATTATTATTATTATTATTATTATTATTATTATTATTATTATTATTATTATTATTATTATTATTATTATTATTATTATTATTATTATTATTATTTTCTAAATGCATATGCCTATTTGTGACTGTAGATTAATCCACTTTTCAAAGTACAGTATCTCGCAAATAAATTATGTTTGTTAAATCAGTCATAACTCATTACGAATATTTTGCACGTAACAATTAATTAAAGGCCCTCGCATCAAATGTGCAGACCCAGATTTTTTTTTACTCTTAAAATTGTTAATCTTACACATGTGGATTGATTTGTAGCCCAAATAGTGACTTCCAGATTTTTGCTGATTTTTTCGCATTCTGGATAACTGTGCAATGTGTTGAATAGTGACAGGGGTGTAGAAATCAGGACATTCTAAAATGAAGATTAAAATAATATTTGCAGAATACCAGAAAGCTTTGGAACGATAATGACAGTATTAAAGAATAGCTTAATTACAAATTAGATAAATTTATGGTTGCCTCATACAGCCTAGGATTATGGAATAAATCAAACAAATCATTGTCATGGAAGTTGCGAAATAAATTACTCTTTGTTCTACAGTACAACATGATTTTAACGTAGTTAATTCGGTTAGAGTTGATGATTTTTTAAGTGAAAAATCTTGTGTATAGCTTCCCTCGGATGAGAAGTAAAGTTATCAGACCCGAGTTTCAGTTTTAGGACACGCGAAAGAACCTCAAGCTGGAGTAAGAAGCCTCTGATAAGCATTTGTCGCTTTTAGTCGATAGTATTACTGCCTGTTTGAATAATAAAATGTTCAGTCGCCATTTTATGGAATTGTAGAATTTAACTTTTCTTCTAAGAAATTAAATTTCTGGTTTAATTATTACGAATTTTATGTTAAATTTTGGTTTATATATAGTGTTCTGACCTAGGGCAGGTCTTTCACTCCAACCATAGCATTTTCATGCTATGCTTTGCAGCTTTACTAGGGAATTACAGGTGTGATAGCTTCCCGTTGCTTTCCACACCGGGGATGATGATGATATTGATTATATTGATGATGACGGTGGCCAGATGATGTTCGGGGACCATTTGGGCCTCAAAGCTACCTGACATTCGTCTTACAGGTGAGGAAAAAACAGGAAGCTTGTCCCGACCGGGAATCGAACCCGGGCCCATTGCGTGGCAAGGCAGCACACTACCTCGAAATCACAGCGACACACACACACACACACACACACACACACATATATATATATGAAGAGTACAGGGGAAAAACAATCAAAGTCCACTTTTGGTGAAATTTGAGATTCTGGTACCAGTGGATTGTATGTACCTAGTACTATATTCCAAGAGGTTCATACGTGGAAAAACTCACTCATAATCCATTAAAAATCATCATTGAAATAAAGTGTCCAGGGGAAAACAATCGTAGTCCACTGTGAAATGGAAAAATAATCAGAGTCCATATACAATTTAAATGAGAGTATTTTTGGACTCCTTCCAGAGAGTATGAACTTTTTATATGTTGGTCAGCTTGGGGTGTTTTAATTTGTTACATACCTATGCATTGTTGTGGCATTTACTTTTACTGGTACCAAACTGCATTGTTGTTCAATGAAGCCTATTTTACTGGTGTGTAGACAATCAGTTTATTTTTTCAACATGAAATCAAGTGTTAATGTTACTCGTACAGCTCATCAGAGTAGAGGAAAGAAAACCTAAACATGGTAGAATCCATGATGCGAGTAAACGCATAAGAGCGATGAGTCATGTTCCTGGTGAAGATTGCAAATGCAAGAAACATTGTTACACGAACATTTCAAAACATGAACATAATGTATTAATTCGTGAATTCAATTTACTGGGAGATAAGAAAAAACGAGTGCACGCGTTCACTAATTTCAGTTTTGCCGGTGAAATGAAGAAGACCACGGAAACCAGAAGAAGATAGCAGCTTCAGAGACCACTCTTACTCTTACAAGGTGCGTGTACAGAGGGATGGAAAAGCTGTTGAAATTCCAGTTTGTTACAAAGCCTTCATGAGTGTGCATGGTATAACAAACCAGAATATGTTAACAGTCAAGAAATCCCTGGGCTTGCTCCTATTGACCGGAGAGGTTCTCATTCTAATAGACCCATGAAAAAGACAATTGAGGCCGTTGAAAATGTTATGAAACATATCAGTTCCCTTCAAGATCGCCCTTCTCACTACAGTCTTCACAAAACATCTAAAATGTACCTACCTGAAGAATTAAACATTAAACTATTGCATCAAATGTAGACAGAGACATTTCCAGAGTTTCCAGTGTCTTATGAATTTTATTGGAACTTATTTCAGACAAATTTAATATTGCTCTTCGATATCCTAGTCAGATACTTGCTCTGCATGTGATGAATTCAAAGCAAAAAAGTAGTCTCTACTTGCAAAGAAACTTAACGATAGCAGCAGTGCCGAAGACGTAAATAAAGAAATGAAGCGGCTAGAAACTCTTAATTTATTACATACAGTGTGCCATGCACAGACTGAAAATTGCCATAACATTCGTATTCAAGTTTAATTCCACTCTCCAAGGGAAAATACGACGACCTCCAATCCTTGAAGAAATTCTGTTCTGAAAATGCTCAAATCTATTTTTCAAGATTACTCATATTCAACAATGAGTAACTTGGTGTAAAAATTAATTAATTTCATTATTATTTTTATTATTTACATTTTATAAGGCAAACAGTTATGTATAATGTAACAGTTATGTATAACATTCTGTAAATTAAGTGGACTATGATTGTTTTTGTTTACAAACATGTGCACCTTGACTTTTCATTGCTGAAAAACAGGACTGTAAAATACATGACACTTATTTCGAAAGAAGAGTCTGTTAGAAAAACACCTTGAGAACAGTTCTGGGAAAAAAAGTTTTCTGTATGTCTAAAGCGCTCGATCTGCTGCGTTTCTAAACTTAAAATTCAATTACTGCAAAATGTTAAAAAGTGGACTCTGATTGTTTTTCCCTTGTACTCTTCATATATTTATTTATTTGTAATCTGTGTCATTGGACAGGCCCGATCAGGGCGCAATAATGAAAATTTAGTTACTTAGGAACAGATGCGTATCAAATGCAGCCCACACTAACTCCTCTCAGCCGGATTCTGCAGTAGTTGTTAAGACAACTTCGTATTATTCCTTCGTAACAATGAAATGTAATAATCAAGTGAAATCCTGGAAACGGTTAGTTATGAATGCTTTTCTTTAAAACGACAAATTATTTCAAGAGGATTAAAGAAGAATGAAGGAGGTAAGTAATCTACTGTGGGGATAACAACCTTTAGTTCCAGTAAACGCCTGACTGCCGTGTCAGGCGAGACTAGTAAAATCATGGACTACATATTACATGTAGGCCCCATAATACATCATTATTATTGTAATATAAGATCGGTGAGTAAATATCGGTCTCGTATAGAGTCGCTAGATGACTCCAGCAGGGGTGGGGGGCGGTAGGATGAATTGTCCGTGGCGGTCCCGTTTTATTGAGTAGAGTAAACTTTCTTCCAAAGAGGGAAGTTAAACATGCTGTTGACGTTATTTTACGTTCGTGGATTGGGTTATGTGATTAGCACATGTTAGGCTTTAGTTCGAGTATCTAGCACCTGTCATGTGGTCAGGATACAGTCAGTGATCTTGTGGCCATCTCGACACGATAGCGTAACCCAACTTACGTATTGAGAGACTCGTGGAAAACAGTTGGCAGATGGGCATTGTTGGGTCACGGATAATTTCCCGGATTCCCACAGGCGAGGAGTTTATTTGGTCAGTTGAACTACAGCCAGTTAGGATGTGGAGAGGGTGGGTGGGTGGGTGTGTTTTAGGGCTTCCTCCCAAGGGCTGGAGAAGGAAAGGACAGACCCTGGGTCTTTCCTCTCCGCACTCAGGACAGGGAATAGCCTGGACTGGGACCCATCTGGGTTCAGGTTGGGTGGCAGGCTGATGCAGCCGAGAGAGGCTCAGTTTTACCACGGACCTGGACTCGGGGGAGGAGCAGGAATGGATACATAAAGGGAGGATTCTGCCTTTCCGATCAAAGGACAGACCCCGGGTCCTTCCCCCTCCGCACTCAGCACAGGGAATTAGCCTGGACTGGGACCCATCTGGGTTCAGGTTGGGTGACAGGCTGATGAACCCGAGAGGGGCTCAGCTTTTTCACGGACCTGGATTCGGGAGAGGAGGAGGAATGGATACATAAAAGGAGGATTTTGCCTTTGGGATCAAAGGACAGACCCCGTGTCCTTCCTCTCCTGCACTCAGCACAGGGAATACCCTGGACTGGGACCCATCTGGATTCAGGTTGGGTGGCAGGCTGATGACCCCGAGAGGGGCTCAGCTTTCCACGGACCTGGATTCGGGGTAAGGAGAGGACGGATACAATAAAGGGGGGATTCTGCCTTTACGATCCCTACTCCAGCCAGGAAAGGACAGACCTCGGGTCCTTTCTCTTCTGCACTCAGTATAGGGGATAGCCTGGACTGGGACCCATCTGGATTCAGGTTGGGTGGCAAGCTGATGAATCCGAAAGGGGCTCAGCTTTTCCACGGACCTGGATTCGGGGGAAGGAGAGGAACGGATACATAAAGGGAGGATTCTGCCTTTCCGATGGACAGACCTCGGGTCCTTTCTCTTCTGCACTCAGTACAGGGGATAGCCTGGACTGGGACCCATCTGGATTCAGGTTGGGTGGCAAGCTGATGAACCCGAAAGGGGCTCAGCTTTTCCACGGACCTGGATTCGGGGGAAGGAGAGGAACGGATACATAAAGGGAGGATTCTGCCTTTCCGATGGACAGACCCCGGGTCCTTCCCCTCCTGCACTCAGCACAGGGAATAGCCTGGACTGGGACCCATCTGGATTCAGGTTGGGTGGCAGGCTGATGAATCCGAGAGGGGCACAGCTTTTCCACAGACCTGGATTCGGGGGAAGGAGAGGAATGGGGGATCCTGCCATCTTCCCACACAGCTACACACACACACACACACACACACACACTACACACCCACAAAAAAAAACAAACACAGACACCAAAAAAAAAGAAACACACACAGACACAAAAAATAAACACACACAGACACAAAAAACACACAGCCACAAAAAATAAATACACACAGACACCAAAAAAAAGAAACTTACACAGACACAAAAATATACACAGACACACACAGACACCAAAAAAAAGAAACTTACACAGACACAAAAAACATACACAGACACCAAAAAAAGAAACACACACAGACACAAAAAAAGAAACATACACAGACACCAAAAAAATAAACATACACAGACATTGAAAAAAAGAAACACACACAGACACCAAAAAAAGGAACACGCACACAGACACAAAAAAGAAACACACACATGGACACCAAAAAGAAAGAAACACACACAGACACCAAAAAAGAAAAGAAACATACACAGATTCTGAAAAAAAGGAACATACACAGACACCAAAAAAAGGAAACATACACACACAGAAAAAAAGAAACACACACAGACACCAAAAAAAAAAAAGAAACATACACAGACACCAAAAAAAAGAAACATATACGGACACAAAAAAAAGAAACATACACAGACACAAAAATAAAAAAGAAACACACACAGACACCAAAAAAACACAGACACAAAAAAAGAAACATATACCACAGACACCAAAAAAAAAAGAAACATACCACAGACACCAAAAAAAGAAACACACACCTACACAACCACAAAAAAGAAAAAAGAGAAACATCTACACAACCACAAAAAAAATAAATACACACCCACAAAATAAGAAACACACACAGACACCAAAAAAAAAGAAACACACAAACCCATAAAAAAATAAACACATGCAGACACCAAAAAAAAAAGAAACATACACCAACATAAAGGAAACTCATGCAGACACAAAAAAAACACAGACACCAAGAAAAAAGAAACACACACAGACAAAAAAAGAAACATACACAGACACCAAAAAAAATAAACACACACAGACACCGAAAAAAAAAAGGAAACACACACAGATACCAAAAAAGAAACACACACACAGACGCCAAAAAAAAAAAGAAACACACACAGATACACCAAAAAAAGAAACACGCCCACAGACATAAAAAAAAAGAAACACACACAGACACCAAAAAAAAAAGAAACACACACAGACACCAAAAAAAGAAACATACACAGACACTAAAAAAGGAACATACACAGACACCAAAAAAAAAGAAACATACACACACAGAAAAAAGAAACACACACACAGACACCAAAAAAAGAAACACACATAAACACCAAAAAAAAAGAAACATACACAGACACCAAAAAAAAAAGAAACACGCAGACACCAAAAAAAAGAAACACACACAGGCAAAAAAAAAACACACACACACACACATGCACGCACACCCTCCACATCCTAACTGGCTGTAGCTCAACTGTCCATATAAACTCCTCCGCCTGTGGGGATACGGGAAATTATTCATGGCCCAGCGGTGCCCAACTGCCACTGTTTTCCACGAGTCTGTCAATAAGTTGGGCTGCACTAACGTGCTGACATGACCACAAGATCCGGTGGGCCAGATAGGGGTTCAGGTTGTTATCTTTACAGTTTTTTTTATATCTTCAAATTATTTTGGCTTAATTAAAAAAAAGGTAATGTTATTTACGATTACCATTTTTTTCTCCAAATTTCACACTGATATTGCTGAAGACAAGAATTACCAGCGACAATGACCAACCGGCGGGTTGGGATACCCCTCCAATGTGCAAGAACAACGGAGTAATACGGTTTATTTCTTGATACTTGAAATACATATCAAGAAATAAACCGGGGGACTGGGCGCACTCTTGTCTTCAGAAAAGCATGGGTTCCCACACCATGTTACATCAACTGTCCGTCATGCAGAAATTATGTAAAGAAATTAATTTCTCAGCAAGTAGAATTCATGGTTCGATTTTACTGGTTGATGGAATGTAAGATATTTATCTCTGATGAAGCTGTAACCAAGACCATCCGTTCGTGGAGAAGAATTACATCCTGCAAGAGGTGGTCCTGCTTTAACTGAATACGGCAGATCAAGACATGGCTATCGATAAAAGGCCCCAATGCACTGAGTATTGATAAGGGTATAAGAGTAGGAGAAACTTCGAAAATAAACCCGGGACGAGGACACTCGTCAGCCTAGGAGGAAGCAACCTTCTAAGGGAAAGGGACCCAACAGAAAACCTCTGGTCCTCCAGGTTGGGTTTGTGCGTCGGGCTGGAAATCCATCACGTAAAACAATCTTTCTCAAAAGTCTGAAGTATAATTCTGAAGGACAAAGATTTGTGGGAAGACCAAGAAAGCACTGGGCTGAACAGATGTGAGATTGGAACAGTCAAAGACCTAATCCGTGAAGGATGATGATGATGATGATGACTTTACAACATGTGACAAGATTTTTTTTTTCCAAGTTCCAACCATACACCATGGGCATGCACCAACAGACTCAAAGTGGTTTACACTTTGGAATAATGGGATGCAACCAACATACACATGATATTTGAACTCATGTTGCCAACGAATTAACAGAAAGAAGGTATCTACAAAACAATACTTCACTTACTTTTTGCCGATAATCAGATAATTATAACCCAGGATGGAGAAGATGCAAATTGCATGTGTAATCAGTAGAGACCGAATGTTAGGGAAAATGCCTACAGTTATTTATTATAGATATTGTAAAAGTGACTTCATATAAGTTCATACCGACGATCCTAGAGTTGTTTTCCATTAAGTTAATTTTGCCTATAAATGCCTATTTCAGCTTATAATGCCTATAAATGCCTATTTGCCATTTTTCTCGAAATTAACTTAGTACTTCAATGAAATCGATTGAAATGGACAAACAATCATGGCACATATCATTGCATAGAAATTTTCAAGTGTTCTTTTTTATAAATTCTCTCTTAGAATATTTTAGGATAAGAGTGGCAATAAGACAATAACCTAGCAGGTAGATGGTTTCCCCCTCAATGCACTCCCGTTAGGCGAAATAACAAGTATCGGCTATTTTATTTTTCCACCTCATGCACTCCCGTTAAGCGAAATAGCCCTAAGCTATGTCCCATTGTATTATTCTAAAGTATAGCTTTGCTTATTTTCAATACAAACATTGCTGAGTGACAAAGAGGGTAGGTGGCTCAAGCTTTTTTTCTCTGTCTCCCAACTGGTGCTGAAACGTTTAAGTGAGTGGCAATATTATTTTTGATGTTGAATTCAGTCTGAAGTCCTCATTCATAGACAAATGCTTCAAAGATAAAGTGGTGTGACAAGTGTATGTGGCTTATTCTTTTTACCTTTAAAACAGTTGTTTTACTATGCCTAAGAACGGACAACAGTGAAAGACAAACTGGCCAATTTCGTGAAAGAATTTGGTGCGGAAATATTCACAAGTGACGGTGTAATATTGTACTGCAAAGTATGTGAAATTTCTGTGAATTGCGCGAAGAAGTGTCATGTTACGCAGCACATACATACTGCAAAACATAAGTCTGCTCTTTGTAAAAAGGCAAAACAAATTCCAAAATCATCTCTGATATCTTCGTATGCTATCAATAAACGTCAGTCACAGTTTTCAGTGGATCTCTGCAAAGCATTTATCTCAGCTGGTATCCCTTTACAAAAACTAGAAAATACGACTTTAAAGAATTTCTTACATAAGTACATAAAAGAAGAAATCCCAAATGAAAGCACGTTACGTAAATCGTATGTTGATGTTTGTTACAATGATGCCATTAGTAGAATTAGAGAAGGGGTCAATGGGAAGAAAATATGGATTTCAGTTGACGAGAGTACAGATCCCTTTGGTCGATTTATTGCTAATGTTGTAATTGGCACTATGGGCTATGATCAATCCTCTCAAATATATTTATTGGCTTGTGAACAATTAGATAAAACTAACAGTTCAACTATTGCGCAAGTGTTTACCTCAGCATTGAATATACTGTGGCCTGATGGAATAAAATATGGTGACGTTCTTCTGTTTACGTCTGATGCTGCGGCCTACATGAAGAAAGCTGGCAAGATCCTCAAAGTCCTGTTCCCCAACATGCTTCACGTAACGTGTCTTAACCATGCATTGCATAGAATCTGTGAGGAAATTCGTGGTCTGTTCCCAGATGTAGATGCCTTGATTTCCAACAGTAAAAAGGCATTTATCAAATCTCCATCCAGGGTTCAGTTGTTCAAAGAAGTTGCACCAGAACTAGCATTACCTCCACAACCTGTTTTAACTAGATGGGTACATGGTTAACTGCTGCATTATACTAGGTACTTATTGTGTTGACAGTGAACAAGTGCTCTAATGAAACAACTCTACAGTGTACGTCAGTGGTATGTAATTTTTATTAAATAAAGTATAATATAAATATTTTCAGTTGGTACAGTAAGTTTTTATCATATGTTTATATTCTTAACGTAAGGCTGTAAAAATTTACGTTGTAGTCCATTTTTATAAGAGCCTATTTTGAATTTTTTAGTGCCTATATTAATGATTTTTAGTGCCTTTTTGCCTGCCTATTTTGAAATTTTTAAATGCCTAACATCCGGATTCTAGTAATCAGTTGTCAACAACATATAAAAAATGGGGTTTGAATATAAAAAAAAAACAGAATATTTAACAAATGAACCAGATCAATTATATGTTGATGGGATAAAGATAAAGAAGAGCGATAATTTCTGTTATTTGGGATCAATTATAGAAAAAGATGGAACATCAAATAAAGAAATAGCAAAAAAGGATCAATAATGGAAGAAAAACCATAGGAATGTTATGGAGTAAAAACATCATTAACAGAACAAAACAACTAATTTATAAGTCCATACTAGAAAGTATAATGGTATATGGATAGGAAGTTTGGACAATGACACAACATGCCAACAGTTAACTGCAGTTGAAATGGATTTTTGGAGAAGAGCTGTCAGAAAATCTCGACTGGAAAGAATTAGAAATACAGAAATTAGAAAATGAATTAATGCAGAAAGAAGTACTATAATAGATGAGATTGAACACAGAGGGCTAAAATGGTATTGACACATAAGAAGAATGCAGGATGGAAGACTACCAAAGACTGTTTATGCATGGAACATTGAAAGAAGGAGCAGAAAAGGAAGACCAAGAACATCCTGGAAGAATAACATTCAGAATTCAGTGAGGAAATTTGGATGAAGACAGAGGACAGATAATGATGGAGAACTTTAATTAAGGGAAATTTGTGAATGTTTGTTACAAACTGATACTTCAAAAGTCCGTAGTCATTTATGTATTTTTTTTAAAACTCGTGTTAATTACTGTACAACCATCAAGAAATGCAGACATGGGTTTCACTGGCTAACATTTCCCGGAGGTAAAATTATCTCCCTTTCGGTTCTGGGCGGTGACTACTACTGGGAATATATTAGCTCAGGATAGGGATGTGTGGAGTGCTTATGTCCGCTTGGCCATGAACCTACGGGTTCGATAGTGCCAGTAAGTTAGCTAAAAGGGGTGCATTCTATCAACTGAGCTAGCGTAGCGGGTCATTTTTGAGATATATATATACCAACATAGCCGCCAACATTGCAAAGCTTAAAGATTTTGAATGTACATGGATAATAAATATCAGCGAGGTTTAGTGGGTGAATACAATTAATAATTATTAAAAAGTTGCTTTTGTGTTAAAAAATAACTGGCATTTGAAATAGTATATATGATTAATTTAATAAAATTAGCGATATTTTGTTCTTGGAGTTGTGGTCTTACTCTATGCAGCTGCATGTTCTATGGCTATTAGGAATCATAGAGAACCGTAGAGAACAGAGTGTGTGTTTTTGTATGAAAATGTCAGCTAAGGTATTTAGCTGAACATTATTATTGCATAATGTAAATATGTATTGTCAGTTAGTTTACTTTATTATTTAAGTTATAAACATTATCATCATAAGTAAGGTGGGTTCATACTAGCTCTCAGTGTAATTACTTTGACAACTTTAAAGTTGCATAATATTGATTATTTTGGCTTTGACATTTGTAGTATTTTGTTATGAGCATATGAGGGATTAATTTTCGATTGTAAGTCTGGTTTTACTGATTATAGTTGCAGATTGTATCGATACAAGTAAGCTGTTGACTGTCAAATTTGCCAAATTTATAATAGATCTATATCAGATTAATTGTACCCAACTTAATGTATTTTATGATTTTCTGTAAGCCTGTAACTTTACATTTATCCTGATTTCGATTTGTTCGCTATTTTTTATCATTATTATTATTTCTAGAAATTCAAAGGAAGAGATTCATAAAAGAGGCTTTACACTCAAAATAAAAATAGAGTATTTCCACTTCAAAGTTTAATCCTAATAGGCCTAATATATATTGTTAAATATGATTGGAAATCTTGGTAACTTGGCTTTAGAAGTTCCTAGAGAAATATAACTTACATGTGTGTCTTAATGCATGATGTGTAAAGAGGTATCTATGCGAATTATAAACTAAATGAACCGTCTTTCTAAGAATAATATTAATAGCATGCATTGTTAACAGTAGAAAGAAGAAAAACACACAAATATGCATTTTGTAATAATTTTTCTAGGCATAACTGTGACAGAGGTTCCCATATTTGGTTCAACTTTAGATTACTTTTCGCTTGATTTTTCATATTCTTGTAATACTGTGCTCCATGTACTTCTTCTATCGTTACTAAAATTTCTTACTATATGTTTTGCAACGATACTTATAATTTTTATTACAGTTATTAAATATTTATCTATGTACACAACTATTTCTTCAAATGTCTGTAGAATTGTTGTGCACATGCGCAAATGCTTTAAGAAATTTTAGCTAGATGGCAAAGATATCTGTGAAATTGGAATGACCAACATTTGAAAATGTATTTTAAGAAATGGATGTTCACTCACTTCATTTTGTTAGTTTCAAATGGGACGAATTAGTGTACATCAGATTAGTGTAATATACATGTAATTTATTTTGTTAGGTTAGGAAGGGGGAAGTTGGTGTACGTGAATTTCTAATAATGTTTGGGAACTTTTTGTGAAGGTTGGATACACTGATTTCATAGTTACAATGGTTCCTTTTAGTGACATCTCTATAAACTTTCTGTAGGACTTCACAGATATGTGGTTCCATGTAGTTCTATGAACTGTTGTGCATACGCACTGTTATTTTATAGGACTAAAAAAAAATTATTAGGGATGGTAAACTAAAGTTTGGCTGAACTGCACTTTTACTTACTCTTGATTTTTTGTTTATTGTTGTAAACTATAGCTCTTCTTCTGTATTTACTAAAATTTTTCTAATATTTTAAACTTTTTCAAACAATTTTTATAACATTATTAGACAATTTTCAAGTATTTATTTAAATAAGCAAATCACAATATTATGACACTGTCAGACAATATTGTTATGCTAACTGCTCTTTTCTCCACAGAGTATATTACTTACTCTATGATTTTTCTATCGCTGTTTTGGGTTATCGCTGGTTGGATTGGCATTAGGGAGTGATAAGTAAGTGTACACCCATTTTTAATAAACGTTTGGTAATTCTAATATTATTAATATATTCTTTTAACATAGATTTGGGGATTTATTGCAAAGGTTGGTCATTTAAATTTCATAGCGACATGCTACCATCTAGCATAAGATTTTTTAACTTTAGTATGATATCAATAGTAATCGAAGATAATAATCGATATGTTGTTCGATGGTGAGTTATCGTTGGCTCTATAAACTCTGGTGCATGTGCGCTATTGTTCTATAGGACGAAAATATTTCACGTAAGTTTAAGTGCAGTTTTCCCATATTTTTATACATGCAACATTTATATGTGCATGCACTGTTGGGTTTGTGGAAGGTCTTGATTTTGCAAATCTTGAAGTAGAAACCATGTACCATATTTAGGCCACATGCATATATAATCCGCATCCACGTTTTGTGATAATAAATTGGGGAAGAAAATATTTGTCTTATATTTTTGTTAAGAAGCAGTTGAAAAAAAGACAGAAGTAGGCCTACACCATTTTTAAATCTGGCAATGTTGTAAATTCCAAAGCTTCTGTTGCCAGTTATGTAATGGTACATTCGGGCTGTGGCTCTGTCATTAACACAAGGCTAAAAGGGATGGTCATTTGGTAGGTATGGTATTCATTGTCATTCCTGTTCACGGTGTGTAAACATGGGTCGGTGCAGAAAAAATTATACCTCCAAATTCAAGCTACAAGTGGTGCGCTATGCAGCAGAACATGGAAATAGGACAGCAGGAAGAAAGTTTGATGTGGAAGAAAAAAATGTGTGATGGTCGATAAAAAAAAAACATGCACTTGAAAACACAACATCGATAATCTTATGTTTTTCAGACCAAAGTATAAATTCAGACACTAAATTATTAAAACAGTTAGAAAATACAAAAGAGCTGACTATTTGGGAAAAAAAATTGTATTCAGAAGAACAAAAAACAGAGTTATGAATTTTGATATATCGATGGAGCATGACCTTATTTGGAGATTCTTTGGCCAACCGCAGGGTGGAGCTGACATCGACATCCAGGTTGTGCAATATAAATCAAACCAGTCTGGACAAGCTGACGATAAAACAGAATTGTTTTGAAACATGTTCAAGAACAAATCAACATTAATATTGAGGTAAGATGATCAGACCAAAAATAATATAATTAAAAATAACCTCAAAATATCACTTCCTAAAATTAAATTTTAAAGATCATATGTTTGTTATCTCATTCATTCCTATTACTGCTTGCAATGCCTTCTCTTCCATGTGTTTTGTGAAGCATTTAGCACTTGTCTGCAACATGCATTATTAAAATACATTAAAAAAAGAATGTAAAATTAAGCACAAAATAACAAATTCATTTTTTATGAATTAATTAAAAGAATTATAAAGAAAAAATTGATAATTACAATTCCAATTTAATTGAAAAAGTAGGAAACAGAAATAAAAAATACTGTTAGAAAATTAATCCATAATTCCTGCACTACCACGAAAATCTGCAGTTGCTATACTGAGGCTTACTACAGGATATGACTCCGAAGGAAAACATCTTCATAGAATTGATGTATTAATGTCTCCTGAGTGTATATTGTGTTCTCAAGGTGTGGAAATGGACAGAGAACATTTAACAAATTTCATAGCTCTTTCAAAATTGTCAAGATGTGACATCCAAGTATTGGGAAACAAGACGGAGAATAACTTTGTTATTAACTCCAGAGCATCAGATACATACATACATTATTAGAATTACCGTATTAGGAAATCTTGTAATTTAGCTTAATAAATTCCTGGAAAAATACATGTTAAAACATCAACTAAAATTTTTTTAGACAGACTTCTTATTCTCCTTAGTATGATATGGGAAGAACAAGAACCACCACAAAGCTGAAACAAATCCATTGTATTACCAATCTTCAAAAAAGGAAGTTGCCAAATCCAAGATAACTATAGTGGAATTAGCTTGTTGAACTCTGGATATAAAATTTATGCTAATATAGTTAAGAATAAATTGAAAAAAAATTATTAAAATATAATTGGAGAAGAGCAGAATGGAATCAGAAAGGGTAGATCTTGTACAGATGGATTCTTCACTCTAAAACTACTATTAGAAAAGCACAAGGAATTAAATATAGAAACTCATATCGCCTTCGTTGACTTCATAAAGGCTTTTGACAAAGTAGACAGAAAAATATTACTACAAATTTTAGCTGATGATAACGTTCCACAACAATATATTACTAATATCTTCAACATCTATAAAGATAATGAAATCTCTGTTAAACAAGATGGCAAATTATCTTCTTGGGAAAAGATCAACACTGGAGTAAGACAGGTATATGGACTTTCACTGGTGCTTTCATTATATATATATATATATATATATATATATATATATGAATCAATTAATAAACGAATGGAGGAAAACACAACGAGGATATATGCCCATCAAGAGGAACCTCAAACTCGATGCTATTCTTTTTGCAAACGATTTAGCTCTTCTGGCACTTTCCGAAAATGATTTGCAACGATCAATTTATAATTTACAAAAAATAGGTGCCAAATCTAATATGGAAATATCAATTAACAAAACTAAAATTATGGCATTTCATGGGAAGGGCCCCATACAAAGTAAAATCTGTCTCCAGAATAAATTCTTAGAGAGATCTAATCAATTTAAATATCTTGGATATTATCTTTCTATCTGGGATGAAAAGGATATCCCTGAAAAAATTACTAGTTATAATAAAAGTTTGGGAATTATTAATCAAGTTATGCAAGTTATGAAACCATCCCTTGTACAAAAAAAACACCAGATTACGTTTATATAACACTTTGGTTAGACCAGTGTTGACTTATGGTAGTGAAGCATGGACACTAAAAAGACAACATGAAAGCAGAATAACGGCTTGTGAAATGAGATTCATGCGCAGAACGGCGGGTTACACCAGATGGGATCGGAAAAGGAACACCGATATCTTAAAAGAATTGAAGACTACGCCAATTTTGGAATATATTAAACAGTACCAACTAAATTGGAAACACCATCTTGAAAGAATGAGTTCAAATCGGATCTCCAAAGCTGTTTGTAATTATATACCAAGAGGACGAAGATCAATGGGCCGTCCTATGAAACGCTAGAGGGAAAATTTTCTATAGGATCGTAACAGGCTTTGGCCTAATACTTGGAAGGAAGAAGAAGAAGACCGTATTAGGAAATCTTGTAATTTAGCTTAATAAATTCCTGAAAAAATACATGTTAAAAAATGAAGTGAGAATTGAAATTCATCAGAGAACATTTTTTGAAAACTAACCTCATAGATTTCAAGTTTCAGCTGAAGATGAATGAGATTTCTTTGAAACTGTGTATCATGAAAAACATGAAATTTGTGAGGTGCGTTGTCAAAAAATGTTCTCCGATGAATTTAAATGATTATACTGTGGTCTCGAGGTAGCGTGCTGTCTTGTCATGCAGCAGGCCCGGGTTCGATCCCCGGTCGGGGCAGTTTTTCTGGGTGAGGTTTTTATTGGGGTTTTTCCTCGCCTGTAAAACAAATGTAAGGAAAACTTTAAGGCCCAAACGGTCCCTGAAATCATATGGCCATCATCAATCAACATCATTCTTATCATCATCATCATCATCCTCCTCCTCCTCCTCCTCCTCCTTCACCGGTGTAGAAAGCAACGGGAAGCTACCACACCTACAATTCCCTAGTAAAGCTGCAAGCATAGCATGAAAATGCTGTGATTGCAGTGAAGGACCTGCCTTCGGGCAGAATTACTATAATCAATTGAGTTGGTGTTTACTTGATGAAAATCCATATTTATTTAATTAAGAATTACTATAGATGGATACCTCATAATGTTTACTTCCCAACATTCATTTAATATTTAATTTTAATTTAATTCATTTAATACATGAAGTGAAAAATTGAGCTCAAAATAATAAAAAAATCAGCATATTTGCAAAGTAAAATATGTATTAGTCATTGCTCAGACAGTGTAGCCAACTTATCACAACCTGTTAACAAAGTAGTGAAAGCTAATAATCTGGTATACAAACTCACCCATTTTCTCACCCTATCTTGCCCAAACTAACATTAACTTGCCCATTTTATCACCCTAACTTGCCCACTAATGTAGGTAGACTCATGTGATAGAATCCCCTTATATGTGAGTAAACATGTTCGCAATTGGCTCTGGCGGGAACATATGTTATCACATTGGCCAACATGATGCTAGTAGTCACTTATTCTCCATCGAATATTCACAGGTAGCACTGTGGAATAGCGTAGCCAGAATTTTTATTGAATTTTGAAATGATTATTGATAAAATAATTTGTATACAGAAAATCCAACCGAGCATTTCTATTGGTAACTAAAAAAAATTGGAAAAAAAATACTTTACCTTTCCCAATATATTTTCTAAGTCTTAAAGAATAACAGTGCACATGCACATGAGTTTATAGAGCCGTCACTAGGTGGAACCATACATCTTTGAAGTCCTACAGAAAGTTTATAGAGATGTCACTAGATGGCAGCACGTGCAATACGATCAACTTTCGAAATTAATTCCCAAAAGTTTATTAGAAATGGATGTGCACTAACTTCTCCCTTCCTAACCTACTTGTATATTATTTACTGAAGTGTACATTAATCTGATATACGTTAACTAAACTAACACTAACCTAACAAAAATAGTACTAACCTAACAAAAATATGTCTAATTGAGTTGTTGATGGTGGCGACATTGGAAGAGGAGGGGAAGATAGTGAGTTTCTTGATATTGTCTAAAAAGTCATAATGTTATTGTGTTTCTTGTAAATAAATACCAAAAAATTGTAAAAAGAATGTTATAAGTATCGTTGAAAAACATTTAAAATAAACAAAATGTTTGTAAAGATGGAAGAAGTATGTTGAGTAATAGTTTTACAAGAAAATACTATGGAAAATTAAGGGAAAGATAATGTACTGTTGAGCCAAAAATTGTTTAAAATTCCAATTTCAGGTACAGATATGCTGTTACACCAATTTGAATTCTGGATTGCAAAGAAAGAAGGCTGAAAATATATACTGTGGGATCATATTTTTTTATTTTGTTTGTTCCAGACAATAGGAATGTTGTTGAGTGGTAACTGCCTCCATTTCTTCTGAACGGGATGCTGCTTGAAGGAGAAGAAGTTGTGAAGGACGATATGTCAGAATGTAAGTAGTAATAGTAGTAGTAGCAGCCCTGGTCACTGCACTGGGAAGCGTAAGGCCTTGATAAGAGCTCACCAATGCCTTAATTTCATTCCAGCTCATCCCCGCCTGTTCAGCTTCATCCCTGATGGTATTACTCCATGTTGTCCTAGGTCTTCCTCTCCATCTTCCCAGTCCTTGAGGGTTCCAATCAAATGCTATTTGTGTGATGTTATCATTCTCTCTCTTTATCACATGACCAACCCATTCCATTTCCAAAAGTTGATTTCTTTACAGATTTAATTTTTATTTGTTCTTCTCCAAAGTTCTTTGGCCACCATATACCCAAGATATTTCTCAGGCAACGATTTACAAAAATTTGCAATTTCTTTCTACTTTGTTTTGTAGCCTTCCAAGTTTCATAGCCATATAATAAAATCAGTTTTAAATTTGAATTAAATAATCTTAGTTTAAGTTGTAAGGAGATTCATTTTGACCTCCAAATTGATTTCAATTGAATGTAAGCATATCATGCTTTCTTTATTCTGGCATCAACATCTTCATCTGAGCCACCATTCACAGATATTATACTATCCAGATATGTAAATTAATTTGTAGCTTCTTTACTTCTCCTTCTAATATAAGAGCAGAACCAATTTTATTATAAGTTCTCATTTCTTTTGTTTTATTTTTATTTATTTCCAGTCTGTTAGCTGCAAATTTATAAAAATCTTGGAGTTTTGCATTTATATCAGTAAATTATGGGCTAGTAAAGCAAACATCATCTGCATATTCTAATCTTTCTAATCTTGCATTCAAACCCCATTGTATATCATGTCTCCTACTACCCCATTCATTACTCCATCCACAACCAAAATAAACAATAGTGGGGACAACAGATATCCCTGTTTAACTCCTCTTTCAGTATTAAAAGGTGTAGAGAGTCTCCCATTATGTGAAACATAACAAAAATTCTATCGTTATAGAGATCTTTAACAATATTAATAAAATCAGAATGTAAGTTTCTATTATATTACTTTTTTTTTTGTAAGTCCATGTTTTCCCTTTACAGAGATTTAGGCGCTCTCCCCCTACAGGGAAGAATTTGAACCATATTAATTTAGTTACACTTGTTTTCGTATAGATGTCATATTGAGTGGCCTGTGGTCAGCGTTCCGCCTTATACTGACATCTAGGAAACCAAGGTAGTACTAGGACGGGAAAATTTGGTAAATTTTGCTTAGAGGCCTTTTCATTCAGGCTTAAGGATTTTTTACAAGCCTGAAAATCTTCAGACTTGGGACCCATGGCTTAAAGTCCCTCCCGGAGGACTTGCTCCTTGGATTTTTCCATCCTAAAAGATGCATCGACCCCGGCCGGGTTTGTACCCGTGACCCTCAGGACCAGAGGCAAGGATTATAACCATAGTCCACCGTGGCTGATATTACATCATAATCACTTATATCTACCTAGCCTTATGATTACAAGATGCATACCTTATATGTAAGCAGTCTCTCCTATTCTTGGATTCTGTGAAGTAGTAATGAGAAAAACAAGTCTTTTTAAATGATTGAATTACTGGTAGTCTTCTATTTTTACTTAAGGCTCCATCATCATCATCTTCAAGGTATGGGCCTGTTGACCCGTTCCGCTCCCCGGTGCACTACATGCCACAGGCGCAGGTCGTCCTTCCAACGACGTTTTGGTCTTCCTACATTTCTTCGGCCTAGAGACCTATAATGAAGCAGCTGTTTTGATAAATGATTATTTGGCATTCTTTGTATATGTTCAAACCAATTACGTTTATTTGTGTGTATTTTCTCGTGTATATTATAGAATTGTAGTTCATCTCTGATACCTTGACTTCTCTTTTGATCTCTTAGGGTCGAATTTATAAATGCATTAGACAGTAAAAGGCATTCTCTGCAGAGAAAGTTTTATCCTAATACATTTTGCTTATTCAGAAATCTATTCATGCGATAATAATTGTAAGCTACCTGACGAGGTACCTTAAGATCATAGCTCAAGATAGAAACTTATCGTGAAAATCCCGAAGGGAACTGATGGTAACCGATGTAGTTTGAAACCTTTGCAGCTTTATCCAAGATGTCGGACCTTGAAGACTTCGATCATGTTTTCGGTATATGCGGAGAAGAGGAATTTGATAGAGTCTACCAAAGAATTCAACTGGAAGAACAGGAGAATCGGCGTAATATTGCACGATGCAGACGTCGTTGTATACAGTATTATTTGTGGGATGCAAGCGTAAATGCGTTCCTCTATAGCAGACGAAAATAACGGAAGTGGTTTTATCGCTGAGAATTCTGGGTAATTTGTTGCCAATATTACGAAAACGTCAACTTTCATGCATGACCGGTAAGTTGGCCGTTAATTTGATCTCAGGAATTGCTCACGGTGAGTCAGCTCACCAGTGATTGGAAGTAATTTGAGTAGAGACTATTGTATTTGCATGCGGCCCTTAGAGATACACCTGCAACTGATCTGAGAAATCTCATTTCTATTGTCTCAATTTTATTTTTATCAGAGATCGTTAAAGGCCAAGTCTCAGACCCATATGTTAATGTTGGAACGGCTACTGTTTTGTAAAATTTTAATTGAGTTTCCCTTGTGGTCTTATTTCTCAGATATCTTCTTATTGAACCACATATCTGTTGAAATTTCCCTTAAGGCTCCATAATAAATAATAATGGCACAAATCACTTTGAAGAGCTAAGCCTAGCAGTAGGTGGCTGCTATCACTTGCTAACAGAAGATAGTAAAGAAGTCACATAGTTAACATGAAATTTTCTCTTAACCTTAGTTTTAATTTTCCACTGGATTTCACTTTTCATATCAAGTGCTTGCTTAGTTGTTGTCGTGAGGCTGAGAGGACTTCCCACCAAATTCTATACCAGTACGAAAAAGAAAAATTTCAATGGTATAGCTGGGAATTGAACTTGAGACTTCTGGGATGTTAGTCAGACATGCTGTTCCACAGAGACAGTATATTAAGATTCCATGTTAGAATATTGAAAATGTAAAGTTAAAATATTTCTTCTTTGTGTAAAATTGTTAGTCTATACAAATAAGTTAAGAAAGCAGTTGTGTGCTGTTTAGAAACAAAACAGCAATAACTTTGATTTTCAAAGTAAAAATTAAAATCCAACTAAGAAATGCAGTTTTTTTTTTGTGTAACTAAAATGTTAGCTAACCATAAAGCTTAATGTTATGTTATACAATATTTTTATGTTAGCCTCTCAATGGTAAAGCTACATATACTGGTACATTATTTGAAAAAAAAAAATTATGCAACACTCTCAGGGACAAGTTCATTTTGTTGAAGAATTATATGACAGGTAGTTTATCATTGTAGAAGTATATGACAACAAATTGAGACTAAATGAAACAACCATGTCACACCCAAGGGGTGCTCAAACAGTCACATCAATACCCAGTTTATGCCCTCCCCTCTGGCAGCAACATAGGCATATATTCTCATATGCAAACAGTCATAGAGGTGCCGAATGGTATCCTGCAAAAGATTATCCCAAGCATCTTGCACCTGTTGTTGTATTTCGGCAATGGTCTTTGCAGGCTCTAGAGAAATAGTAAGTTCCTGCTTCATCATGACCCATATGTGTTCAATTGGTGAGAGATCTGGGGATCTTACTGGCCAGGGCAGTTGTTGTACACTTGAAGAGCACGTTATATTGCAGTACCTTATGTGGATGTGTGCTGTCCTGCTGAAAAAGCACATCACCTTTATTTTTATTTTTCTTTCTAAAATAAAACTAAGTTCAATTCTGGAAAATGTTAATTTAAAAATAACATCAAAATATGAAGCTTTACTGCTTAAGTCCACTGCTGTGGTCTCGAGGTAGCGCGCTGCCTTGTCATGCAGTGGGCCCAGGTTTGATTCCTGGTCGGGACAGGCCGGGTTTTTCCTCACCTGTAAGACAAATGTCAGAAAGCTTAGGGCCCAATGGTCCCCAAAAATCATCAGGCCATCATCATCATCCTTCACCGGTGTGGAAAACAAGGGGAAGCTACCACGCCTATAATTCCCTAGTAAAGGCTGCAAAGCATAGCATGAAAATGCTATGATTGCAGTGAAAGACTGCCCTCTGGCAGAATTACTATGGATGGATTACTGCTTAAAATTAATGTATAAATTCTGAATAAAAATACTTAGAATAGAAGTCATTAGATGGTGTTGTTGGTAGCAATTGCTACCGGCCTTCTGATGAAAGAGATTGTATATGTGGAAAGAATTGTTGATGTTCGTATTGGAGTTCGGATGATGTAATCAGTATCATACTGATGCGCATAGTCAGATCCAAGGTTTGAATCCTTGTCCGAGCATTAATTTTTCTTTCTAAAATAAAACTAAGTCCAATTCTGGAAAATGTTAATTTAAAAATATCAAAACATCACCTTTATGTCGACGAAATGGCAGTAACATGAGGTTAACTAACATGTTAATAAGAATATAATATCTAACAAATTAAAGAAATTCAGAAAGATAAAACAACTTAAAGAATGCTCTACCCTACAAATGGTTAGTAAAGAAAAGAAGAATTTCAAGAAAATTACTTACCATCCAATAGTACATGGGAAATTTAAAAAAATATTTGACAAATACAACATTCATATTTAATTTAAGGAAGTTATATTTTGAGGTTATTTTAATTATATTATTTTTTGTCTGGACATCTTACCTCAATATTAATGTTGATTTGTTCTTGAGCATGTTTCAAATGACGATAAAACAGAATTGTTTTGAAACATGTCCAAGAACAAATCAACATTAATATTGAGGTAAGATGTCCAGACAAAAAATAATATAAATACAACATTACTTTGGCACCAATTAATAAATTTAGTCTGGAAATACTTTTAAATACCAATAAAAATCAACATCCCAGACAGTAAGAAATCCGGAATTTATCAAATTAATTGTAATGATTGTAGCAAAGTATACATAGGAAAAACAAAAAGGAATTTAGAAACACGCACTAAAGAACATTTTAGAAATATTAAAAATTGTGAAATTGAAAAATCAGCATTGCTGCACATAGTTTACTAGAACATCATAAAATTGAAAAAGAAGCGAAACTTTTGAAACAATTGGATAAACCGTTGGAATTGACAATTTGGGAAATGATATTCATTCAGAAGAATAAATATCGATCTATGAATTTCGATATTCCGATGGATAAAAATTTAATTACAAAGTTTATAATCCCAACGAAAGATGGTAGCACAAGAAGTGATGTCACTAAAGAAATCAACAATCACGGAATTTCATCAGTGGATGCCATGACTGAAGAGGGACATGATATTGTCTGAAACTGTCGGTATCAAAGAAGTTTGAAAATGTATGAGGTGAGTCGATTAAAATATGTTCTCCACTCATTATTAACCTATGCACTGTTTACTTTACCATGCAGAAACACCAAAAGTTACACTGAATTGTAACTGATGGCCCCCATACCATGAAGCCTGGGTTGAGCCTGTGTATTGTGGGCAAATGTACTCTTGAAGATGATGGTCACCAGGTCTATGCCTTATATGTGTACGTCAATCACTCACATAAAGATAGAACCTACTTTCATCACTGAAGACAACAGATTATCATTCCACTCACAAGTTGACTCTTTCATGACACTAGAATAGCCGTGCTTGGAGGTGTCGTTGTGGAAGTGTAGCCTGGTCTGAGGTACATGTGATCTTAGCCCTGCTCCAAGAATATGGTTCCCAATGGTCCTCAATGACACAGCAGGTGCAACATGTGCCTGGATTTCTTCCCAAGATGCTGTTCGGGCAGCCACTGCTACTTGCACAATGATGTGTGTGTGTATTATGTGGCTATCCAGAATCTGGTCACGGGTGTGGAAATGTTCCATAGCAGCGACATACCACCATTATGTTGTGCCCAACATGTGTATCAATCCATTGATATGTCCATCCAGCTTCCTGCAGGCCTATAATGCAACCCCGTTCAAATGTAAAGGTGGGTTGCTGGGTGTGATGTCCCAAGTTGTAGATTTGTGATTGTAATAATTTGAATCCCTTTAATTCTGCCACGGCACTAATAACTCCCGTCAGGGGAATGAGGAAAAGTTTCTTACACAAACAAATAATGACACTTTATTTAACAGTTAAACTAAAAGTTATTTTATTAAAACTATCACTTCCGTTTAGATGAATCTTGTAGATTAATAATTCAAAAGACTCCGGCTTAGGTTAATACTTTTCACTTATAGAAGATTACCATTTTATGTATATAATGGATGACGAATTCTAACGGTCAATCCTTCAAGTATTATACTGTATTTCCACTTATGGACTGTTTGTATTCAAGATGGATGAAATTTATATTACTATATAAATTTCCATAACTCCAACACTATTCTTTCATTAATAGTGAGTGGAGAACATATTTTAATCGACTCACCTCATACATTTTCAAACTTCTTTGATACCGATGGTTTCAGACAATATCATGTCCTTCATCAGTCATGGCATCCATGATATTGTCTGAAACCGTCGGTATCAAAGAAGTTTGAAAATGTATGAGGTGAGTCGATTAAAATATGTTCTCCACTCACTATTAATGATATAACCTCATAATGTTTACTTCCCAATATTAATTTAAATATAACTATTCTTTCAACTAATATAATGAAAATAAACAACTATTCTCTCATATCTTGAGGAGCCGTTGCTTAACATGTCTGATCTAGTATTGTAGCCATCTTTTTTATTCTGTTATAACCTCGATGTTCTGATTGGTCCAACTGAAAAGGAAGGAGTACTGCTAGCTGACTCCCATCCAATTCGTCCAATCCCATTTATTTGTTTATAAAAATATCAATTTGAATATTTAAAGTATTTTACATATATTGAATCAGTTAGAAAAACATCTAACTGTATTAACAGTTTATATTGACCAGTTTGAATTTTTTTATATACTTATAAAAATTTGAATTCTTTAAATCAATCTTATGTCCATTCTTCATATAAATAAATATAATTATATTTAAATATTAAATAAACAAAACAAAAACCCTTATTATTATTATATGGGGATAAATATCCGGTTTTAAATGGCTAAAGCTATTCAACAGGAGTATGAAGGCTACTCATTGGGGAGATATACAGGGCTTCCAATATAAAACTGGACCGGCCTCACGGAGTTTCACCCGGCACGCAGTGCTGTCTCTTCCTCCTGCAATTCACCCTGCCTGCCACCCGTCCTTGAACTGTTTCTCACCTTATAGAAAATGCTGGAAATGTTGTCCTCCTGCAGTTAAACAGGCATTATACCGAGTAAACACATTTAGATTGACACGCTGTAGTTCGGGCACTGTCAAGTTTCTGATTTCATTTCTGGAAGGAGGTAATTGTCCAGGGAAGTTCCGAATAAATTCCTCGCGAACACGACGAGCTGATTCGTATTTATAATAACATTTACACACATAAATTCGCTGCTCTAATGTCAGCTGATGTCTCATCTTGTCGAACGATAGTAAACTGACTAGTTCAAGGACGAGCGGCTGGAAGAGTGAAAGGCGGACGAGGAGAGAGCACTGCCTGATGGGTAAAACCCCATGAGGCCGGTCCGGGTTTATATTGGAAGCCCGTTAGTTGTACCCTAGAGTAAATGTTACAAACACCACCTTTGAAAACATCACTGTTACTATCTGTAGAGTCAAAACAGAGGGCACACATACAGGCCTCCTGAGCACCATCTGATTGCCAATAACGTGATAAATGGATCACTAACACAACTAGCCCTCAATATGTACATATTATGTCCTGGTGCCAATGAACATTGTCTTTGGGAGTGTTGCATTTTTTTCCCAGCATTGTTTAATAATAGTATTTTGTTTACAATTACCAGAAAATTAATATAAAAGAAAATT
This sequence comes from Diploptera punctata, assembly GCA_030220185.1. Classification (NCBI taxonomy): domain Eukaryota; kingdom Metazoa; phylum Arthropoda; class Insecta; order Blattodea; family Blaberidae; genus Diploptera; species Diploptera punctata. Next base: position 1,036,489 of record JASPKZ010000425.1, on the reverse strand, counting down.
CAATAATTGTGCAACTAGAAAATGAAGTTAAAAATGATTTATTACAGTAGATTATGTAAATTGATAACTTAACTCAAATTTAATAATTATTCATAGAGCATAATTGTACACATATAATTCATCATCATCATCACTCCAGGGATTAGGCAATTACCCGTTCCGACTTCATAATGCATCAGCCCAACGTCTTCTAGATCTTCCAACATCACGTCTTCCTCTTGCTTGATAATTTCTTGCTAACAATGGATATCTCTCCTTACTCATTCCATCCATATGATCGATCCATTTATGTCTGTAATTTGTGATCTTATCCAATAAAGGCTGTACTTTCAATTCTTCTCTTATATCCTCATTTCTTATTCTATCAAGTCTTGTACATCCTTTTACTTGTCTTAGGAACCTCATCTCTGCCGTCTGTATTCTATCCTTCTGTTTTTTCATTGGATAAATAATATATGCATTAAAAGCAAATATCCTCAACTCGTGTCTAACTCAGGGCTGCGTTGAGAGATGAGTCTCTTATATAGATGTCTGTGAATGACAAGGGTGCTGGCTGACCATGCCTGATGCACCATCATGGGGCAGATGAACAAAATTAAATTAAATGGATGAGATGAGTATGGAGAAATAGTGGAATGAAATTGTGGCAGGGGAAAATGGGAGAAAACCTCGAGAAAAATATACCCAAGCACCGTTTCATCCACCTCCTTCTTTTTCTTCTTTAGTAGGCAACTAAACCTCATTGAAGTTTTGGCCTCTTCAACAATTTTTCTCCACCTGGATCTATTCTGGATACAGACTGGTCAATTTCCAATTTTCATTTCTAATATATCTTTTATAACATCATCCTGCCATCTGTTTTTTGGGTGACCAGCTGTTGTGGTGCATATTGGTTTCCATTTGTATATTCTTCTTACAAGCTTGCCTTCCTGCATTCTATTTATATGTCCAAACCAGTGCAGTCTTTGAGCTTTAATGTGGTTTATTATATTTTAATTTCATATTAGATTATTTAATTCAGAGTTCATTCGTATATGCCATGTGCCATCACTTTCTCTAATTGGTCCAAAAATTCTCCGTAAGATCTTCCTTTCAAAGATTAATAGTTTTTGTTTATCAAATTCCTTCAGTACCCATGTTTCACAGCCATAAGTTATAATCAGTCTTATTACTGCCATTTCATCCACCAAGAAGCCCAATATATGCATTTTATAATATATAATTGAGGAGTTGAATGGAATATGGGCATAACTCATGTTTTTCCCTTTTTTCCATTCAATATATTTTTGGACTTGCCATTTTGCAGTTGGTCAGCCTGAAAGGTTTTGTTTCGATATCTCGATTACAGCAGGTTCAGCAGCTGATGGTATCAATTAAAATAAACAACAATGTTATGCATTTAGTTATATATCAGTTTCTAATATCTCAAAACATATATTTTTTAATTGTGCCCATATTCCATTCAACTCCTCAATTTATTTAATATGATGGAAACTCTAAAAGTGTTATTTTTTTTTACAGCAAGCCAAGAACAAATTGGGAGTGGAGGTACTGGAAACGAACATGTTGGAGGTATAACTTCTTTAAAATAAATTATTGGTTAATGTATATAAAGATAAAAATTTTTTATATTTAAATTAATATCGGGAAGTAAACATTATGAGGTTATATCATTAATAGTGAATGGAGAACATATTTTAATTGACTCACCTCATACATTTTCAAACTTCTTTGATACCGACGGTTTCAGACAAAATCATGTCCTTCATCAGTCATGGCGTCCATTGATGAAATTCCGTGATTGTTGATTTCTTTAGTGACATCACCTCTTGTGCTGCCAATCTTTCGTTGGGATTATAAATTTTGTAATTAAATTTTTATCCACCGGAATATCGAAATTCATAGATCGATATTTATTCTTCTGAATGAGGCGATGTCACTAAAGAAATCAACAATCACGGAATTTCATCAATGGACGCCATGACTGATGAAGGATATGATTTTGTCTGAAACCGTCGGTATCAAAGAAGTTTGAAAATGTATGAGGTGAGTCAATTAAAATATGTTCTCCATTCATTATTAATAAAAATTTTTATTCAGAATTTAAACCACTTTCTTTAATTAAATGCATTTCTCCCTGAACATTTTACTGATGGTACTATTAATACTATTTTATGTTAGGATAGCATAATAGATCTTTTAATTCACATTTCTAGGTCTCTTAACATTTTTTATCATATTCACAGTTATTTCAGTGCAGTTCAAATTTTAATATTGTAATGTGATGAAATTTGCAGTTTTGCAAATATAAAATACAAGATCTATAGCATTGATGCAGATTTAACTATTCCTAAACCAGTTTTTATTAGCAGTTTTTCAAATGAAAAATATAAAAGGGTCACATTCAGTACCAGGCACTGAGCAGGGCATTTAAACCCACAGGCCAGCCATTTAAATACCCCAGCTACCCTTTTTGTGGCACTTCAGAAATGGACCATTATTCACAAACTATTAGTCCTAGAAAGTTCAAATTTTGTACATACCTAAAGGAGATATCCTAGTAGGATTTGATGGTGAGATAACTTGGGTGATTGACATCACATAGTATTGACGTATCAATTTCAGGAAGTGGAAGTTCATCTTCACTTTCACTTTGTGAATTTTCTAATTCACGAATCAGTTCGTCACCTGAATCATAATTATACAAAATATTCACTAATTCTTCTTCAGTGAGACATTTTTCTTTCGCCATGGTTTCACTCGCGCACAAAGAACAGCGCGATAACGAGAAACAAGTACGAATTCCATGTGTTGTTTGTTTAAAAAATAAAAGGGGATTCATCAAGGTTAAACATGTCAAACGGGAATAGAAAATGTACATTTACATGCCATCTATGATCTCCAAGACATATTAAGCCAACACAATATTTAGGCGCTGGATATAAATACGGTTTGTTCGCGCCTGCTCTAAAGCGAGTTAAGTGACCGACGGCCGCATACATGAGAGTCTCCTTAAATGCCTTAACTGGTTTACGGTACTGAATGTTTTAAGATAATCAGATATTCTAGGATTATCTTGCATATTGTGAAACTTAATGTCATTTTGGTAACAAAATGTTCTGTAGAAAATCCTACTTTCAACCTTGGCCAATCTAAATTTTGCTAGCATTTTTAATGAATGATTTAAAATTATAATTTTGTATTTGGTATAAGTTTTGGGACAATAGAAGGAAAACATGATTTATTGTTTTTTATTTCTATCAATAAAGCAATTACAAAATAAATAATTAAACTATATGGCATGACTGCTTAGAAGGCCCTTGGCCTACCAACCAGCTGCTGGCCTCACATCCATGTGTATTAATCACAGAGGTTAGCGATCAAATAGCCAATTTAGGGGTTACATATGGTCAATATATTGGGTCACCCAGCTGTTATAGATGGCTTTCTTAATCTAGATAAGTAACACTACTATGTTTTAAATATTAATTTTCTAAATTGCCTCTAAAAATAAGGAAATTGTCAGTTTTTGGCTGAAAATTTTTACAGTAAAATGCTTATAAATTAATGTTAAACTGAGACAAGTATGGTTACGATACTGGGTAATTATCAAGAAACGTATGAACAATTAAATAAAGATAACAGGATTAGTTCATCATTCTCTATCATTTTAATTAGTTTATTGTTGAAAAAAAGTGCTTTGATACTAGATGTCTCTCTCTATCTCCTTCTGTCTTCCCTTCCTTTGTCCTTTATCCTATTTTCTATTCCATATCTATCTCAATTCTAACTTCTTCCATACAATGCAAATTACTTTATTACATATTATAAATAACATTACTACTTCAATGTTTTTATTATTAATTTCATCATCTCAATGATGGATACATTATATTAGAAGAGAAAAATTATATGCTCAGACAGGGACTTGAACCTGGGACCCTTGGTTCTCTAGACCAATGTTTTTATTATTAATTTCATACAACTCAATGATGGATAAATTATATTTGAAGAGAAAAATGTTGTTGTTGTTTTCAAATGCTGGGCCTTGGCAATGAAGCCATTAGCTGTGTATGACGTCCTGCAGATGTCCCCACCCGGAGATCCGGAAAGGGGACTGTTTTACCTCCGGAAAATTTGTCTGAAGGATTTGCCATTGTTCAGCATAAATGTAACCGTTTTTTAAGCAGGCACCAATTTTTTATTTGTAATGGTGGTTACATCACCCACTCACATAAACCCCCAGTATGACTGGAGGGCCACACATGCCGTTGGTTAATGGGTCCATCGGACCTTGCCGGGAGGATATATATTTTTTGTATCCACCGACCATTCTCACAAGCACCATTTGTGGACCATTTCGACGCTGTGGCATGCCAGCATAAGTTTTGAAATAGCATTTCCTCTATTTCTGATGGTGTGGTTATACCGCCATTACTCGGTCCTCATAGCCTCATTTGTAAGAGCAGATTGCACCACGAGCAGGTTGAGGTTGAGATTTGGATAGGAGAGGTTATGGAATGCACTTCACTATCCTTTGCAACCCTTGAAGAGAAAAATTATATGCTCAGACGGGGACTCTTGGTTCTCTAGACCAAGTGCTCTACCAACTGAGCTACCGGAGCAAGTACCAATCTAAACACAAATCTTTCTCTATATATGTTGCAATTCCCGCCATTTGCAAAGATAGAAGCAAAGGCTTCATAGCGTTTAGTGGATGGGAATTGCAATGTATATAGAGAAAGATTTGCTTTTAGATCAGTACCTGTTCCGGTAGCTCAATGGTAGAGCATTAGATCTAGAGAACCAAGGGTCCCGGATTCAAGTCCCAGTCTGAGCGTATAATTTTTCTCTTCAAATATATCATTACTACTTACTAGGGATTTCGGTGGGACTCGAAACTTGGACATTCAGAATTATAGCACAGTGCCTTAACGACCTTGGCTAATTAATCACGCTGAGGAAGTAATGTTTTTATAATTATATTATTTTTGGTCTGGACATCTTACCTCAATATTAATGTTGATTTGTTCTTGGACATGTTTCAAAACAATTCTGTTTTATTGTCAGCTTTCCCAGACTGGTTTTATTTATGTTGCATTATGTTGCACCACCTGGATGTCGATGTCAGCTCCATCCTGTGGTTGGCCAAAGAACCTCCAAACAAGGTCACCCTCCATCGGAATATCAAAATTCATAACTCTGTTTCTGTTCTTCTGAATATAAATTTTTTCCCAAATAGTCAACTCTTTTGTATTTTCTAACTGTTTTAATAATTTAGTGTCTGAATTTATATTATGTTTTTCAGACCAAACATGAGCAGCAACTGCAGATTTTTCAATTTCTCCATTTTTAATATTTCTTATGTGTTCTTTGGTTCTAATTTTTAGGTTTCTTTTTGTTTTCCCTATATATATCTTTTCACAACCCATGCATTCAATTTGATATATTCCTGACTTTTTATTTTTATCAGTTTTTTCATTTTTGTTGGTTTTTGTTAGTTTATTTAAACTGTAGTTATTTTTTGGTGCTAATTTAATATTAAACTTCTCAAATATATTTTGAAATTTATTATGTACCCAGGGGTGATATGTGAATTTCCTATATTTTTTCATAGGTGGTTCTTCTTTTTCAAGATTACTTCTGTTTATCATTTTTTGTTTTTTATACTTTTCTATCCTTTTATGTACCATTTTTTCATCAAACCCATTTTTTCTTGCTACTTTGATTATGTGTTTTTTCTCATGTTTGAAATTATGTTAAAAATTTTTCAAAGGCAACCTTTAACCTAAAAGAGACAAAATTGTTAGAAAACGGTGTAAAAACAGCAATAGATTATTCCAATAGAATAGAAGAATACATAGTGGACATTGAAAATTCAATAGAAGGGTTAGTTACAGAAGAAAAAATAATCATCAGAAAAAAAGTGAAGAAATTTTGAATAAAATAAAGAATACAAATAAAAATCCAGTTTGTAAGGAAAATTTAAAAACACTCAAAGAAATAAATAACAAAAATGTTGTATATACAAAATCAGATAAGGGTAACCAAATTATAATTCTGGACCAAGAAGATTATCAAAATAGAATGGAAAAACTTTTGAAAGAAAAAGAGTATATAAAAATTAAGAATGAACCCCTACCAAAAACCATAAAAAAAGTGGAAAACTGTTTAAAAAATGTTAAAATTCTATCCAAGAAAGAAAAATTTCAATTAAAAGTAAGCAACCCAAGAAACCCTAATATACATGGACTTCCAAAAATTCACAAACCTGGAAACAAAATGAGGCCAATAATTAACAATATTGGATCACCAACCTACAAAATTTCGAAATGGCTGAATAATCAATTTAAAAGAATTAACAATTTTGAAAGTCTGCAGATTGAAAATTCATTGGAATTAGTTAAGAAATTAGAAAAAGTGGAAATTGAACCCACAGATAGATTGGTTTCGTTTGTAGTAGTTTCACTATTCACAAATGTACCGAAACAAAAAACTTTGGAGATATTGAACAATTGATTAAGAAAAAACAACATAGACAGAGAGATCAAAGAAGATTATTTGAAATTAACTGAGTTATGCATTGACCAAATGTTTTTTACATTCAATGGGAATTTCTATAGACAAAAATCAGGGCTCTCAATGGGAAACCCATTATCACCTTTCCTGGCAAAATTATTTATGAGCGATTTTGAATGTAAAATCACTAAAGCACATCCCACAATGTTTAAATTTTGGAGTAGATATGTTGATGATATAATTTGTATTGTTAAAGAAAAACATGTAGAAGATTCCCTAAAACTATTAAATTTACAGAGTACAAACATTAAATTCACCAAAGAAATAGAAGACAAAAAACAAATACCTTTTTTGGATCTTAAATTGGCCAGAAACGAAGAAAAAAGAAGAAAATTGAATTCGGGATTCATAGGAAAGAAACTCATACGGAAAATTTTATAAAATCAACAGGGTTCAATCCAATTGGACATAAATTAGCAGCATTTAATAGTTTAACTCATAGATTGGTAAACTTACCCTTAAACGAAGAAGATTTCAAACATGAGAAAAAAACACATAATCAAAGTAGCAAGAGAAAATGGGTTTGATGAAAAAATGGTACATAAAAGGATAGAAAAGAATATAAAAACAAAAAATGATAAACAGAAGTAATCTTGAAAAAGAAGAACCACCTATGAAAAAATATAGGAAATTCACATATCACCCCTGGTACATAATAAATTTCAAAATATATTTGAGAAGTTTAATATTAAATTAGCACCAAAAAATAACTACAGTTTAAATAAACTAATAAAAACCAAAAACAAAAAAATGAAAAAACTGATAAAAATAAAGTCAGGAATATATCAAATTGAATGCATGGGTTGTGAAAAGATATATATAGGGAAAACAAAAAGAATATTTAATTTTAGGAAGTTATATTTTGAGGTTATTTTAATTATATTATTTTTGGTCTGGACATCTTACCTCAATATTAATATTAATATTAATATTGAGGTAAGATGTCCAGACCAAAAATAATATATATAAAACAAAAAGAAACCTAAAAATTAGAACCAAAGAACACATAAGAAATATTAAAAATGGAGAAATTGAAAAATCTGCAGTTGCTGCTCATGTTTGGTCTGAAAAACATAATATAAATTCAGACACTAAATTATTAAAACAGTTAGAAAATACAAAAGAGCTGACTATTTGGGAAAAAATTTATATTCAGAAGAACAGAAACAGAGTTATGAATTTTGATATTCCGATGGAGGGTGACCTTGTTTGGAGGTTCTTTGGCCAACCACAGGATGGAGCTGACATCGACATCCAGGTGGTGCAACATAATGCAACATAAATAAAACCAGTCTGGGAAAGCTGACGATAAAACAGAATTGTTTTGAAACATGTCCAAGAACAAATCAACATTAATATTGAGGTAAGATGTCCAGACCAAAAATAATATAATTAAAATAACCTCAAAATATAACTTCCTAAAATTAAATATTAATGTTTTTATAAGCCTTATTTGTTATTATCTAGATTTTGGGAAATCATAATTTAATTTTAATATTTCCTACGAATTGTAAATTACTTATCATAACGAAATTACTTGGTTTTAGGTATGAAAATGTAGAAATATTGTCAGAAAATAAGATAATTAAAATTGTTAAAATGTGATGTCATTCCCATTGTTTATCTTCAACATTCATGTTTTATTAATACAGATGGCACAGCAATTTTATTTAAGTTTAATTTCTAATTAAACCAATGTAAAAATCTAACCGAAATGTGACCTCCTGCTGGAGTTCGGAATTCCTAATAAGTTAGTTAGACATATATGAATGTGTCTAAATGGCACAAAGAGTAGGGTGTGTGTAGGCAAACAGTTTTCGGACACATTTGAAATCCAGAATGGGTTGAAGCAAGGAGATGCACTATCTCCTCTATTTAATTTTGTACTAGAGCATGCCATTAAATCTTTAGAGAATGAGGAAGGCTTACAACTCAATGGTATTAATAAGCTATTAGTTTATGCTGATGATGTATTATTGGCTGATAGCGAGGAGATACTAAAGGACAACACGCACACACTATTGAGTAACACCAAGAAATTAGGACTGGAAGTAAATATCAACAATAAAACTAAATATATGATCACACATAGAAATTCATTATATAATGGAAATGGACAGCTAATGACAAATGAGGGAAATTTTGAGGAAGTGGCTGAATTCAAATACCTAGGAACAATAATCACAAATAGGAATGAGACGCACAAAGAAATTAAACATAGGCTCAATTCTGGAAATGCATGCTATTATGCATTGCAGAGACTTTTGATGTCCAACTCCTTTCAAAAAATGTTAAATTGAAAATATATAAAACTATTATTCTACCAGTTATATTATATGGGTGCGAAACATGGACTCTTACTTTAAGGGAGGAAAGGAGATTACGAGTATTTGAGAATAAAGTACTTAGGAAAATTTTTGGACCAAAGAGAGATGAACAGACAGGTGAATGGAGAAGACTTACATAACAATGAACTACATGGTCTTTATAGGAAGCCAGATATAAAAAGAACAGTTAAGTCTCGTAGACTGCAATGGGCAGAACATGTTGCACATATGGGGAATGAAAGACTTACCTGGAGGCTTCTTGTAGGAAAGCCAGAGGGAAAACGCCCAGTTGGTAGACCAAGAATGAGGTGGGAGAATAACATTAACTATGATTTGAGGGAAGTAGATTATACAGGGAATGATTGGAAAGCATTAGCTCAGGACAGGGATGTATGGAGAGCTTATGTCCGCGTGGCCATGGACCTACGGGTTCGATAGTGCCAGTGAGTAAGTAAGTAACAAAAAACAACTAAGGTTAGTGTGAATTTATTTTGATTAGTGTGAAATTATTTTTGTTAGCTTTTAAATTGAAGATACGTGTGTTAAAAGTGTTATATAACTAAAAAATTATTCTTTGAATATCGGAAATGGAATGATGTTTATTAACTATTATGTAATATATAGTCCAAAATCAGAATATGTTCGCGTTCCGAAAACCTGCTTGAAGGGTGGCTTTGCCCCCCTCAACCCCCAAACTGCTTAACAAACCATAAAATTGCATGTAAATATTAAGTAAAATATAATAAAACTAGTTTACCGCCATATTGAAAATGAATGTGACCAACTGTAGTTCACATTATGAATACCAAGCATCGTTCACTAGTTCAAATGAACAGATTCTTATATAGTTCATACAACGTTTCTTGGTAATTATCCAATACTGTATCTATTCGTCCACTGCTGTTGTCTTGAGGTAGCATGCTGCCTTGTCATGCAGCAGGCCCAGGTTCGATCCCCGGTTGGAGCAGTTTTTCTGGGTGAGGTTTTTATGGGGGTTTTTCCTCACCTGTAAGACAAATGTCAGGAAAACTTTAAGCCCAAACGGTCCCCGAAATCATATGGCCATCATCATCATCATCATCATCATCCTTCACCGGTGTGGAAAGCAATGGGAAGTTAAAATATAAAATTATGGAATATTCACCTGAAATGTCTGTCTCCTCAACTTAATTAATTATTTAACTGTAGCGCTTTTGGGGCTTGTCCCATCATCGGCAGGATTCAAAACTGGTGTTTTTTTCTGAAGATCTGGTAGAGGGGGTTACATGTATTGGGTTTGTTTTCGTTTATCAGATTGTCGTTGTTGTGAGTTGCTTTCATGATTTCCATCTCTTCGAGTACGTTTATCTTCGCTGGATTATTTTCTCTGTGCATTACTGTTAGGGTGTTTTCAATATTTAACATGTGATTTCCTTCATGGATAACGTGTTTTGCATAGCTTGATTTTCCTTCTGCGTGAATAAAGTCTCGAAAATGTTCTTTAAATCTAATGTTAAAACTTGTTTGTTCTTCCTATATAACATTTGTTGCAGTCCTTACATGTCAATTTATATACTCCTTTGCTGTTGAAAATGTTATTTTCTTCAATGTTATTGTTTATTATGTTGTTTAATTTGTTATTAGTTCTGTATGCTATTTTTACGATTTTATCGGCTTTCTTTAGTGTATTGGCTAATTTTGTCGTTTCTTTTCCTGTGTATGTAAGTGTTATCCATGTTTTCTTGTTGTTGTCAGATTCTTTTTCTAGTTTAGTTATGTTGGTTATATTGTTCTTCCTTTTTTTGTTTATTTACGAGTTTATCTATGATTTCTTCATTATAGCCATTGGTTTTTGCATATATTTAATGTAGATGAGTTCTTGAACATAATTGTCTTTGCTTAATGGGAGTTTTAACATTCTATTGATTAAGCTGTTAAATGTACTTATTTTTTGTTGAAAAGGGTGTGTAGATTTTTTTGTTTATGGCCAGAGCATTGTTTGTAGGTTTCCGGTAGATGTTGATTTCTAGTTTATTGTTGTGTAGAATTTTGGTTATAGACAAATCTAAGTAGTTTATACTATTATTAACTTCTATTTCTTTGGTGAAAGTGATTTTTTCATGCATGTTATTTAAGTCTTGTAATATTTCTTTTTCTTCTCTATTTTCATTGTCGTATATTATTAGTATGTCAACAACATATCGTACTATCAGTTTTATGTTAAATTTGCGTATTAGTTCCTCAAAATGTTTATTTTCCAGTTCTTATAGGAAGATTTCGGCCATTATTCCGGATGTAGGATTCTCCATTGGGATCCCGTCTTCTTGAATAAAAAGTTCATTGTTAAATTGGAAGTAATTTTGTTTTATTGTTGTTATTATTAATTTATTTAACTGATTGATATAGTTTCATTTATCAGGATATTTGTGTAGAGGTTTTTTATGTCGAATGACGTCATTTTAGTGTTTCTATTGATTTCTAAATGATGTAGTTTGTCTGCTAGTTCAAATGAGTTCTTAATTGTATAATGATTTTCAAGTTTGGCATCATTTTTTTTTTCTGAGCTACTAATTTGGAAATTTTATAGTTAGGAGCATTCATGCAATTAACAACTGGTCTTATGGGAATGTTGTCTTTATGGATTTTTGGAAGGGCTTTCATTACTGGTGATGAGGGAGTATTATTTATCCATTTTTGTCTAAGACGAATTCCTGACACACATCAACAACATAAACTCCAGTATACAATTCACCATAGAAAAAGAAACATACAACAACATAGCATTCTTAGACATCCTGGTCAAAAGGGAAGAAGACAGCAACATTTACCACACTATCTACAGAAAACCTACCCACACGGACAGGTATCTTCATAAAACCTCTAATCATCACCCTAAGCAAAAATTTGGAATCATCAAATCATTGACAGATCGAGCCAAAAAACGTCATCCGGATTTATTAAAAACGGAACTTCAACACCTCCAGACGGTATTCACAGCCAATGGATACACCAGGAAAGAAATCAACCGAGCCAATCATCCCAGACGATACAACAGCAACAGCAGCAAGGAATCAGAGGAAAAAACTTCAACCAGGGCATTTTTACCGTTCATCAAGAATGTAACAGACCGCATTGGAAAACTTCTAAAGAAAGAAGACATAAAGACAGTATACAGGCCTACCAAGAAAATCAAGAACCTTCTCAGACCTATAAAGGATCAACTCCATCCTCATCAGACAGCAGGCATATACAGGATTCCATGCAGTTCTGGAAAAGTGTATATAGGCACCACTAAATGCACCATCGCAACCAGTCTTAAGGAGCATGAAAGATACAGTCGTCTTAAACAAATAGATAAGTCGGCAGCAGCAGAACACTCTTTACTTGATGGCCACAGGGTACAATACCAGAATACAGACATATTATCTAACTGCACACACTATTTTACCCGTCTACAACGAGAAGCCATCGAAAAATTCAAACATAATAACAGTTTCAACAGAAAAGAAGAATCATTAGAAGTCAACAAAGTATGGATACCGGTTCTAAAAAACGCAAAATGTAAACCTCTACAAGCACAGTCGACTAGACTATCAAACAGCAATCTCAGTGGAACAATGGAAGTCCCTACCACTGACCAATCAGAAGACAGATATAACGTACAGTCGACTAGACCATCAAACAGCAATCTCATTTGAGCAATGGAAGTCCCTAACGCTGACCAATCAGAAGGCAGATACAACTTACGAACACATCGCGGTGAACGTATAAATAAGACAGACAGCGGACAGAATTGCCAGTCTCAAGACAACCCTTGAGGATGCCAGACGCAGTCTCTGGCGAAACGTCGAGGAACTAAAAGCCTCACGACCATAGCCTACAGCCCGAAAATCTTCTTCAAGATCATCATATAAATTAATTGTTGCAAATCATTTTCGGGTCCCGCGCCGTAGCCGAGTGGTTAAGGCAGGAAGCCTTGGCGCAGAGCTACGGGACTTGCGCTGGTTCGAGTCTCCATGGGGGAAGAAATTTTCTCATGGTATTTCGGCCAGTATGGGACCGGTGCCCACCCAGCATTGTGAGGCATTTGGGTAGCTACAATAAGTAGCGGCTCCAGGTTGAGAAAACCAGCTATAACGGCTGGGGGACTCGACATGCTGACCACATGTCACCCCAAAACTGGCTGATGATCATCTACCTCTGTGATTGACATATGTGGATATTAGGCCAGCAGCTGGCTGGTAGTCTAAGGGCCATCTAGGCCTGTCGCGCCAGGAGTTTTTAAAAATCATTTTCGGAAAGTGCCAGAAGAGCTAAATTGTCTGCAAAAAGAATAGCATCGAGTTTGAGGTTCCTATTGATGGGTATATATCCTTGTTGTGTTTTCCTCCATTCGTTTATTAATTTATTCATATATATAATGAAAAGCACTGGTGAAAGTCCACATCCCTGTCTTACTCCAGTGTTTATCTTTTCCCAAGAAGATAATTTGCCATCTTGTTTAACAGAGATTTCATTATCTTTATAGATGTTGAAGATATTAGTAATATATTGTTGTGGAACGTTATCATCAGCTAAAATTTGTAGTAATATATTTCTGTCTACTTTGTCAAAAGCCTTTATGAAGGCAATATGAGTTTCTATATTGAATTCCTTGTGCTTTTCTAATAGTAGTTTTAGAGTGAAGAATCAATCTGTACAAGATATACTCTTTCTGAATCCATTCTGCTCTTCTTCAATTATATTTTCATAAATTTTTTTTCAATTTATTCTTGACTATATTAAGCATCAATTTTATATCCAGAGTAGTAATATATTTCTGTCTACTTTGTCAAAAGCCTTTATGAAGGCAATATGAGTTTCTATATTGAATTCCTTGTGCTTTTCTAATAGTAGTTTTAGAGTGAAGAATCAATCTGTACAAGATATACCCTTTCTGAATCCATTCTGCTCTTCTTCAATTATATTTTCATAAATTTTTTTTCAATTTATTCTTGACTATATTAAGCATCAATTTTATATCCAGAGTTCAACAAGCTAATTCCACGATAGTTATCTTTGATTTGGCGACTTACTTTTTTGAAGATTGGTGTTACAATGGATTTGTTCCAGCTTTGTGGTGGTTCATAATGTTTACTTCCCAATATTAATTTAAACATTTATATATATATTTAAGAAACATGTCACTCTGCTATATCATAAAAATCCTAGCTCCAGTAATAAGAATTAGTCACCCTAGAACAACCACATACTGTGATAATTTTAAATTGGATAGAAAATAATTTGATAGACATTAGAGCTCTCGCTTCATATATTAAGAGAACGTAGATTATGTCAGTTGAAAAAAAATTCTATCTGTACCAACATATGTGAGATAAAGTAATTGTGTTGCATAAACTGGTATAGTATGATAAAATAACTTATCATGGAAAGAGCATTCAATGGATTTATATGTAAAAGACAATTACGTTAAAGGATAAGAAGATTTACTCATGTTGTGGGCTTCTCTTACATCACTTCAGCATATTTTCCTGTTGTACGTAGACAATAACATTTTTATCTTAGGAATGTTCATTTAGAACATATTGGACATTAATTAAATTGAATTATAAGATAATAATTGAATTTAAATTGAGATAAATTACAGAATAACTGTATATTTTCAAATATATTAGTTGAAAAATTGTTTAAATATAAATGAAGGAAAGTTCTAGCAATAAAACTTTAATATTATATTTCCATGAAAGCTTGTCAAATTTACAAATCAAGAGCTTCAGAACATTTGAATACTACTATATTATCAATTTGTTATAAAAGTGGATTAGTTGAATTGTATATGTGTTTCTCCTGAGTTATCTACGAGTTGGAATCCAGTGAACTCTAGTTATATAGAAGATGCTAATTTTACTATTTATATTTATAGAATTGTTTCTCAATATATTGATGCATACTACTTTCTCTATAAATATTATACTTTTTTTTCAGAACATACTGTATATAGAATTGTGATGAGCAGGGATAGGATTTTTGTGTAATAAAAAATGGCTAAATTTTTACATAGATGTGGACTAAAGATTCTCAGAAAGTGTAGTAAATTACAGATTAAAACTCTTTATAGATAAGGTTAAAACGTTTACTGGCAGCCATTAAATAAATTCATATAATTGAATCAGAATAAAACTCTGTGATTTTCATACTGTGAAAATCATGGAGTTTTATGAAATGAGATGTAAAAATTTATTTCTGACTCACTTGTATAAATTATTATTAATTACCTTGTAATATTATTCCATAAAAGTTTTATTAAATAAAATAATTACTTTACCATTTGTTGATGGTTCTTCATTTGGAAAATCACTTACATACAATCGTAATTTTACAGTTGACAATTTACGATCAAGTGGTATTTTAAATTATATAAGATACCGAATGATTAAATATATAAACCAAACTGAAGATGTACTGAAACCTCATACACGATTATTGAGTATGTGAACTACTAAATAGGAGATATTAAACTAAATCTTTGAACTCTGTGATTCTGATAACTGACGGGACCAGATGTGCTATGGCCAGGTGTAAGAAATTCTATTGTCATAAGGGGTTTATTGACGAGGCTAAACAATAAAGAAAAGAATGTCGATAAAACTTAACTTGTTTTAAAAATTCTAAAAATTCAGAAACCCAGTTTCGAAAACTGATTCTAATAAAATAAATTTAAAACATTCATCTGATAAGAATAACTTGAAACCATAAAATGTGGAACTTACTTAAAATAAAGCATTCAGTTATGTAAAGATATATAATATTTTTTTTAAATACGGTAAAAGCTCCTTATTCACAGTTCCCTCATTCGTGGATTAAAAAATTGCAACACAGTTTCTGTATTCGTGACTAAAAATCTCTTTATTTGTGGATCCAGGCAGTATATTAGAAGAATTAGTTTCCTTTATTAATGCATTGGCATCTTTTTTTTTACTGCAGGCATGTGCCAAGGTAGCTTTTAGAAAGAGAAATTCAGACCAAATGGACAAATCAAAGTAAAACAAACCTTATTGACACTAAGCCTAAACTTCGTTGTTATGTGTCACATTCAGTACCAGGCACTGAGCAGGGCATTTAAACCCACAGGCCAGCTACCCATTTCGTGGCACTTCAGAAAATGGACAAACTATTAGTCCTAGAAAATTAAAATTTTGTACATACCTAAAGAAGATATCCTAGTAGTATTTGATGGTGAAATAACTTGGGTGATTGACATTACATGGTATCGGCGTATCAATTTCAGGAAGTGGAAGTTCATCTTCATTTTCACTTTGTGAATCTTCTAATTCAGGAATCAGTTAATCACCTGAATCATCATTATACAAAATATTCACTAATTGTTCTTCAGTGAGATATTTTTCTTTCGCCATGGTTTCACTCACAAACAACAGCGCGATAACGAGAAACATATACGACTGCATTGGAGCCTGGAGGCAAGTTTGGGTGAACGAATTCCATGTGTTGTTTGTTTTAAAAATAAAAGGGGATTCATCAAGGTTAAACGTGTCAAACTGGAATAGAAAATGTACATTTACATGCCATCTATGATCTCCAAGATATACTAAGCCAACACAATATTTAGGCACCGAATATAAATGCGGTTTGTTCGTGCCCGCTCTAAAACAAGTTAACTTACCGACGGCCGCATACACGACAGTCTCTTTAAACACCTTAACTGGTTTACAGTACTGAATGTGTTAAAAAGCCACCGCCGCCATATTTCACGTCACCTCGTCTGTTGATAAATGCTGCCCTCTCCATAATCGGTGTTTTATTGTTTTAACTGTCATTTGTTGCAATAATTTTTATTGAATACCACATGTCTCTTCTGCTTTGTTGCCAATTTATAATGTCGAATAAAGGAAAGTGGAAGAAAGTAGTGTTACCGCTTAAAGTAAAAATAGAAATGCTTAACCATTTATGCTTTGGCGAGTTGTTTACATCTATATCATGTTGTTTCAATGTTAATGAATTAACTCTACGATTTATCAAGAAATCCGAAGATAAAATAAGGAATTCTATTTGTGAATTTACAGAATTCAAACAGAATTGAAAAATCTTTCAAAAGCATATATAACCATATTGACTTTGGTCTACCATGTTTCCCTTTTCCAGGAGGTATCCATTTCAGTACTACTTTGCTTGTTTCTGTGTCCCTTTTTCTCATTATATGTCCATACCATCTTAGTTGGATTTCTTCAGTCTCTTGTACAATATCCTTTTCTTACTTACTCTTACTTACTTACTTACTCACTGGCACTATCGAACCCGTAGGTTGTTCCAATTTTGATATTCTTGCCGATCTTCTTAAAAAGTCCATTTCTATGACTAACAACACACAACAACAAATTTGAACTTTTTGTCGCTCGCAGAAATTAAAATAGGTGATTTTTGTTAATTGGCATGCACTGATTTCGAATTTGAAGTCCGTTTTTCTCGATCACCTAACAGTTTTTTGCGAGGACATGTTGAACGTTTTTCGTTATATTTTGCATATTATTGCTTGTCTGCACTTAGTTTCAATTTTTTTTGCAATAATATTGCTAGAAGCAATTGATCTATGTAAAACCAAATCATATAAGATCCAAAAAGTTAATTTTTTTTTTCTAAGAAGGATAAATAAGTAGTTACGTTACAACACATGCTTAAATTGTAGCAAAAAATCTCATCTTTCAAAACTACTTCCTGGATGACTTAAGCCGATAAGATGGCTCTGAAACATGTGTGATAAGTTGCCAGCAGTAATCACCAAGCATGTTGGTACTGATTTCCCTTTATAACACCTTTCCATTTCTAAAATGTCTTTGTGGAACCTTTCACCATGTTCTTCACTGACGTCACTTAAGTTCGGTGAAGAATCACTATGTTTGACAGGTCGCGTGGCTGACTGCAAATTTGGATACTGAAGAGAATGCTTATTTTTTAAAGTGAAATCAGATGTATTGACCATACAGAAATAAGTCAGTGATGTGGTCCGTAGGTTCCCTCCACAACATTGGAATGGCAAATGGCATGCACGAATGCGAACCTTTTAATCACCCTATTAAAATCCTTTGGCAGTTTGTACAGCAAAAATTGGGGGCCCAATATTTATCAGTATCTCCAAATTTACTATAGTTCCCAAAATATAAATTGTACATCTTTATAACTAGTTCTGCGCTGAGATTTTGTACAATACTCTCCACATACGTAACAGAATAAATTAGGAGAATTCTTACAGCGGTGAGACATTGCAAAATTATAAAAACACTAAATCTTACGTATTAAAATATATTATAGTATATTGTTTTAATTCAGTTTCTTTATAATGATACACAATAATGCATATATTGACACTTCACAATCACAATGATATAATATAAGACGAACTGCACAGAACGAGGTATTACAAGCCATTACTTCATGTATTTGTCAGTGGCAATCAGGAAATTTTGTATACTTATGTATTCCTGAGGGTTTAACTATTCCTAAGAGTAATAAAACCGCACAAAAGAAAAAGAAGCTCCAAATTTACTATAGTTCCCGAAATATAAATTGTACATCTTTATAACTAGTTCTGCGCTGAGATTTTGTACAATACTCTCCACATACGTAACAGAATAAATTAGGAGAATTCTTACAGCGGCGAGACATTGCAAAATTATAAAAACACTAAATCTTACGTATTAAAATATATTATAGTATATTGTTTTAATTCAGTTTCTTTATAATGATACACAATAATGCATATATCGACACTTCACAATCACAATGATATAATATAAGACGAACTGCACAGAACGAGGTATTACAAGCCATTACTTCATGTATTTATCAGTGGCAATCAGGAAATTTTGTATACTTATGTATTCCTGAGGGTTTAACTATTCCTAAGAGTAATAAAACCGCACAAAAGAAAAAGAAGGTTGACCAGTTTGAGAGACAATAGCGCCTGCAACTCTCATGGAAACAATCACTTCTGCTTAAGGTTGTTGTCAAAATATCTAACTCCGGTTAGGTGATTGGAAAAAACTAATATCATTTTCGTCTTCTGCGAGTCTGAAATCATAGTTATTGATACATTTAAAGCCTGCTAGTAATACTTTGTTGTTGTGTGTAATTTATTTTTGTGTTTTTGCTTCAGCGTCCATGTTCCTGCACCATATAATAAAATACTCTTCACAACTGTGTTACATATTAATAATTTAGTCCTCTTGATTACGTGCTTACTCCATAAAATAGAATTTATTATGCCAATAACTTTCTTTGTCTCTATTATTCTTTTTTGATGTGTAATTCAAATGATCCATCTTTTTGAATTATTGATCCCAAATACTTAAAATATTCTACTCTTTTAATCTTTGTTCCATTTATTTCTAGTTCCTCGGAAAGATCTGCGCTCATATATTCTGTTTTATTTTGATAATTTTTATTTTATTTTGGAACCTTGGAACGTATCCCCTATATACCCATACAAATTACCATTCCAAATTTGTGGCATATTTGCGGAACATATCCCCTGCAAATAAGGAGCTCTTACTGTATGTAAAAATATATACTATACCCTGAAATATGGAAAAACATATGTATCTTAAATCACTCCCATTACACTAATTTGTAAACATATAACAATATTTTATCTGTATTTTGGTAACAAATAAATATGTATTTACTAGAAATCCTAGCCCTAGTGATGAGTTATACATACTTTACCTACATACGGTTATATTGTTTGTAATTACTGTTTTCGGAACTAAATGGCAAAAGTAGCCTTCCATATTATAGTGATTAAATATTACTTGTTCTTGCTATAGGTTGTTAAATTGTATTGATCTATCTATCAGTTTTGTCTTGATAATTGGAATAAAAGCAGATTTACAAGAAATATAAATAACTAGACATTCGCACATAATCTAACTAACTGATTAGATTAAACTGACACAAGGAAAGGAAGCACGTTATCTGAGTCAGCTGTGAAATACTAGGTAGAGGTTATCTGCTTTATATAAACAGTACAATATGGAATGGTGTGATATTGATATCTAAATTAAATGTAACTGCATTGATATTTACAAATGTAATTTTGTTTCTTGGTTATATTTGCGGGAAGATAGATGTATTCTGTAAGGAAGTAATGGACATAGTATAAAGGTAACTATAAAAGTAATGCTATTACGTATCAGGTATAACATTAGTGACTGTAGACTATCTTTAAAAATATAGTTGTTGGTAACTTTTATCTAGTAAGACCCAGTATAGTTGACTCAGTAATAGAACTGGTTTTGTACTTCTAGGTTCACAACTGGTTGTGTCAAGTAATGTAGAAAATTATGTTGTCACATGATAAATTTTGTAAACTTAAAATTGCTCGTAGGCATTATTCAGTATTGTCAATTTGGAGAGCTTTAGGTTAGTGTGTTAAATTATTATTTTATTGATTATTTTGTTGCTTATATGAATTAAATCACACAATTTTAACTGGTTATAGAGTGGTATTAGTAAACCAGGATGTGCAAAGTTAAATAGCTGAGTTATGATTTATGAGGAATATAATTAAGTTTATATGAAACCACATTTATAAAAGTAAAGTTAGATCATGGGAAAATAACAGATCAATTTGAAATTAACCAAGGTTTAAGACAGGGATGTGAACTATCTCCATTACTGTTTATTCTATATCTGAATGAAATTGTCCAGGAGTGGAAAAAACTAAACCCCCCAGGAGTAAAAATATGTAGAGGAAACCAAATACAAACAATAATCTTCGCATATGATCAAGTACTTCTAGCAGAGAATTAAGATGATTTGCAGAGATCAGTGTTTAAATTGCAGAATACCCTGGAAAAATACAACATGAAAATATCTGAAAATGAAACCAAATCCATGGCAATCACTGGAAAGGGACTTTCGAGAGTAAAAATAATAATAAATAATAAACCAATAGAACAAGTAACACACTTTAATTATTTAGGTAATAATATACCACAGTTTTATAATCAAAAGATGTGGAAACAAATTTAGAAAAATATAACAGACTAAATGGTGTAATTAGGAGAAATTTTGGAAAACAAATGAGGAAAGAAATCCAATTGAGATTTCATAATGCCATAGCCAAACCTGCTCTACTATATGGAAGTGAATGCTGGACACTTCGAGCAAAAGATAAATCCCGCATTAATAGTTCACAAATGAGATTCCTCCGATCACTAACAGGAGTAACTTTAAGGGATAGAATGAAGAGTGATGAGATAAGGATGCAGTGGAGTAGTAGGGAAATGGTGGAACATATACAAAATTATCAGATTAAATGGTTCCAACACGTCCAGAGAATGTCAAATTCCCGTTTACCAAAGATGATTTACCACCTCAACCCTAAAGGCAAAAGAGACCTCGGAAGACCCTTCAACCGATGGAAAGATCAGTTTTTGTAGTCGCAGAACGGGCATCATCACCCAATACTGCATACGGAAGAAGAAGAAGAATTAAGTAAATTCTAATACTGATAAATCAGTCTGAAAATAAAGTAGTTTAATTAAAATTCTTATTAGGAATCCTGGGAAACCTCACTGTTAATAACTGATTAATAGTATTTTCAAAATTTGGTGATCACTGTGAGGAAATCAAAATTTGTCAATATAATTTTATTTTACAAAGAAAAATTACGTTCAAACCGGAAGTTGAACCCCGGACCTCTGACTCTGTACGTCAGTGCGGTAACCTTATGCCATTTGAACTTCCGATAGGAACGTCAAATTTCTTTCTACTTATACAATTAATTCTCCTTTCATCCGAAGGCCGATAGCCATCGCTATCATCAACACCATCTGACGACTTCTTTTCGAGGTATTTTTTTATTGAGAATTTAAACATTAATTTTTAAGCGATTAAAGCTACTATTCTGATGTTATATTTTAAATTAACATGTTCCAGAATTGAATTGAGAAAGAAGAATTAATTGTATAAGTAGAAAGAAATTTGACGTTCCTATCGGAAGTTCGAATGGCGTAACAGTTACCGCACTGATGTAAAGAGTCAGAGGTTTGGGGTTCGATTCCCAGTTCAAACGTAATTTTTCTTTCTAAAATAAAACTATATCCAATTCTGGAACATGTTAATTTAAAATATAACATCAAAATAGTAGTTTTAATTGTCAATATAAGTTTGAAAAGGTAAATTAATTTATTTATCTCGGGTCAATATTGATAGCAAATAATGATATAAGGAATGAGGGCATTCTTAACAATTGTTCAAAACAAAATATCTAGAGAAATAAAAATTAAGATTTATAAAACTTTAATAAGACCTATTATAACATATGGTACCGAAACATGGGTCTTAAATAAAAATACATACAAACAACTAGCAGTATTTGAAAAGAAAATCTTGAGAAGAATTTTTGGAGCAATTGAAGTAGAGGACAGATGGAGAGCCAGATACAACGATGAGATATATGAATTGATAAGGAATTGTATTTGGAGACATATATAAGATGTCAAAGATTGAGTTGGTTAGGACATATCACAAGGATGGAAACCACAAGGAAAGTGAAGATTGTCTTCAACAACAATCCAGACGGAACCAGATTAAGAGGAAGACCAAGAACAAGATGGTGGAATTGTGTACAACCAGATATGAAAGAATTTGGAATAGAGAACTGGAGGGAGTTGGTGATGGATAGAGAAGGATGGAAGATGGGCATAGAGGAGGTTAAGGCCCACTTGGGCTGTAACACCAAATAAGAACAAGAATATCGCTGTGATTTGAAATTAATTAGTTCGTCAGTTGCTAATGTATGGCTTGTTTGGAGACTTCCATTTGTCATCTTGCATTCCAGTAACATAAAGTTAAATTTATATCTCCAAAGACACTACACTGTAGAAGGTGGAATTCAGTTTCATTGTATAGAAAACATCATTTAGAGCTGTAGATGTATGTGGGCAGCTAGACAGTCTGAAAGCAGGCAACAGCATTAATTTTATTTTAAGGATATTAAAGATGAAATTACTGTTAGCCCAATCAATCATTAATAGGTTTCATATGGTTCTTATTAAGATTTTAAATTAATCTAGTGTAAATTACACTGCTACTTTACTTCCATATTGATATCAGTTTTGGACTTATATATGATTCAATAGTAATAAAATTCATATCAAATTCCGTTGAGGTGAATAGTCATAAGATAAAAACTTAAAATATGTACCTTCTTGACAGATGCTGTCATCCTCAACTGTGTTAAAATAATATATTTAAAATGTTATATGGAGGCCTTTCAGAAGTTAACTTACACCATCAGCAGGATGAGTATCTGCTATTAGTTGTTGTTTAAGGGTCGAATGTTTGAACGCATTAGACAGTAAAAGGCGTTCTCTGCTGATAAAGTTTTATTCAAACACATTTTTCTTACTCAGAAATCTATTCACGCGGTAATAATTGTAAAGCTACCTGACAAGGTACCTTAAGATCGTAGCTCAAGATATAAACTTATGTGAAAATCCCGAAGGGAACCGATGGTAACCGATGTAGTTTGAAACTTATCCAAGATGTCGGACCTTGAAGACTTCGATCATGTTTTCGGTATACGCGGAGAAGAGGAATTTGATAGAGTCTACCAAAGAATTCAACTGGAAGAACAGGAGAATCGGCGTAATATTGCGCGTCGCAAACGTGTTTGTATACGGTATTATTTGCGGGATGCAAGCATAAATGCATTCCTCTATAGCAGACGAAAATAACGGAAGTGGTTTTATTGCTGAGAATTCTGGGTAATTCGTTGCCAATATTACGAAAACGTCAACATTCATGCATGACCGGTTAAGGCGGCCGTTAATTCGATCTCAGCTCACCAGTGATTGGAAGTAATTTTGATTAGAGAGTAATGTATTTGCATACGACCCTAAGACTACTAAAGACACCTCGAGTCTACAACATCTTAAACAACAACTAGCAGCAGATACTCATCCTGCTGCTGATGGAAGTGAACTTCTGAAAGGCCTCCAGAAAACATTTTAAATATAATATGTCCACCGCTATGGTCTCAAGGTAGTGTGTGCCATGTCAGGCAGCAGGCCCGGGTTCGATACCCGGTCGGGACAAGTTTCCTGGGTGATGGTTTTTTCCTCACCTGTAAGACAAATGTCAGAAAACTTTAAGGCCCATATGGTCCCCTAACATCATCTGGTCATCATTATCATCATTAACATATTCATTAAGTTTAGGATTAAGGCCTCTCCTGGCACATCATTACCTATCATATATCATCGGGGCATTGTAACTCCGCCTTCCAGGTGGGACCTCAGATATGGGTTACAATAACATCAAGCCAGGAGAAAACCAGAATGTCGAAAATTACTGTGGTGGCATTAAAAAAATATATATATATATATATATATATATATATTTTAACACAGTTGAGGACGATGGCACCTGCCAAAAAAGTACATATTTTAAGTTTTTATCTTATTATTAGTCATTCAAAATATCTCTGCAGGCAGAGGCATTGGGAAGCTCAGTTCGTTGCTACAGCAGTGTACAGTAGGCAAAGAATCACATTTGCCTTTTAACAGCACTTGTAACCACATCATTCACTCTTGAACAGTGATTTCGTGTCGATACAATCATTTGTATTATAGGTCTACGTTTGTATTGTATAAGTATGGAGACACCTAAAAGTCTCCAAGAAAAGTGATTAATTCACAAGACAGAAAAATAATTTACATATTGTAATGTGCACCGCTGACAAACTTTCTACTAGACCTGTACTGTCAGCGTCCAACGTCCCATTCCCCTCTGCACTTCATAGTTAGCAGTGTCATGTGTTCTGTTCCTGCATAAACACAACTGCAACGCCCTCTGTCAACAACTGCGCTTACTCCTTAAATGGGTAATACATTTGATTACTTATAACTTGGCATTTTTACTTTGCAGACCATTGGTTTTATATTTCATAGTACTTGTGTAAGAGTGCTCTGTAAACGGTTAATATGTAAGCAGTTGTTCCATGTAATTATTTTCTATTCTCTATAATTTAGTATATAAAGTCGATGAGTAATATTTAATTGCTATTGGAAATACATAGGTGTGCTCTTTATATATTTTTATTCAAGTAGTTCTGAATATTAAGTTATGTAAATAGGAAATAACACTATGAGGTTTTTTAATATTGTTTATTTTTTTATTTCACTCACCTCATACTTCATAACTCCTAGCATACCCAGGGTTTCGTCACATCCTTTGTGACATTCTCAATGCTGTGTCACAAAGGATGTGACGAAACCCTGGGTATGCTAGGAGTTACGAAGTATGAGGTGAGTGAAATAAAAAATAAACAATAGTTCTGAATATATTTAATACTTCCTTAAAAATTTGTTGTATTTGCATGCTTAATTTATTTATAGTGTTTAAATTAACAACTTTTATTTATCTTAAAATTAATGTTGGGAAGTAAACATAATGAGATAATTATTTAAATTCATTGGAGAAAATTTTTTGAAAAAGTCGCTTCATAAATTTCGTGCTTTTCATGATACTGCAGTTTCAGACGACATCTCGTCCATCCTCACTCACAACTCCGACTAATGAAATTCTTTGGCTGTCAACTGTTCTATTGTCAACATCTTCTGTGCTGCCATCTATGGTTGAATTTACAAACTTTGAAATTAAATTGAACTTTGATATTCCTAATGAACAAAATTTAATTTCAAAGTTTATAAATTCAACCATAGATCGCAGCACAGAAGATGTTGACAATAGATTAGTTGATAACCGAAGAATTTCATCAGTTGGAGTTGCGACTGAGGATGGACGAGATGTTGTCTGAAAGCACGTATCGTGAAATTTATGAGGTGGGTTTTTCAAAAATTTTCTCCATTAAATTAAAATTTTTAATTATCATCATCATCAGCAGCAGCATCAAGGATTAGACCTGTTGGCCTGTTCCGATCTCATGTTAGAATTGGTCTATCCATCTTTTACTGGGTCTTCCAACATTTCTTCGTCCTAGTGGTTTGTAATGAAGAATCTGTTTCGGAATTCTATTGTTATCCATTCTATTGATGTGGTCCATCCTATTAAACAGTAATTTGAGATTAGGTCTACTTTTATGTTCTCTGTATAGGAAAAATTTAAGATCCATAATTTGCTAATTATATACAGTCTTGAATATTTAATCAAAACGAGAAAATGTATAACCAACATTTCTGAAATGTGGATAGCATCCTCCTTCGATTAACACAATTCTGTAAATTGCAAAAGTTAATTATTTTTATTGTTAATTTTAAAATAAAATTGGATTTATTCATATTTTAAAAAGAAAAAATAACACCTGAACTGGGATTTGACACTGAGAAGTGTACTTACACACCATGTAAATGACAGAGTAAATGCTGTGACAAGAGCCATAAGCAACATTAAGTCAATAAGCAGACTCTCATTAGAAACAGCCGTACAACTTTTTGAACTCTAAGTTGATTCCATTGCAACATATGGGTTAGAGAATATATGGACCCATTTAAAGAAAAAGAACCTAGAAAAATTAGAGGAATTAAAGGCCACCTACTTAAAAAGGTTGCTGTGTCTCTCCAAATACACACCCTTGCGACTTGTATATGAACTCTCCAGAGAACCATTCTACATAGAAGAGCTGAGGCTGAAGTTCCTACTACCAGGACCTCCTGCAAGAACTCCACGAGAAGAAGCGCAAAATATGGGAAGGATTCTACATTACTGACGCCATGACAAACTGTGAATGGACTCAGGGAGGATATGAATTGCGCCACACAGTGACCAGACTCGCTGTGCATGGATTTCACGACAAGCTGTGCAGCAACCAGAGATTCCACGAGCCTGGCTCAGACTGCATGTGTGCAAGATGTGGTGAACAGTGCGAGAGATATCATGTATTAAACTGTAGGATGAGATCAGAATTGTTGTTGAAACTCTGCAGTGCCTAAGAACAATCTTCTTTGCACATTGTGCACATTTCATATTTTATTATTTATGAAGATCTGGTTTCATAGTTGTTTGTTGCAAAAGATAGAATATCTGATTAGACTGATGACTGATGTCATTTGCATTTTTCGTTAGTAATAAGGCTATATTTAAAGATTTGGCATTAAAAGTGTGTGTGTACGCTTACTTCATGAGCCAGTGCAACAGATGGCATCAAAATCTCAATTTTTTAAAAATGGCACTTAGCCGGTTGATACATAACATGTCCAATTTTAATATTGAATTTATTCACATTGTTGGTTTTAATAGTTACATAAATACAGAACTTTAGTTGGGCTGGCACAGAGACTGCCAGATAGCTAGAAGCATAAAACCATAACTGTAAGCCTGCCGAATGCTTTATATACATGCATGGGCTGGGCCGTCTGTGTCACTCATCATCATCATCATCCTGCCAGGTATTAGTCCTAGAAGAACTGTTATGGCCTGAGAAAGCGGTTTTTGTGCCATCTTTTCATAGGTCGACCAAGTGACCGTTTCCCTTTTGGACAGTAGTTCATTATTGCCTTGGGGATCCTGGATCTAGCCATTCTTGAGACATGTTCCTTCCAGTTTAGCTGATATCTGGAGATGTAGTCCAGTATTGGTGACACATTAAGTTCTTGAAGGATTTCTATATTTTTCTTTCAATCCCATTTGGTGTAGCCAGCTGTTCGGCGCATAAATCTCATCTCACAAGCTGTTAGTCTGCTTTCATCTCTCGTCCTTATAGTCCACGCTTCACTCCCATAACATAGGACTGGTCGAGCCATTATTTGATAAAGACGAGTACGAGTTGATTTTTGCACCAATGAAGGTTTTAACACTCTATTAATGATTCCTATTGATTTGTTGAATTTCACAGTTTTCTCTGATAAATCCAAATTTTCAACAAAAGAGAGTTTATATCCCAAATAAGTAAACTCATTAACTCTCTCCAAAATTTTGTTATTTAAACAAATTTTGCTTGGTATTGGGGATTTTCCACAAAAGGCCATTATTTTAGTTTTATTGGTAGATATTTCCATTGAATATTTCTGGGCTATCAAATTTAAATTATGTACTGACCATTGTAAATTATCTTCAGTTGTTGCTATTAAAACAAGATCATCTGCAAACATTATTATATCAAATTTTAAATTTCTGTTGATAGTGATACTTCCATGTTTTGTTTCTCTAAAGTCTTTTACAATGGCATTCATATATATGTTAAAAAGTAGAGGGGAGAGGCCACAACCTTGTCTGACTCCTGAGTTTATTTCTGTGTCACTCATACTATTTTAATTCACAAAATGTTTGTTCTTTTGTGACGTGCTGTTTGCAGGACTGTGTTAAAGAGTTTAAAATAAGCGACCAATACTTTTAATTTTAGTTATTAGCACACATGAGAAAGAACAGATACATATTAATGTGTAATTAATTACTTTTAACTAGAAATTTTGCTAGGTAAATTCATATTATAACGGATTGTTTTAAGAGAAACATTTCTGTGTGAGCTTAGGTTTCGAGTATTCAATTATAGATTTAAATAATTTGAGTTATGTTTTTTGACTCACCTCATATTTGTTGATTTTTATGCAGACTTAGGTTTCGTCACTATACTTTGCGACATTCTCAATGCCACACAACTGCTGTCTTGCGGTTGTCCCTCCTGCAAATTGATCTCTGCACACTCTGTTGGCTGACCGATGAACATCCAACAGTCAACAGAGAGCACAGAAATCAATTTGCAGGAGGGACAACCGCAAGACAGCAGTTGTGTGGCATCGAGAATGTCGTGAAGTATAGCGATGAAACCTAGGTCTGCATAAAAATCAAGAAATAGTAGTAGTTTATTCAGTATAACCTGAAGTTCTGCTTTTTTTTTGATTGGGACATTCCACCTGCATTCCATTTTAAGACCTTGATGTTATTTGTCTTTTCTCCCAAAGATCCGAATGGGGGACTTTTACTCCGGAGTCTTTTGCTTTGGGAAGCATATTGAACATCTTTTGTAGTTCATTTTGCATGACCCAGAGTGCACCTGCTAGTATTACCAGCGGAGGCAAACTACATTACACTCGTTTTTTTAGAAATGTTTAGGAGAAAAGAAATGAAGAGATCCCCTAGGCCTCGAATACTCTAATACCATCGGGTTCGAAGAAAACAAGAGTTCAGTCAAGGGAGACTGGATAGGAAAGTTGAAAGAGGAAATTGGTACATAGAAAGGAATAAATACCAATTTAGATATAAGAAGCGAAAGAAGGAGCAAAACATAAGTAAGTGGAAGTAATAATTTTGCTCAGCTTGGGCACCTTGTGGTCGCCATCCACATATCCCCTAGGTGTGGACCCCTGAGGGGAAAATCAAGAAATATGAGGTGAGTCAGAAAACACTACTCAAATTAATTAAAATAAACCTCATAGTGTTATTTCCTACATATATTTAATAGATTTAAATGTTGTAATTTTTTCATACCAATTTCAAATGCAGTTGATATACCCTCATTTTTTTTTTCCTGATAAATGTATAAATTGGGGCACGCCGTAGCGTAGTGGTTAAGGCACTGAGCTACAAGCCGGAGGGTCGAGGGTTCAAGTCCCGTTGGGGTCAGGATTTTTAAACTGACCCAAATCCTCTGGCGGCACTATGGCCCTGGGGTCGACTCAGCCTCTAACGGAAATGAGTACCAGATGCTTGTTCTGGGGTAAAGGTGGCCGTCATGCAGGGCTGACAACCCGACTGACATCAAGTGCCGATTGTCTAGAAAAAGTGGGAGCCTTAACCTCCTACTACCCCAAGGGCCTCCTGAGGCCTGTTGTGGGATCACTTTACTTTACTTACTAAATGTATAAATTTAAAATTGAAGTAGTATAATAATTTTTTTTAAGATGTTGCTGATCTAAATTTAAATTGTGGTTGGTTGGTATCTAATGTCGAGCACTTGATAATGAAATCATTCGCTCTCTTGCACTCCAATATTTAGCAGAAAGGCTGGTCTCTTCTACAAAAGCTGGACAACGGAGGAGATGGTTTCTTTCCATATCTTCATTTAAATTGCAAAAAGGGCATTTAGGTGAACCTGTTATGCCAATTCTGTGTAGGTGTTTATTCAAGCAGTCATGTCCCGTTAGCAGTCTGAATGTTGCTACTGCAGATTTTCTTTGTAATGTAGTAATGTCATAAGCTTGTAGATTTTCCCATTCCTTTCTAGATGTTTTGGTGGTGTATTCTTCTCTAAGTTTAAATTGTATTAAATATCAATATTCATGTATTAAAAAGCATAGTTTTCAGTTGATACAGTAAACAACTTCAATCATCTGATAATAGACAATATTATCATGTATATTTGCTTTTTTTGAGACAAGATTTTTATTCAAACAGATAATGTATAAAATTGGAAATTAAAGAAAGAAAGTTTAGTTTTATGTTACATGTCATATAGACCTAAGTGATATAAATGCTTTTATGTGAAATATACTTATTATGAGGATTGTATCAATAGTTTAAGGACTGTAAGTTTTGAATAAAATTATAATATATAAATCTTGATTTTAAATTGTGTAGAGTTTATGAGATATTAAAATTTGCTAGTATGGACAACTAGTAAAATTAGGACACAAATATAATTTATCATAAGTAATGCCACAAGTGATTTCCAAATTATCAATAAATTCACGACTCACGAAGTGAGGAGTGAATTTAACTAGAGAATTTGGAAATCAAGAGTGGCATTTGTTAGGACTATTTAACGAATAAAATTAAGCTGTTTACTCACAAATCATTATTTAAATATAGTTATTTTAAAATATTTATATATTTAATGTAAATGGCGATGTTTGAAAACAAATGAAAAGCGATAAGTACGCTTCATCTGCTTCTTTTGTTTATCACTGCAACCAGATCATACTATTTATTGCCAAAGGAACACAATATTGTAAGAATGCTTTCTAGTGGAGAAAAAATGAAACACATCAAACTGTATATTAGTTCATTTCTGATGTCATATGATGTAAATATGACAATTATATTTTTCTGGATTGTTACCTGGGAAAAAATACATTTAAGAAAGTGCAAACAGTGGTTTCTTTTTTTGGTGGTATAATAAATTGCTACAAATGTTTTTATAATAACTCCCGCATGCGGCATGTGTTGACATTCATGCACTATATATACAATCTGGTAGCCGTATTTCTCACAGGCTCAGTCACTGCAAAATAATAGTCAGACCTGTTCAGAATATTAAAAAGGAGGAGCCTTCTTTAATATGGTAATTATAACACTGATAAATATTTCGTGAAACACAACTCTGATTGGTTGTAAAACAGAAATCATTGAAACGTGATTGGCCATTGAGTCCCACATGGGGCATGAGTTAAATAGTCAGTATAAATTTCTTGAAATGGGAAGTATAAAGTTATTTTAATATGTTAACTGACTTCTTTTGTATCTTGGCATCTAAGTTACATTTAGAACATTTTTGTATGTGTGCCAAAATTTATTACTTCTTTATTGAAGAGGCTTTAAATTGTCTGAATTGTGATTCATTCAAGTCATTAATTTGTTGTGGTAAGTGAAATTTCATTTTTGAACTTTGATATATTTGACAAATGATATTGTATGTTAAATAATTGGTTAACACAGAACAATGAATTAAATGAATTATGTAATATGCATTTGTATTTAGACAAATAAATGTTTTTATCATTATATCAACATATTTAGTTTATTGCAATTCTTCATTTATAGGAATAAATAAGATCAAGTGTATGCATCTTGAAATATGTAATTAAATGCAAGATATGAATTTTAAATTATTATAATTATTCACAGATTAGTTTTATTATCAACAAAGGTTGCTCCTAAGGATAAAACATACCAAATTATATGTAATTTAAAATAAAATTAGTTATCATCATCTTCAAGGTATGGGCCTATTGGACTGTTCTGTTCCCTGCTGCACAATATGCTACAGGTTATCCTGCCAATGTTGTTTTGGTCTTCCTACATTTCTTCGGACTTCAGGTTTATAATAAAGTATCTGTTTTAATAAACGATCATTTGGCATTCTTTATATATGTTCAAACCATTTACATTTATAGAGTATATTCTATTGTTTATTTAATATACATGTAATTCATCTCTGATATCTTGACTGCTTTGATCCCTTAAGGCTACACCTGTAACGGATATCAAAAATATCTTTCTATTGTTTTAATTTTATGTTTATCAGAGATTATTTTAAAGGCCAAGTCTCAGACCTGTATGTTAATGTTGGAATGGCTACTATTTTATAAAATTTCAATTGAGTTTCACTTGTGGTCTTATTTCTCAAATATCTTCTTATTGAACCACCATCTGTTGAAATTTCCCTAATTTCTTCTCCATATCCAAATTTTGCAGGTACAATATAATTCATTCCAGATAATTAAAACAAGTTACTTTTTCATTGATGTTTGCTCCAATTACAATTTTTGTCCTTTTATGCTGAGTTCCAATAAATGTCATGGACTTTATTTTCTCTGTTGATATCTTCAAATTATAATCTTTTATTAGTTTCCGTCCACTGCTGTGGTCTCGAGGTAGCGTGCTGCCTTGTCACACAGCGGGGCCTGGGTTCGATCCCCGGTCGGGGCAATTTTTCTGGGTGAGGTTTTTATCAGGGTTTTTCCTCACCTGTAAGACAAATGTCAGGAAAACTTTAAGGCCCAAATGGTCCCCAAAATCATATGGCCATCATCATCCTTATTATCATCCTTCACCAGTGTGGAAAGCAATGGGAAGCTACTACACCTATAATTCCCTAGTAAAGCTGCAAGCATAGCATGAAAATGCTATGATTGCAGTGAAGGACCTACCTTTGGGCAGAATTACTATGGATGGAATTTATAAACTGATTTTTGTAGTTGATTTTCTGAGGAAACTACAATGATCTGGTCATCTGCAAATAAAATACAGTTCATTTTCATTCCATTTATTATAAAATGTTCATATAAAAGAGTTTGCCATGTACTAATGATATTGTCTAAGTCATCATCATCATCATCTGATATCATGGCAGCTGCTGCCGTCTTCCGAAAACCAAATGCCATTCCTCTCTGTACATCCATTGATCTTTCTCCAATCCTCTGATATTCATAGCAGCTTGTACCCCTTCTATCCAAGTTTTCTTCGGTCTTCCTCAATCTTCCTCCTTTCCATTGGGATCCATTCCATAACAGTTTTAGGTAATCTTTGCTCTGGCATTCTTTTGACATGGCCATACCACAGTAATCTTTTCTTTTCTATAATGTCTGATGATGTCCGGTTCCTCTTGCACACCCATAATTTCCCTTATTTCTTTATTTTATATTTTATCCATTCTAGATTTTCCAGCTGATCTTAAAACATCCATTTCTGTATTTCTGTACTTAAAATTCTTTTCATTTCCCTGGTAGGAATTTGCCAGACTTCAGCACTATATGTTAAAATGCTGTGAATTATGGTTTGATATATTTGTAATTTTCTGTTTTTTGTAATATTTTTGCTCCACCAGAGTTTAAAGTATTTATTGCTTGTTTTGTTTGTGCGATTCAATTTTTAATTTCCACTGTGTTACTTATTTTAGGAATTCACACTATGAGGTATATTCATTTAGGTAGACTTTTTTATCACTCACCTCATATTGTTCTTCATATTTGACTATAAACTAGTTTCGGAACATAGTTTCTGTTCCTTCCTCAGTATCGTCACGACCGTTGTTCTGTCGCCTTGAAGAGCCATCCTTCGCTCCTTCCATTGGCTGACTGAAAAACCTCGAAACCAGGTTATTCTCACCGGGAATTTCAAAGTTCATCAATTTTTTCTTATCACTCTTTTGAATGACTACAGCATCGATAGATTGATTAGACCTAATAAAAATGGGAAAATAAAAGAAGAAATATGAAGAATGCGAGAAATTCTACATAAGAAAAACTAAGAGAAATTTGAAAACAAGAGTGAAATATCTCAGGAATGTCAATAAAGGGGAAGGAGAAAAATCTGCAGTGGCTGCCCATGCATGTTCTGAGAAACATCGAGAAAGAAGCTAAATTATCAAAATAAACAGAAAAACCAAAAGAACTTACTGTTTGGGAAAAGATCTACATTCAAAAGAGTGATGAGAAGAAATTGATGAACTTTGAAATTCCTGGTGAGAATGACCTGGTTTCAAGGTTTTTCAGTCGGCCAATGGAAGGAGCAAAAGATGGTTCTTCAAGACGACAAAACAACGGTTGTGGCGATACTGAGGATGGAGCAGAAACTTTGTTCCGAAACTACGAGTTTATAGTCAAATAAGAACAACAATATGAGGTGAGTGATAAAAAATTCTATCTAAAAAAAATTCCACTGTGTTATCACCTGAATGGTCTAATTTTGTTCCTAAATAAGTGCATTCAATACTGGGTTTTAGTTCTTCTCCATTGTTGAAATTTATATTTTCTATTTCTTCTCCTATATTTCTCAATATATAAAGTCCCCATTTTTCATATTCTTCTTTTTTAGTTTTTTGCCATATATTCTATGTCATCGTGGTCTTGTGCTATTAATACCTGGTCGTCTGCAAAATTGAGTGAATATACATGTGTATTTTGGATTGGTATGTCCATTTTTTTTTTACATTTTTTCCTCCAGTCTCTTAGTACTCTTTCAAGATAAATTCTTCTTCACCATTTATCATTTTATTAAACGGTTACAGTGATAATTTCTAATGACTTCTGGCTGCCACTTTTATTCAATTCTACAGCAACATTTCCTGGGCTGGCATTACTACCATTTTTCATTCTCATAGTTTCCTTTTTTACAGTATTTATATCAATTTCGATTATGTTTTCTGTTTCCATCTCTGATAAATCGTCTTTTTTCTCCCAAAAATTCATTTTGGTCTTCTACTAAAAGTTTTTTTTTTAATATTCTTCCCATTCGTGTGTCCATATTAGGTTGAGAAGATTCTTATTTCTATTCGATGAACATATACTTTTTATAAATTTCCAGGATTCAGAACTCTTCTTGCTTCCTAAATATGTTTGTATTTCTGTAGATTTCTTATCCCAAATATTGTTTCTGTGTTTAGTAACCATTCTTCTCACTTTTGCTTGTGTTTTTTGATAGTGTTTTGTCATTCTGGTTCTTTGTACTAAACCATTTTAAAAATAACTGTTTCTTATTCTGTCTTTCTTTCTCTATTTCATTGTTCCAAAACAGTGCTGTCCTTCCTCTATTGTCGTCTTTCTCACCCAATGCTTCATAGGTGGCTTCATGAATGCACCTTTTTAGGTACTGATACATCTATTCTGTATCTCTCAATTCACTCTGTGTTAATTTTTTATTCAATCTTTTTTTATATAAATGCTTTATACTTTCATTTTGTAGGCTTTCTATATTATATTTTCTTTCTGTTTCTGTTCTAACATTTTCTTCTTTTTCTGTGTGGTTGTTCTCTTTATTAAGATTGTAAGGAAATACAAATTTTCCAATTACTAATTTATGATCTGTCCCACAACTTGGTCTTATATAAGCTCTGGTATCTTGTATTTTCATTTTTTAATTTTTTTTTGTAATTATGTAATCGATAATGGATTTTTGATTTAGTGTTGGATGTTCCCATGTGTATTTATGATTGAAAAAGCCATTCCATATTTTTAAAGATGATTGTCTACATAATTCAATTAACCTTCCTCCATTCTTATTTAAAATGTTTTCTCCAAACTTTCCTACTACTGGATCTCCAAATTTACTTCCTGTTCTTCCATTCATGTCTCCTAATAACATCAATTGTTTCCCAGTGCTAATTTTTCCTATTTCTTTATTAACTTTGTCAAAAAATAAATTATTTTCTAGATTTGCTATTCCATTATGGTTAATCGGTGCGTATATTCCAAAAACTGTTAACTTATAACCTCATATATTCAAATCTCCGATTGAGGGTCTTTCCACTTTTCAGCGGTTGCCCTTTTACCAGCCGGCTGCTGGCCCTTCACATCCACATGTGTCAATCACAGAGGTAGATGATCAATAGCTAGTGTAGGGGTGACATGTGGTTAGCATGTCGAGTCCCCCAGCCATTATAGCTGGTTCCTCAACCTGGAGCCGCTACTTATTGTAGCTACCCAATTGCCTCACGATGCTGGGTGGGCACCGGTCCCATACTGGCCGAAATACCATGAGAAAATTTCTTCCCCCATGGAGACTCGAACCAGCGCAAGTCCCGTAGCTCTGTGCCAAGGCTTCCTACCTTAACCGCTCGGCTACGGCGCGGGACATATTCAAATCTAATTTTAAAATTCTCTCGTCAATGGCTTCCCAATTTTTTATAGTGCCTTTCCATTTCTTATGAATCAACATTGAAACACCTATTTTTGCTCTTTTATGTTTATCCACGCTACTGTAAAGATGTAAATAATTGCCTAATGTTTAATTTCCTGTGCCTTTCTTCTTTGTTTCTGTTAAAGTTGCCAAATCTAGTTTAATTTCATCTACTTCTTTAATTACTTCCTCCATTTTATTTCTGCAGCCTTGAGTATTCCATGTGTCAATTTTCGAAGTCCTTTTTCTTAGCTATAATCATCCTAGAGTGTTTTCCCGAGGCATGATGTTTGGTTTTTTAGCATTTTTTCTTTTTATGATGAACGAGGAGCTGGCCCGATGCATCCACCCCTAACCTGGGGGACAGGTAATTTTTGTTCAAGGTTTTCTTCCTCTAGCCTTTGATTATCCAATATCTTACTGCATGGCAGCAGCACTAATTTTGGTCCACCCTGGGTATTTTATTTCCCGAGTACCCGCCATATCTGGTGAGCATTCCCTTATCCGCCACCTGGGAAAGTGCCCGATGGGAGACTGGCAACTCCACATGGGATTGTCTAAGTATATATTAAAAAGTGGGCAATCTTGTCGAATATTTAACTTTTATAGGAATTAATCACTATGAGGTTTAATTTTACCATAATATTGTTGAAGTCCATTCATTGTTGATTTCTATGTAAGTTTCTCCAGGACCATTTCCTTCATCTATACAAATTTTTGTATTTTCGTATAAACTTTTTATAGCTTTAATTAGATGAGGTGGATATCCTTTATTTTTTAATATATTCCATAATTTAGAGCATAGAATTATATCAAATGCCTTCTCATAGTCGATAAACAATATGCGTGTTTCAAAATTAAATTCTCTTCTTTTTTTCTATCAACTATTGGAGCAAAAGAATACAGTGAACTGTAGAGTGGCCTTTTCTAAACCCATGCTGTTCATTTGAAATAATTTCATCACTTAATCCAATATTTTTTCTTATAATTTGGAGTGTGCTCTTCAAAAATAGAAAGTTGGTTACAACTTCTCTTGCTGTCATTTGAGAATGTATGGATCTTTTCATATATGCCTCAATGAGTTTCCATGGTCTCTTTAAGGTAGTTTTAATTTTTAATGTAGTAGAATAGTAAAAGATTTGTACTCTTATAGAAACTTCTGAAGGAGGAGCTTCCACAACAGGGGCCACACCTGAGACAGATCAGACAATACACAATTTGAATCAAGATACATCAGATGCTGCTGACCGAAGTTCAACAGGACAGGTTGTGGAAGCAAACAGAGTGATAGGTTCTGTTGTCGATACAACAGCTTCCACATCAGCTATCTCAGGTATTGACAATTACAGAATACTATGTCATTAAACTATGCATTTTTATTTAATTAATTATTTTTAACTTTGTAGGAATGTTTTCTTTTAAAATAAATTTTTCAACTATTGCTCCATTTGGAAAGAGTTAGATATTATTTTGTTTAACAATACTCAGTAGGAGGACCACCATTGTAGGTGTAGGATGAGGGACAAGAATGCAAAAAAAAAAAAGACATATAATTTTGAATGACAGGGTACAGCATGAAATTAAATCCATAATTACATTATTTTCCTTCTCTCATTAATAGAAAAATTGTTTCCACAGATCTAATTTAACATGTTTCTATTACAAACTCTAGATAGAACATTTATTATAACAATTATCAACAGTAATCTAACAAGAGGTTGTGTTTTTCTGAAAAAAATCACGAGCGACAAAGTCACGAGTGATTTTGTCTAATGAAAATCTCAACCTCGCATTGGATTTGGAGTGACTATTAAGCGAATAATACATCAGAACCTAAAAATAATTATAATGTTTAATATTTACCAAATGTGAGATTATGTATTCCAATCTTACTTCCGGGCTATTTCTAAGCCGACTGTTTAGTTATAAATAGCATATCTTTACTGTTAAATCTCTTTGGGCTTGGGAAAAATCAATAACATGATTTTATGAGAAAAACTATTAAGAATAATGCAGATCCATAATACAACATTTAATACAATTTTTAGAGTAACGGAACTAACCTTTTTCTTTTTTCCTTTTGGCATTTCTTGCCGTACCATATCGATTATACATTGTTGAATCGATATCCTTGTGAAAGAAGTTAATTTGTGGAGATATCTCTCATTACGAACAGGAAGATGCAAAGTTATCAACAGGAAGAGGCAAAATTATCGATCTATGAGTTAAATAGTCAAACATAAAATTCAGTATTTTAATTATTTTAGGTTTTTGAACATATTTGTGAACCTAATTTTTTCTAGAAAAACACATATTATTTCTGTTTGAAATCATGTTTCTTGTAGCATGCGGACATAAACTCTCCATACATCCCTGTCCTGAGCTAATGTTTTCCAGTCATCCCCTGTATAATCTACTTCCCTCAAATCATAGTTAATGTTATTCTCCCACCTCATTCTTGGTCTACCTACTGGGTGCTTTCCCTCTGGTTTTCATACAAGAAGTTTCTATGCCCCTCTTTCATTCCCCATTTGTGCCACATTTCCTGCCCATCGTAAATCTTCAAGACCTAACTGTTCTATTATATCTGGTTCCCTATAAAGATCAGGTAACTCACTGTTATGTAAGTCTTCTCATTTGCGTCTGTTCATCTCTCTTCAGTCCAAAAATTTTCATCTTTACTCTCAAATACCTAAAATACCCTTAAAGTAAGAGTCCATGTTTTGCATCTGTATAATATAACTTGGAGAATAACTGTTTTATACATTTTCAGTTTATTACTGGGAATCTCT